>CAJHIA010000024.1:600000-1143128 GCA_905066765.1 Sclerotinia trifoliorum
AAGGATCTCTCCGTCCTGCAGCCTATCGCAGAAGCCGCAGAGTATCTCAAGACAAAAAGCATACCTGTAGCTTTCCCGACGGAAACTGTATATGGACTAGGCGCAGATGCTACGAGGAGTGATGCGGTCAAAGGAATATACAACGCCAAAGGACGGCCATCCGACAACCCACTTATTATACATGTTTGCGATCTTACTATGCTCCGCAGTCTCTTATCATCCACTGAGAGCCAGAGCCCAGGTGCGGATTTTCCCGAGATCCCAGAGATCTACAAGCCACTGATTAAATGTTTCTGGCCTGGCCCTCTAACCATCCTGTTACCAAACCCATCTCCAAGCAAACTTGCCCCAGAAGTTACGGCAGGTCTACGAACATTCGGCGCACGCATGCCGAGTTCTCCTCTTGCGCTATCATTGATACGCCTGGCTGGTGTTCCTCTGGCCGCTCCATCTGCGAATGCCTCGACCAAACCTTCATGTACAACAGCTGAGCATGTGTACCATGATCTCAATGGCAGAATCGAAATTATACTCGACGGTGGGGCATGCCAAGTTGGAGTAGAAAGCACAGTCGTAGATGGGATGTGCGATCCCCCTGTTGTACTTAGACCTGGCGGTGTGAGTATTGACGCGATTCGAGGGTGTCATGGATGGGAAAGGGTGGTGAAAGGCTATAAAGACCAAAGTGAAATTGGAGATAAGGCGCCTAGAGCACCCGGAATGAAGTATAAACATTACAGTCCCAAGGCAAAGGTTATATTATGCGAAAATGGGCGCCGCATTGAACCTCTTTTCGGAGACGAAGCATTCTCAATAGTGACGGCACGAGCTGAAAAGATGGAACAGGTTGAACACCAATCGGACGATAAGCCAGCCAGAGTTGGTATAATTTCTACCAAGCATTGGAAATTCCGTGCTCAGTGTCAAACCGCCGACTATGATATTCAAATAACTGAGGGGGACAGAGAAACTATCGACATGGCAGGGGTCTTGCACTCAAACAAATTCATGCTCTACACAACAAAGCATAAGCCTTGGATTAAAGATCTAGGTGACCAACCGACAGGCTGGCATGTGGCGGATTGTCTAAAAATTGCTCTTGGCAGTAAAATTAAAGATATCGCACACGGTCTTTTTTCTGCCCTGCGCGAATTGGATCAAAGAGGTTGCGATGTCATTTTTGTAGAAGGAATCCAAGACGAGGGGGATATCGCAGCAGCAGTCATGAACAGGCTTCGAAAAGCAGCTACAGTGATCGAAAAATAGAAGATAAAGGATTACTTTGAAGATCAATACATCTAGATACAATACCATAGAACAAGTTGCGTCCCAATATGATTTCAATATTCCTATGCCTGTGAATATAATATGCCCCAACTCCAGTACATCTAAACTCCTTTTATGGCTGCCAACCAGATATAACATCGCCCATCCACAGTGACATGATCTTTGCTCTCCATACCCTTTACAAACCCTGCCTCAACCAATCCCCTAACTTCGCCTTTCCAAATTGTGCCAAATTGTTCATACCTTGTTCACTCAGATCAATACCCTTCAATTGCGCTACATCTTGTGTAGGGGCTTTGCTAACTCTTTGTACGATAATCGTGGGGTCTGTTTCGAGGATAATACCGTCATCGACCATCTCGTCAACTGCTAAGGAAAGAAGATCGTAGTTTTCGATTATAGTCCGTTTATCTACTGATTGCCTGTTAAATATTAGTTTCGGATTCCTTTACAGCTCTGGAAACGGTAAGAGACGAAGGAATGCGCCCAGGTCTCTTGAGGGGAAATACATACTTGAATAATAAATGCAAAGAATCTCTCAAGGCCAAAATAACATTATAAAGCATAATTTCATTCTCGTCTACTCCTCCAACCACATACATCATAACATCGCTCTCACTCTTGTATAATACAATGCGATTGTCGTAGAGAATGATATCTGCGGTTTGCTTTTGTGTCTTCTCGAGAAGGCCTTTTTCGAATGATTTTTGCGATTTTTGATCTGGATATGGTGCTGCTGGTGCTGGGACTGTGTCAGTGACGATATAGGAATTGGTATAGGTAGTGCATACATGAGGAGTTGTGGTGGGGTGGAGAGTAGTATTTAGTGAACACCCGAGAACCATCTTCGGCGTTGAGGATTAGAATGGCATTGACGGAGAAAAGCGACATATTGGGCGCCATATTGGGAATTTGAGGCCGACTGGCAAGAGTTATTTGTTGGGATTCGGGCGTGAGATGTGGAGGAGGTAGTTTCTGGAGCTGGTCTTGGGGGGAATGAAGCTATCAATATGGAAATCGTGGTCGCATTGTCATTGGTGCCTGAGGACTGATTCAATTTTGGCGCTAAGGGGAGTTTAGTTATTCCGGTAACAGTTCTCACTGCACAGAAATACGAGTGAGACAGAATGAATTTAGTGTCATCAAAGATAGAATTAAATGATTGATTAACGTTCTTACGCTGGTTCTACACCTATCTTAAAGCTTACAGCTCTGGAATTGTTGAACAGCAGCGAGAAACACTCTTAAGCTTAACAACTATTTTTAACATCATCTCCCATGGGTATTCATCAAACACCACTTCGATCTCAGGCTCTACTGGAAGGTAGTGAAATTTGAGGATCAGGAAAGCAAGTGCTCTCTTTCCTGCTCCTCAGTTGTTCAAACTGCAGGAACAAGTTATCATCTGTTGCTCTCAATCTATACATCTTCTCTATTCATCGCGAGAACCCAGTTTTTCTTTATTTGATTGCTGGAATGGCAAGTGAAATGGAGGTGAACAATGCTATCGTATTTGTTATAATCCGTATGGGTACTACAACTGCATATTGAAGTCCAGCGTTCATATACACACATCTACCCAGCATATCACACCGAAGCTCGATTATAATGGATTTTGCTTTGATGGACCGATGCGGTAGATTAGTCGCACGCAATGCACCTTTCCACGCCCCGAAAACAGCCTCTACTCATTCAATCTCACTTCAGGGAAGAGCGCAAATGTTCTATCCTCTTCCAGCGAACATTGACAAATATGTTCGAACTAAATCGGTGGAGTCCACGATGCTTAGGGATAACCAAGCTTTTTGTGCTAACTCTCAAATAGGAGCAACGGAAATTACGTTTCCCGAATACAGGCCACTCATGACAACACTGCTACCAAGCGAATCAAATGTTGGGACCGGCACCGAGTTGACGGATCTTGAAGTTTTCTTTTCTTTGGCACCAAAGAATGGAATCCTTCCTAAGACTTCAAATGCAATGGTAGAGTTTATTTGCGACTACGCGAATCGTTGGCATTCTGCTCTTCCATCCGAAGATATAGACGGGATGACACCTAATAGACACCTGCCGGGAACCGTTCCTATGTTTGCCTATTTACCCTCTCACTTTGAAGAAACTATGAGAAAAGGACCAAAACATGCTGCCGCAGAACTGGTTAAGAAGTTCTCGCGAGAAGCATTTTGGCAGCTACGCTACCTTTTCATCATCGTTCAATCTGGCACAAATCTGATTCAGCAATCTGGACACGTAGCCGTCTGTGCCATCTCTCCAGAAGCCAAAACTATTGATTACCTCTGTAGCAGTGACGATGACGGTTTAATACGCGGTGGAGGTGCTCAGTGTGTCGAAACCTTCATTAGTCTTCTCGCAGCATATCTTGGGAGCCAAGCACCGCTGGCTCAAAGATTTAATCCATGCGATTGGAAACTGCGCACTGGGAGGAGCGACGTGCAAGAAGAAGGCAGTGTAGACTGTGGCCTGTATATGATATCCAATATCATGTGTCTTGCCTTCGGGTGGGATTTGTGCTACGGTCAAAGACGCGGGCACGAAATGATGAACCGTCGAATTCGTCTCGTCACCGATCTTCTATATGGTGGTTTCAGAGGGTATGATGATACTGAAAACGCACATAACGCATTTTACTATCCTTTAAATGACATCAAGCCCTCCAACGCAGTGTCTGAAAACTTCCTTCCGATACTCCAGTACCCCGGGCTTCTGATCCGTATAATTATCACATCAGCTGTCCGCAATCGCTCACCAGTGTATTATGGCTGTCCTGACAAAAAGACATTGTATGAGCATTGTGCTCGAAACGCACGATTCTATCCTAAATTTGACACACAAAATGTCAGTGGATCGGAAATCTCGTTTGCCAAGTTTTTGTCCTGGGTGGAGCGTTATGATCTGGCGAGGGAAAGGAAAGTGCCGCCGTTTCCAAAACCCTACTTGGAGGATGGTTCCAGTGGCAACCGTGATTGGATCCCACCAAACGTGACTGATGCACACAGGCCACTTTGGTGAGTGATGTGTATACCGTTTGAGATAAGACGTAAGTAGGCGCGTTACCTTGCACAATGTGAGTTCAATGAATTTAAGCTCATTTCAGTTCGTTATCATCCAATATTTTCTTTCAATCAATGTAAGTTTTCCTCAATTCAAAAACTTTAAATTCTCTGATTTACCAATAGAAACCCATTTGTGACCTTTTATGTTTTTATTCTATACTTGTAAGATTGTGAAATAATTCACCAGTTTCAAATTTTCTGGAATCCATTGGATATATCAGCACACCGAACATCATCTGTGGACTCTGACCTGTGGTATCACAATTGTGGACTATATGATTCCATCTCTATCATGAATCCGATTCTTTGTTGGCGTTGTTTCCTTTATGTTTGTCACCTGAAGAAAAAAGGGTGTTTTCTCAACCGGATAAAACAAAAATTATCTTGTGTTGTTATTTCAATTAATTTCATGAATCTATTTCTATTGAATGACTTATAAAATTTCCTTGCTGGCTTTTCTTTTTTCTTTTTTACATTAGTATAGAAGCTAAAGTGCATTACAGTTCTTAGATTAGATGACAGTGTACAATGCAATGGTTAGTTCACACTCTATATCGCTTATACAATTCAATAAATACCTGCTTTCCATTGTCCCATATTCCCACCAAGCGTGTTTATATCAAGTCCCTACTGCCCTGTTTAGAATCTCTCGGAACTCACCTCAAAACTCTAAATGCAGAGATTTTTCTTAGACAAGCTAGTCTTGTCTTCAATGCTTCTGATGGGATATCTTTAAGCCGATGTAGGATTGACTACTACATATTTTTTCTACTTACTACTAATTTAGTAGTACACTAACACCAGACTAAAACCACGACTAGTTCCTATTCTCGAATCACGTCTTATTCTCACAACCAAGACCAATGAAAACTCATCAAAGAATCTTGTTGCATATCTAAAGGCTTGGAGTTGCAGACCTGATCCCTGTGCTGCTTTGGAATAAGTAATTTAGTAGATCTGTACATTATTAGCTAAGGTAGTGTTTGGTAAGTGAATCGAAAAATGACCAGTAGTTTTTTATATACTATTTTTTGGTTGGTAGTATAGGAATGGTAGGAATTTTTAGTAAAACAACTATGGAATGGTTGAAATTAGTTTCTGAATTTATTTGATGATTCGGGCAGGTCAGTAGCATTTAGAGTTGAAATTAAAATTAGAGTTATAAGAATATACTTGACGAATTCGAAGGGAAGGAATAAGATGAAAATGAATTAAAAAAAGTAAAAAAAGAAAAGGAAAAAATGATATAGAAAGAAAGAAAAAGAAGAGAGGGGGCAGGAAGGAAAAGAGAGGGGAAGGAAGGATAATACATTCAAATATTTAAAAAATATATATAATTTATCTTTATTCTTACTTTTTCGGATTTTTTAGACTTTTCAGACCTTTTAAACTATTTGAGATTTCCGAATATTCGTTTTTAGGCTTTCTAGAGTTTATAAAAGTTTCTAAAGATAATAGTATTTGAAATATTAAATGATTCTTTATTCTATTATTCAATAATTAAAGATTTTGTACGAGTATAAGTACTAATAATTGATTAATAATATTCAAATACTGATTACCAAACACGAATTTAATAAATATTTCCAATACTACTCTTCAAATATTATATACCAGAAATTTCTCGACTACCAAACAGGCCTTTAGTGGTACTTCACTTTCTCTTCCAGATTCTCGTAATACCGTACTAAGATGCCTCTAGCTGACTTTATGGGATTTTTTGCATGTCTACAAACTTACACGCTGAGTCCTTGTATGATTGATTATATGGTAGCAGAATGAATGAATGGTTTAGTGCCACTCTAGTGACCTTAGGTTGCAGCTTTGGAATCGACCCGCGAACTCTTGAAGGTCTCTTATTATAAGATTTATGATAAATATCAACGCGAATGCTTCACCGACTCGTTGTTGCATATCTAGAAACTTTTGTTCCAGGACTGATCCTTGTCTATTCACAAGTAGCCACCGCAGCATAGGACATCCACTCCACCTCCACAAAATGACATACTTGGCTAACCATCATAGTTTAGCACGAACGCAGCCCTAAAATTCATCATGGTATCTTGTTGCATGTCTGAAAGTCTGATCGCAAGGTCTAATCCCTGTATTATCAGCAACTAGCCTCATATTTGTAAATGTGGAATAGTTTAGTTGCACACTAAATGTTCAGAATTTCAACAATCCGGAAACACTTGGAAACTTCATCCACTAAGGATTTGATTGAAACTTATGTTGCATGTCTATGATTTCTATTTTTAATCCTGACACTCCTGCGGCCGTAGACAGTCTGATGCTAGTCTGTATGGGAAAAAGTCCGCTTGATGCACTATCTAGTGACATTTTATGCTATCAGCTCCGGAACATGACACTAATTCAGAATTTAGTCCACTCAGTTGTTCTTTCAAATGGTTTGTTGCATATCTAGGTCTGATCCTTGGATGATCCTTGGATATAGCATCAATGGTCTTGATACTAAAGGAGTTAGCTGAGGGGCAACAGAAAGCCGCTATTGATCAAATACTACTATTACCATAAAATAGTAACGGCCTAGAATCGTGTCACTCTTCTCATTTTCGTTTGCGCATCTAGGACATCACTCTTACGGGCTTGATCCTTGCAATAATCATTAATAGCTTGATGTCAGGAAATCTACGGAAACTTGAAATGCGGATAGTGTGGGATTAGCGGGTGATCAATGATGGAATAAGAATACCTGGAAGTCCCGCGCATCTTTTCTCATATTTAGAATAGACGGTATCAAACTTCAGGAATGGTTTGTATCTCGATTTGAAGGCGACGAGAGATTCAATATTAGATTCAAGGGGACGCAAATTGGATAAAAGCTTCTGATTTTGATAGTGATTATTTATGATTCATTTTCATGATGTCGGTATATTTTCAGTATTTTCGGTCCATGTAATAATATTCGTGGACTTTTATAATACCAATATGATCATAACGACTCGCTCAGCCCCATCAGTCTGTGGCAGAAATGGAGTACCATCTGATACTGGAGTTCAACTTTTTATCATGAAAAAGAGCTAGTACGATGCCACGCTTTCTTCATGTCTTGACTGGTGTTAGTAACTAGTATTTACTAGTACAAATTCTTGGAAATTGCTAACTCTGAATATGATATATCCCTGCACACTGGAAAATATGAACGAATGATTGATATAATTGGGAAAAATAGGAAATTTCCAAATACAAAAGTAATCAAATAGTAAACGGATTTAAAACCTGCCTGTATTTTAAATCAACACCTAAACAGGCGCCAGAATCAGTAGTAAAATCCCTATTTCCTTCTCCCCGTCCTGATCTGACACCCATGAGATGTGATCGACTACTCAACAAGTAAACAAGTAACCGGACTCTGCGCAAAAAAAATTAAAAGGAAGTTCAAAAGACTGTGACGTGGAGCGTTTATTGAGATTATTTAGTTGACAGATTAGTGTTAAAGAGGAAAGATTCCCAGGACGGTACTTGACTACTATATACTATTATAACATACCTAAGTGCTTAGAGTTAAAATTCAACTACACGAAGGTTAGCTAGCTCCTGTTCTAGGGTTAAGTTTAATCATCATAATGATCAAGCGAAGATAAATCAAATTAGCCGAAAAGCTAATTAAGTTTTAGATTTCCTCGCTAACATTTAATGTTAGACTGCAACTAATATTCAAACACCGCATATCTACAGTAATTAAAATCTGAATAACACCTCTCCGATTCAGTATTTTACCTGCCCTCCAATTGGCCTCATATGCTTAATTAATTCCAGAACTCTACTCTTCAATTTCAATTCCCGATTTTCAAGCCTCTACAACTCAGTAATTCAAATAGTAAGATTAAGATAGATAGATATGCGCTAATCAAAAGCGTACTCTGTAATTGATTGAAGTTTCATACTTGAATATTTTATATCTTTAGAGGTTCAGCTTGAGCCTGATTAGAAGCTTTTCGATATTGATGGATGGGAGGTTTGGTGTTAGTAGAGGGTATTATTTATTGTCGTAAGATTACTATACCTTCAGCATATAGTATATTCTACTATTAGTTACAAATTGCAACCATTGATATTATTTTAAACCCCTGCTTGACGCCTAGTTATAAATCATTCCAGGCCACTTCCACGTGATCTAGATCGCATCCCTCAGAGAACGGTCTATTGAAATGGGCACAGACGACGTTAGCAAGGTCCTTTTGGAACAGTGAAAATCAAGTATCCAGTTCAATAGATCGGTAGTTCACGAGCAGTTCAAGCTGTCGTAGAGAGAATTGGTGTAGCTTTGGGCAAAAGCAGATGTGGTGTATTCGCCGAGCAAATACTCGGAAGGCAAGGATGCGGGTGCATATCTGTACTTCTTTTAAATCGATGAATTCACTCACGTTTCTGATCATTTATGTTTGTCCTAGAGTTTTAGATCATGAAAGAAAGCTTCGAGTCACTCGACTAATGAATGGTTTGATTCAGGGGTCTTGAATGATCAGCGACAGACGGATTTTAGACTCTATTTTTCTCAAAGTTTGAATTATTACTTCGTAAGAGTCTTAGGATCAAGAAAGACTTTGTAAATTGTTCTAAAACAAGGTATATATATACTGACTAATCTGAGAGGATGTATAATATAGATCTTAAAAATTACTACTGGAACAGTTGAGAACAACACACTCAAGAAATGTAAATACTCATGGAACTCTTATATTATTCATATCATATCACATCATACTACTATGCATATCAAGCGGACTCATGAATCGATACCCTACACCCTCCTCTCCCCTACTATCCTATCACAAATAACCAAACAAAGATAAAAGCCCAACGCCGGATATATTATCATCACCGCATCTTCAATCCCCAATCCTCATCACACATTCCCATTTTTTAAGACTGACCCGTAACCCTCCTAATACTTCTTCTAGGTCCCTCACCTAAAATCATAACCTTACCCTCTAACTCCAACCCTCTAACTGCCTCGCCAAACTCTGTAGAATCAACTTGCATGCTACTCTGCTCTCCCAATTTTCTGACCACTTCGGTCCATCTAGCATTTCCACCGGGTCCGGTCATCTCATCCACGACACCCAGCACCGCTATTTTCAGATCACCCTTTCTCCTTCTCTCACTAGCACTTGTGCCTTCGGTCAAAAGACTCATATCAATCAACCCGGTTCTCGCATCTGTAGCCGCTTGTTTCAAAGCACTCTTGATCAATCGAACTGCTTCTTGTACATCTTCTTTTGTAACAATTTCCGACAAACGCATTTTAGCATGAGCCTCGGAAAGACGAATCATGGATTCGAGTTGACGAGTTGTGGCTGTGATACGACGTTCAGCGGCGCGGATATCCTCACCAAGTTTGCGCATTTCAACATAGGCGGAGACAAGTTCGGCAGAAGCTTCTTGACTGATTCTTGGTTGACACTTGGCACGAGCGTATGAGATATAGGAGGTCAGGAACTCAATAGGCTGTGGTTGTTAGCTTCGTACTTCTACGTAAATAAGAAGAAGATACGCTTACCAAAATCTCCATTCCTCCTGAAGCACTTTGCGGTTTATCGTCTAGGTACATACTTAGAAGATGACGCGCCAATCTACGATCATTGGTCTCATCAATACGATCTAAGATCAAATAGACAAGATCAAATCTAGAAAGCAGAGTAGGTGGGAGATCGATATTCTGCGGTACTGGTAAGTTCGGATTATATTTACTCCCAATTGGATTTGCGGATGCAAGAATACTCGTTCGAGCATTCAAAGTTGTGATGATTCCTGCCTTGGCAATAGAGACAGTTTGTTGTTCCATAACTTCGTGCAAGACTGATCGAGTAGCATCGGACATTTTGTCAAATTCATCAATACAGCAAACACCTCCATCTGACAAAACAAGAGCTCCGGATTCGAGGACAAGCTGGCGTGTTTCTGGGTCTCGAGTAACGTATGCTGTTAAACCAACTGCCGATGATCCTTTACCACTGGTATACACACCACGAGGAGCGATCTTATGTACGTATTGTAGAATCTGAGATTTCGAAGTAGAAGGGTCACCACATAGTAGAATATTGATATCTCCTCTATATTTCGGACTTCCTCCTTTCTCGAATGACTTGTTGGTTCCTCCAAACAACTGAAGCAAGATGCCTTTCTTAACATCGTCCATCTCAAAAATACTAGGTGCAAGGGAGCGAGACAGAAGCTCATAGATATCGGGCCTTGTAGCGGTTTCCCTAATTTTTTCTTCCTCCTCTTCTGAAACCTTTCTAGTCTCTTCAATATTACCAGTTAGTTGATCGGATATTTCTTGTTCAACAGTCGAGGCATCAATTCCCATTCTCTTCTTGTCGACCTTCTGGATATGTAAAACATCGATGTAGGTTTTATAAATACTTTTAAGAGTCCTTTGACGTGGATTCACACGGACTGGGCTAGCCTTGAAGATACCGGTAATCTCAACTCTGTCACCAGCTTTGCAGAGATCCACCAATTCATCGTATGCGCACATCGACACAGAATGAGGTGTTTGACCAGCAGGAACGGAATCTGGAGTCTCTTGGAGTTTGATGACTTGCTTGTCCATAAATCCAGACCTGTTGTGTACAATCTGCATGGAATTTGGAGATTTACAAACAGGACGAGGGCATTCTGTCGGCTCAGCAATCTTACCACGGTCGATATCAACCTTGACTGTATGATTGCACACAGAACACTTGAAGAAGGCATCTTTCATGTCTGGGATGATTGGTGTAGTTCGAATGACGAGTCCCTTAATAGCTATAATCTTATCGACGTCGGATGGATCAAGTTCTCTCATGTTGATAGTTTTGTCTAGACCAAAGGGTCTAACTCTATAAGATCTCTTTTGTACCTCAGCACACAAATCCACTTCATTAGAATCTTGTCCCCTTGGTGTTGCGGCCTCTGCTTCGCTCCTCTCTGAACTGGGGATAGGAGGTTCCGAGCTTTGAACTCTACTTCGCCCAGACGCCTGTCCGGCGGAACTTTGTGATTGCCTCTGAATTGCCATCTGATTTTCCGCAATCTCGTACATTACATCTTTAATACCCTGATCCATAAGCGTAACAATATCCTGAGGGTAATCCTGCGCTTGCTGCCAGAGTTTCTTGGTAGGAGGGTATGCCTTGAGGTTGCGGAAATCGAGATTAAGACTCGTAATTCCAAGGGTCAGCATATTTTGCATCATCTCTAAGTACTCCTTCGAGTCTGACCCAGGATCGGCTTGAGTGTCCTCCTCGGACATTCCCTCACCCCACATGCGGTATTTTTTAGTATAGTTTCGGAGAAAGTCCTTAAATGTGGACAATGTATCGTTTATGGAAACATTCGTACCCCAGATACAAAGTGTAGAATTGCCTCCCATGGCTTGCGCATCTGAAGTTGTTGGGTCAAGATTCGAGAATGAAGGAGCTTCCGCATCTTCAGGTGGAACATCTCTTACAATTCGCCCACTTTCATCCATGAATATACGTCTTCTGGCGCGGGGTGTGTTAAGGTTATCAGATGTAATATCCCCTCTTCGAGAATTGTTAACTGCAGACCCAGGGCCTTGAGAACGAGAGGAGCGAACGAAAAGGCCACTGCTGTCACTTGGAATGTTTGACTGGGGATCATTGGCATATGCTCTACCAGGGCTAGAACTTGCTTCGTATCTGATCGGTGAGGAGTCTATCATTGTTAGTTAATATTGGTTGATCTGGCAATGTAGTACCCACCGCCGATAAGAGCGCTACCACTTGCTCTTGGAGTACGATCGCCATTTTCTTGCGTTGACTGAGTATTTGTCATTTGTCTCAGCGGCGAACTGATATCTCGATTGAATCGTGCAGCATCTGCCGGAGATGATCTATAGTTCATAGGCGACGACGAGGGAATGATACCCCGCCGAGGGGTACCTGTGACACCTTGCGACGAAGCTGCTTCATTTTGAAGTTGAGCAGCAGCGGGATCCGGTGGGCTACTTGGAAATGCCTGTGAATTTCTTGCTGATGTGCGTCTAGGAGTCGCAGATTGAGGATTGCGCTGTCGACGACCAGCAGGAGACGACATGTTGAGTTTTGATTGATGTCGCTGTGAAAGTCCGGTGCCAAAGAATGTGATGGTTGTGGTGGAGCTTTCTGACTCTGATATGGCAAGAAAGTGTAAACACAATTAAAAAAGGAAGCGGGTACCAAAGCCACATAAAATCGCGTTCGCGTCCACACGAGTTTCCACGCGTAAAGTGGTTTTTTTCAGGGGAAATGGGGTGGCTGGTGGAGTGGCTCGGG
Source organism: Sclerotinia trifoliorum (assembly GCA_905066765.1). Lineage (NCBI taxonomy): Eukaryota > Fungi > Ascomycota > Leotiomycetes > Helotiales > Sclerotiniaceae > Sclerotinia > Sclerotinia trifoliorum. The sequence goes on from CAJHIA010000024.1 coordinate 612,647, forward strand.
AATTGGCCAATTAAACGACGTGTTTGGAATGACTTTCACGCGTGAAGACTAAAGATTACTATTTAAGACAACATTTGTACTTCACATGTATGTGTATGTTATACAGATCTTGAGCAAAGTATCGCTGTAGAAAGCGTCTTTCCACCTACAAAACAACGTTATCATGCCTGCTCCCTTCAGCCCCTTCCTATTATCTTACCAAAAAGTTTTTATATACATATATATCCAAGCAAGTGTATTTATTACTCGCCCTATTTTCCATGTATACCTCTACACCCTTCATGCCCTCCATCCGCAGCTTCAAAGCTTGAATATTATTTGCGACCATACCACTTCTGACATACCATCATTATTCATCCCCCTCGTTCATTCGTCATTATTGCTCTCCTACATACCTAGTAATTAATAGCTTTCGCATCCTTATCAATCTCAAAAAGATGAACAAGGCTCTTACACGCTTCCCTTTTCCTAATTGCTCGAGATTACTGTACGTTCTCTCCTCTACCATAGTTTACTTGTGATCGGAGCAGCCAGCCTTCGTATTAAAACACAAAGCATCATATCCATTATCACTGCAACAACACCGTAATTCCAAAAAGACGCTCGGTTTGAATAAGACTCATCATAATCCCCATCTCCCTGTGACCCGCTTTTATAAAATGTAATTCCTCATCCCAAACTTTTGCTCTTTTATTCGCGTCCATATGTGAAGGCATTTTGCCGCAAAGATCAAATGTACTGCTGTGAATTGGGGTGTTTAGTTGACACAGCTGTATATTCATTCCATCTATCCATACCCAAATCACTTTTTTTCTTCCGAGATTCTGGAATGAGAAGTGAAGTAGATGATTTATGGCAAAACAAACATACACATTATTCTTCCTTCCTAAATTGTAAACTAACAGATCATTAAATTCCTCTCGTTTCTGATCTAAACCCTTAACTCCCATATGAAATTCTGGGATAGTCATGATTAAGACTTTTGAGGCCTTGCTGAGTGGTTAAAAGACTAAGGTTTCAAAGATAGCATAGAGGGTTTGGACTGGACGGTTGTGGACTCAGTCGTTGGTAAGATCTTACTACTAAGGATAGTTGTGTGGCTTGTGGGTGGTGTACATGGGACTATGAGGGTAAGAATGATAAGTGTAAGGATGTATGGGCAAGCGAGATATTTGTGAGATCGTGAGTATAAAACGCCTGAATAGCCTCTGAAGAATGCAGAATATAGGGCTGAAATCGCCCCGTGACATAAAATGTAAGAGTGTATGGTGAGAGTGAATGGCTAGAAGAGACTAACAAGCTTCACTGGATATAATCACTCCATGATCCAGGTTTGAGTATCCATCCATCCACCCAAGATTTCTCCACATCAAGGCATAATGCTCGCCAATTGACGAACTTCAAAACTTACAGTGTCTCTCCATCCTTCTTTTGAATACTCCAGGCGGGGCAAGTAAATCTCCATTATTCCATCCGTTATGACCTCAATTTCTCTATCCGGCCACTTTTTCTCCAATTTTTTTTTCATCCATTTGCTATAGGGGAAAAACTTAGTACCATACCGTGAATAACCTTGTGTAAGAGCGTCGCCTAAACAAAGAATCTTAGGAGCTTGAGATGGTTGTTCTGAGGTAGTATAGGACATGATAACGGGGGTGAACTAGCTGTTGATTTAGGAAGAATAAAATTTGGGTTCAAACACGTGGAGGGAACTCTTTGAACATTCATTCTATTAACATGGGCTGCTTTGTTAGCTTTAGTCAATCAATGGGGTTTGTGGAATGCGGAGAAGTAGATGACATTCAAACAAAACGAATGCTCACTATACTACTTGAAAGTTGGTAATATGCTGCATTCTTCAATATTATCAAGCCTGACCTAGCCCTGTTAAGGTGGCCTCAACCAATTTCTTTCAAGTAGTAAAAGATATGTCTGTTACTTGAAGAACTGCCATAAGATTTCGATCAAATTTTGATCTGTCTGCCTTTGACATAAACTTCAAGAATATTCCGATCATCTCCACTCATCAGAAACTTCTCAAAGAGAACCGGAAGGGTATCTTTTTCATCAGTCATTGTCATTGCTCCATCTATTTCTGTATCAATGATCAAAGCATCAAACTGTTTTCCACTGGAAAAGTCTCCAATTACATGATCTAGACAGCAAACTCGAGCACCACCAAGTGTCGCAAGGTAGAAACATTCAGCAAGAGATAACCGTGGATCAGCACCTTTGGTGAGGAAATCTCTCGCATTGGATACTATGAAAGCCTGTCGCATAGCATCCAGAATTGAAGAAGAGAACCCACCACCACTGTCAGTTCCTAATCCAACTTTGATACCACGACGAAGGTATTCACGAATGGGTGCTGCCATGAATCCACCACCAACTGTAGTATTCGAAACCGGGCAATGTGCTACTCCACAATCGAGTGCAGCAATACGCTCTATCTCGTAATCTGTCATTATGGTGCAGTGAGCGAGAATGGAACGCTGAGATAGAAGATTGAAACTTTCATAGAGATCCGCTTCGTTTGTAAATGATGGAAACAGGGATAAGGTTGCAGATTTCTCGGACTCTGCCTCGCAAAAATGGGTTTGAATGGGTAAAGTCGGATTGGCTTTTGCAATTTGTCCGATGCCTGCAAGAAGTTCATCGGTACAGGAAATTGCAAACCGAGGAGTAAGAACAGGACTGACTAAGTCAAAATTGGGGTCGACGTGTCGAACGTGAGAAATGAACTCCTTCGTGACTTCAAGAGAGGACTCTGCGGATGCATCTGTGTAATAGGCAGGGGAGTTGCGATTCATATTGCATTTCCCAACGAAAGCTCGTTGTCCTTTTTCAAAACAGATATCAGCTAATATCTTTGTCGCTTCACCGTGTAAGGACCCATAGTATGACACGGTGGTGATGCCTTGCTTGATGAATCCATCGACACAGGAATTGTAAATACGTCGAGCATGATCTGGATCCTCAAATTTCGCCTCATTTGGGAATGTTACTTGATCCAACCAATCCAGAATTTCTAGCCCGCGTCCTAAACCACGCTGAGCCCATTGAGGTGCGTGGTTGTGAGTGTCAATGAACCCAGGAATGACGAATTGACCTTTTTTGAGATAGCGAATACTGGGGAGAAGAGCTCCAATTTCAAGACTGCCAAGAATGGTGGGAATATCCTCCTGTCTAACGCTCTTGCAATAATGGAGTATCTTCCCAGACTGAACAACTAGGAGGCCTTGTTCGACATACTCAAGAGACTCCACACTAGCTGCCTGGATGATGGAACCATAAATCAGCAAGGGCGTGTTTGGAGCAGTAGTAGTTGCCATAGTGTAACACTAAGTACAGTTGGGCCTGTAATGGTTTGATACTGAGCTCGTAAGACTGAGTGTGGTAGAATTGAATGCAAGCAATACGAAGATTTTAACCCATTAGAATGGGAATTGATAGATTCTCACAACTCAAAGTCCTAGACTGCTTATATGTAACTCGATGTGATCAAAAGAGTTAAGGAATCAAGAGGCCTGCAATGCTTTCAGATGATAATTAAAAGCAAGTAGGTACCCAATACCTCGATAGACGAAATCTGATGACAGCGGAAAGCAGACGATCAAGTCAAGGAGGTACACGTGATCAATCCATCATGTTACAATGTCATTGTGCAAAATTGATAAGATGAGATAAGGACTCTTCAGACAGAATGTTAAATTACCTAAACTAAATTAGGTATTAATCTGGATTTCACACGTTTTGGGCCATCGATTTATGATTGGTCAATGAAAGCCTTCAAGCTGCTTTCCATCATCGGAACATTACATTCATTCATAGCTTTGTATTAATTATGCAACTTTCCCAGCAAAACCTAAAAATACTAATTTTTAAGACTTGACACCGATATTATCATCCTCTCACCTTCTTCCCTTGTTATAGTCAGCGACTTCCTCATTTGGTGATATCCTCGTTCCTTCTTCAAACGAGCAAAACTCACTGGTTCGGCGTATATACTTAGGTACACTCTCTTCATGCGCCTCCTGTTTACAATTACCCACTCCCAACCTCTGCGTCGCTGCAAACTCGATTATTTACTCATGCGCAGACATTGAAAGGTCCTCGATTGTTATAGATGCTGATTATTAAGGATTTAAAAACAGGTACTCAACGTTGGTTATCGCAGACCAACAGCCCTGCAAGCGAATACAATTTCCCACCTGGAACCATCATCATGAAGTTCGGTGAGCAGCTTCGGTCGAGTGTGATTAAAGAGTATCAATGGTACTATATCGCATACGATGAACTAAAAGAGAAGCTCAAGACTCCATATGTTTCCACTCCAAACAAAAACAAGTCAAGCTCGAAAAGAGTAGAATGGACGGAAGCGAATGAGAGAGAGTTCATTGATCTTATGGAGGCAGAGCTAGACAAGGTGCACACCAAACAGAAACTGAAGGCTATCGAAATTAGTCGAAGAATTGCAAACGCGGATAGAGAGGTTAGTGAAGTGGTCGGGAGGTTAGATTCGAGAGGACCTGAACGTAGCAACGGGTCGGCAGATTCTGATGTTCCTACGGAGGAAGAGTTTATGTTATTGGAGGAAGATTTGAGCGACATTATCGCCGATGTCCATGACTTGGCCAAATTCGTGCAGTTGAACTATACTGGGTTCCAAAAGATCATCAAGAAGCATGACGTAAGTTTGTTGGTTATATGTATACCGCCCCAGCTAACCTTTGCCAGAAAACTACCAAGTGGATGCTAAAACCTGTGTTTGCGACAAGATTAAAGGCGAAACCTTTCTTCAAAGATAACTATGATGCGGATATTGTTAAGCTGTCAAAATTATATGACTTGGTCAGAACGAGGGGAAATCCAGTACAGGGTGACAGTTCGGCAGGTGGAAGTCAAGCCAGTTTCATCCGACAAACAACCAAATACTGGGTGCATCCCGATAACATCACTGAGTTAAAACTCATCATATTGAAGGTAAAGTCATTATGACTACCCCTGTAACACGCGCTAACTTTACCTAGCACTTACCCGTCCTTGTCTTCAATGCCAGTAAAGAATTTGAAGCAAAAGATTCTGCGATCACTTCGATTTATTACGACAACCCCGATACCTGGGAGCTATACGAGGGTCGACTCAAGAAAAGCGAAGGGGCAGAGGCAATTCGTCTGAGATGGTACGGTGACATCGACAATGAGCACATTTTTGTGGAAAGAAAAACACATCGAGAGGATTGGACGGGAGAAAAATCGGTTAAAGCAAGATTTGGGATCAAAGAAAAGAACGTCAATGCGTACATGAAGGGAGAAATCCTACCTGCTGCTATTTTTGAGAAAGCTCGCAAAGAGGGCAAGAAACCCCTGAAAGCCATTGAGGAGGACGAGAGGCTTGCTAGGGAAGTTCAGTACTCGGTTCTCAAGAAAGGTTATGTACCTGTCTGTCGATCATTCTATAACCGTACAGCTTTCCAATTGCCGGCCGATGCAAGAGTTCGTATCTCCTTAGATACTGAATTGACCATGGTGAGAGAAGATAACCTTGACGGAAGAAGGCGTGCTGGTGACAACTGGCGAAGAATGGATATCGGTATTGACTATCCATTCAGTCAATTACCCGCGGAAGACGTCGAAAGATTCCCCTACGCAGTCCTTGAAGTGAAGCTACAGACTCAAGCTGGCCAAGAACCACCTGAGTGGGTACGAGAACTCATTTCTAGTCATCTTGTTGAGGCTGTTCCTAAGTTCTCAAAATTTATCCATGGTACGGCGACTCTCTTCCCGACTCGCATAAATCTTATACCATTCTGGATGCCACAGATGGATGTAGACATCCGCAAGCCAGTTACTCAGCATTTTGGTATCAAACGACCAGGCCATTCAAACCCAAGTTCTACGAGTGATGACGACGACGACGATGATTCTGATGACGAGGATTTTAATTTCAATCAGTCTGGGTCCGGGGCTATTGCCGCTGCTTCCGAGAATCTCCGACGACGCAACCATGAAGCACGAGGCAATAACCTTGATGAAGAGGAAATTTCCAACATGCCATTGTTGGAAGAAGACTACATCTACGATACTGACGATGAGGATTCCCTCGACAATCGTCCATTCGAGAGGCACAGAAAACTTGGCGGTCTTGCCTTTATAACAGAAGGCATCAAGAATTATGCCAAATCTGCAGCGCATCAATTATCTCGAGGAATTCATTCCTTAAGCCCTACCCCTAGAGATCCAATGGATAGTAACAATGCTACATTTACAGCTCTAAGAAATGGTGGTGGTAAGGTTGTGGCTAAGAAGTTCAAAGCCCCGCCTGGAAAGAAGATTCATGTACCGGTTCGTGTTGAGCCAAAGGTATATTTTGCCGCTGAGAGAACATTTTTGACCTGGGTACGTATCCATTTCGTTACCTTCCATTTTTCCCACAATCCGCTAACACAGTTGTTTCTTTTAGCTCGAATTCTCAATCTACATTGGTACAATTGCCGCCACACTCGTCAATTTTGGAACAAAACCCACAGCGATATCCTTCATTGCTGCGGGATTTTTCTCCATAGTAGCTATTATGAGTTTGTCCTATAGTGTGGGTATGTATTTGTATAGGAGTAATAGTATTAGGCAGAGGAAGAACATCAAGTATTATGATGCTTGGGGACCGAGTATCTTGTGTACGTCGCTATTTGCGGCGGTGGTGGTTAATGCCGCGTTTCAATTAAATGTCAAGGAGTGAGACGGAGGAATGTTGAAACTTACAGGCATGACTTGGAGAGAAGGGAAAGGAGAGTTAGGGAAGAGGAACTGAAATGTACAAAACAAACCTGTTAATATGGAGATGGATGGACATGGAGATTGTAATACATGAGAATGGATGGTGTAATTGCTGAGAGGGGGGAGGTGAATGGACATGGAAATGGAATTGTTCATCAGAAATGAGAAAGTCATTTGTGAGGAGACACTCTTGGAATTTGTATTTATGAGATTAATTACTTGAATATATATACACGCATACACATACATATATATATACCTACTTGAATGTATTGCTATTTATGATTTCTCCACCTATTTATATATAGAGAGTTACAGGAATCAATAACAAGATGGTGGTGAGGTGAGGTGAGGTGAGGTAATGTAAAACCTCGTCCCATCTACTCGTACCTGGTGACCCCTTCCCCCATTTCTCGCTAAGGTTCAATGTGTAGGTAGTTTGGTGTTTTGGACTTATTTTTACCTACCTACCTAGGTAGGTATTGGTGATTCTATTTTTGCAAATTTTTGTATACATATATATATATATATATATATATGAATTGTAGGTAGGTGATGAACTAACTAATGGATAGAAGAGCGGAAAATAGAGCAGAACAATAAACGATCAAGACTTTTCTCATTTTTATATCTATCTTGCTAGGTACCTATCTATCTATATATCTGTACACATGATTCATTTCAATGATTTCATACTCTTGCCTTACTTAGTATGTTGTCCCTTCCCATACTCGTTTTTATCTATCTACCTAGTAGCGTAGCTTTTAAGGCTTCTTCGCTTTAATACTAACGTCCAATGTGCCAACGGCCCAAACGGTTACGAATAAACTTAACGTGGAGATGAAGATAATGATGGGTTTGCGGAAACCTGCGAGGAAGGGGTAGGTGTATGTAACGATGATTTCGCGATCACGGAGGTCGTCGATGAGGTTGCGGGAGTGAAGAACGAGGGTGGTGCGGCCGACGGTGTCCATGAAGGTTTTGTGGAGGGTGATTCTGGAGGAAGCGATGGGGACGAGAGTGGAGAATTGGACGTTTCTATGAGGATATGAATTAGCTAGGTTGTAAGAGGAGAATAAGATGGGAAACTTACTCAGCTCCTTCGGGAAGAATGACGCGAAGTTCTACAGATTCGTATTCAACCCCCTCGGCCTGTTTTGGACCTTCCAAAAATGGAACATTGAGAACATATTGCTCTCCTCCGCTCAATTGTCTCAAGAATTTCTTGGCATCAGCATCCCAACCTACACGGAAAGGATAGTTCCAGCCTCCAAAGATTGGGTAACGGGGCTTGATTTCGAGGTTTGCTTCCCGTTTATTACTACGGAAACGAGAGGTAGAGACGTTACCGATGACATCAGTAAAATATGGTGTCAAACTTCCGACCTTCAATGGGAACTTGAGCTCTTTGATAGCAGAGGTGGGTGTATTGGCATAGTATGAGGCTTGATTCCAGAGAGTGCGAGAGAATGGTTGAGAAAGTTTGGCAGCACGGTTGGTCAAAGTATAGCGTTCCTCAAAAGCAACATTTCCTCCCCAGTGGCTAACTTCGATATCACGCTCTAATTTGGAAACATGGATGAGGGGTTTGGTGAACTCATATCGAACCCGGACCGGTTCAACCGCGCCAGCTGGTACCTCTCCATAAGAACCGTATGTGTACTTAGAACCCTGCTTTTGTGGTGACTCAGGTGCGCCGTCGGTTCCTGGAATAATGGTGTGCTCTGGAATATTGGTTGTGGGGAATTTGACCTCAGTCTTTTGCTTCAAAGTGACGTATGACGACTGAGCATATGCGGAGAATTCGTAAACGACATACTGGAGATCCTTTTGTGCGATTGAACTTGGAAGAGGGTTCAAAGCCGATAGGTAGGAATATGAAATACCAATTGTTTGTTGTGCCTTTGGTGCGAGAGGTTGTGGCAGTTTGATAAGATAGAATTGAGTATCACTTTGAAGAATTAGCCTAATAGTTTGAGAAATGACGCGAATCTAAATTACCTCTCTGTGTCAAATTCTACTGCTCGTACTTCAAATAGCCCTAAGTCGGCATCCTTTCTATCCTTGACTTCTAGAGCTGCAATTGTCTCCATCTGCCTCGATGTGAATGGTAGGTAGTATTCATCTTGAGGCTCGTTCGCAATGTTCTCGATTACCACATTAATTGATTCTTTTGGATAACTCTTTTCGAGATTGACATTGTGAACTAAATTTACATTCTTGAACACCTGGGGTGGTTTAAAATTCGAGGGCAGGATTTGTTTCGACGTTGGTGGTTTCGTGAAGTTGCTCTTGTCTGCGCCGAAAGCTGTAGATACAAGAGAAAGGACGGTGGTCGCAAGCGCGAAATACTTCATTTTGAAGAAATATGAGAAGCCAGCCTGATTGGGAAATCAATTCACACCATACAAAAAAAGGGTGAAATGTGAAGAATTTCTGAGAGGTGATTGTCGTTAATATTTCTTGTTCTCTCCCAAGCTGTCCCCCAGCAATATTGAATGAAGCTTACGTTGCTCCAAAGTGTCCTGAACAATTAGCCGCCATTTCGCGACATTCACTAATTTCACACCTCTCTCTTTCCATTGCTTAACTCACTCTCACGAGCTACCAAGGCAAGGATTATGAGTAATTGCGCGCTTAACACTTTATCTTATCGGAACCAACCTTGTCATGAAATACAATCAATCCCTTCGTTTCTGCTTATTAATCGGCCCATTACTGGGTCGTGTTGAGCTGAACTACCCCACTATGATGAAGTTACGGCCGGGAGTCGAGTGAAGCCAGGATTGGTGACAGCAGCGTTTTGCCTTTTCCTCTAGGTAGGTAGTCAGTCTACTTAGTTTCATTCAACACAATCTCAACTCTCTCTCAAAAAGGCTTCAGGATCATCAACGGCGACTTCTTTTTTTTGTTTTGCTCTGCTTTATATCTTCATTTCAATATTCAAGACTTCGAATCTCTTCTCTCTTCTTTATACCCTTCCTTTACAAATCTATCTTTGAAAATCCTTCAACATGGTGGGGTTAGGTCCAAGAAAGCCTCCTTCCCGTAAGGGTATGTATCACTTCAACCTTTCCTATGTCACTCCAATTTCGGTTTGCTTCGGTCGATAGACAGTTGATATCAGCTCATACTTCACATTCACTACTCTTCATGAGTGAAAGGGCTGTACAACTTGCTACAGCCCATCTCTATCATCTCTCCAATGTCTAATCATATGAGGACTGTCAGCTTGAAATCAACAAGCTTGGCATTTCAATCTCAAACCATCACCACAAAAACTCAAGAAACTTTCAAGTCTTTGAAGTCTCTAGATTAATGATTACGATATGTCGACAACTTCAACTCCATCTTCAGGTCCTGCCAAAAATCCCAAATCACCAACCAAAGAAGGTTCATACCTCCTCATCCATGTCTTCCACTTAAAGCTACCGCTTTTAGATTGGTCTACCCGACAAGTGTTCTGTGTAGACCGGTCTAAAATGTTGACATATGCTCCGTAGAAGAGCACATGAATGTCGTTTTCCTACATCTTATACAAACAAGACATTAGGATCTAGCTCTTGGGCAAGATTCCTGGAGATATCTAAATTCTCTCTATCATTCCTGGCTGTGTGGTTGCACATGACCAAGTACAGTCTTGGCTCCTTGACATGGACTACCGATGACAGCATAACTTAATATCAAAAGCCTATCTCCATTCTATGGTTCCCTTTCAACTTACAATGAGGTCATAAAGTTTTGATTAGATTTGCTAACTCACGACATGCACACAGGTTCCATGGCGGAGGTTCCAAAGAATTTCTTGGAGCAAATCAAGAAACTTGAGCAACAGTTCACTGTTGACACCAAAAAGCTCAAGGAAATCACAGAACATTTCGTCTCTGAGCTTACTAAAGGTAAATACTCTATCCTATCACTGTAATGTAAATGTTGTGCTGATTTCAAACCAGGTCTCACCGTGGAGGGTGGAAGTATTGTATGTTCTTTCGCTCCATTTTAGGTCCCATGCTAATTTTCAAAATAGCCAATGAACCCAACATGGTGTATGTCATTCCCAGACGGTTATGAAACCGGTACTTTCCTCGCTTTGGACATGGGAGGTACCAACTTGCGTGTCTGTGAGATCATCTTGACTGATGAGAAGTCTGAGTTCGATATTATGCAATCAAAGTACCGCATGCCGGAAGAACTCAAAACCGGTGATGCCGATGAGCTTTGGGAGTACATTGCGGATTGTCTTCAGCAATTCATCGAGTCTCATCATCAGGGCGAGAAGCTCGACAAATTGAGCCTCGGTTTCACCTTTTCCTACCCAGCTACCCAGAACTACATTGATGAGGGTATTTTACAAAGATGGACCAAGGGCTTTGATATTGCGGGTGTTGAAGGCGAAAACGTTGTTCCAATGTTCGAAGCAGCTCTTGCTAAGAGAGTAAGTGTTGAATCAAAATTCCAAATATATAGCGCTTGCTAAATCCGTCAGGGTGTGCCAATTAAGCTCACTGCTTTGATCAATGACACCACTGGTACTTTGATCGCTTCCGCATACACTGATACATCCATGAAGATTGGATGTATCTTTGGAACTGGTTGCAATGCTGCTTACATGGAAAACTGTGGCTCCATTCCAAAATTGGCCCACATGAACCTACCTCCTGACACTCCAATGGCAATCAACTGCGAGTGGGGTGCTTTTGACAACGAACACAAAGTTCTCCCTCGTACTCCATACGATATCATTATTGATAAAGATTCTCCACGTCCTGGTCAGCAAGCATTTGAGAAGATGATTGCTGGTCTTTACCTTGGAGAGCTTTTCAGATTGGTTCTAGTTGATCTTCACGACAACAAAGATATTCACATCTTTGAGGGTCAGGACATCGAGAAGCTCCGAAAAGCTTATACTTTGGACTCTTCTTTCTTATCCTTGGTTGAGGAGTAAGTTCCTATAGCTGCTCTGTTTTTATGGTTGGTGATTAACACTGTCTAGGGATCCATTCGAGAACTTGTCAGAGACAGCTGACCTGTTCCAAAACAAGCTCGGCATAGTCACCACTGTTCCAGAACTTGAGCTTATCCGCCGTCTCGCTGAGTTAATAGGTACCCGTGCTGCCCGTCTTTCCGCCTGTGGTGTTGCCGCCATTGCCAAGAAGAAGGGTTACGAGACCTGCCACGTTGGAGCTGATGGATCAGTCTTCAACAAATACCCTCACTTCAAGGCTCGTGGTGCAGCGGCACTTCGTGAAATTCTTGATTGGCCTGCCAAGAAGAGTGCTAAGGAGCATGATCCCATTGAAATCTTGGCCGCCGAAGATGGATCTGGTGTCGGTGCAGCTTTGATTGCTGCTTTGACCCTCAAGCGTGTTAAGGAAGGTAACATGGCTGGTATCTTGCACCCAGAGAACTTTAGATGAGTTAGTACGTGAACTCAGGTAAAAGGATATACAAGTTTCGAGGAGTTGATATTGAGTGATGCGAACATGAATACTATGGACAGTCAGTTAAGATCGATGTTTAGAGAAAGTATTTCTATGGCATAAGAATGTATGTAGACAAAGACCCGCATGACATTTTTTTGCTTCTACTCGCTTGCGCATTCCCTTCATATTTTAGCAGACCAAAGCGTTTGGCAATCACACACAAGACCAATAAATATAAATTTGCTATACATTCACTTGCTGAAATTGATGTTCTATATGCTGCCTGGGTATCATTATTTATTTCACGGCCACACCTTTCTCCGCGACTTAGCCTTCCTCTACTTTTAGTCCTTTCATCCCATAAATCCACAAATGGGTAGACGATATTTATCCAAAACCCAGTACCTCCTTCTCACTCCCTTCCATTCGCCCTCTCCTTCGCCCCCTAGCTCTTCTACTTCTACCTCTGTCCAGTCAACGTCCAAACCAGCATCACATAGATCAAGTTCCGCAACTTTCGTATATACGTCGTAGCAGACTTTTCTATCCGCTCCTAACCCATTGAAGAAACTAAATTTTCCATTCTCGGATAAAAGTCCAATGACGTATTCAGAAAAGAATTTCTTGAGCTCCATGTAGGATTCTCCGAATGTGTCAAAATATATGACATCAAACTGGAGATTCTCTTCGAGAAGCGTGGGTAGGATTTCCTGCCAGCGACCAGCGTGGATTTTATAACTGCCTTCTTCTGGTGCGGATGCTTCCCATTCTTTTCCAAATTTGTGGCCGGGCGTTTGCAGGTGTGCGAGGACGTCGGGATGCGCTTCGATTATGTGGTGGCTAGCTGGTGATGCGGATGCGAACATGGTGTCGATTATACCCATTCCAAATCCGATGTTGAGGATTCGTAAGGGAGGAGATGATGCGGGGATGAGGAGATCCACAGTACGTTGCATGATGGTGGCTTCCCATGCCATCATTACACCATTCGCGTCTGCGTCGAGGAGTTTGTCGTCGGTGAATTCGAGTTTACTTTGTAGGTAGTCTGCGGAATTGACATCTTTCTTTGGGACTTCCACTTCGACTTGTTCTACGCTTTCTTCTGCGGTGTCTTCTGCGGTAATCTTTTCTCCATCGGCTACAATCTGCACACCGTCACCAGTTTCCATTTCCATTTCCTCTACCTCATCCTCCTCATCATCCTCCCCATCACTCAATTCCTCATAACCACCCATCAAATTCATTAATATTTCCGCCCTCACACCAGCATCCACGACCAATTCATATAATTCCTTCCTACCTAATCTATAAGCCAGACAGCCCGGCGTCTCATTGTTCGTATCCAAATCATTCCATATAGCTCCTGATAAAAATAACTCTTTAATAGTCGCTTTCGCGGCCTCTATGTCTTCAGGTGAAGGAGAATCCTCGCAAGATGCAATGGCGGCATGGAGAGGTGTAAATCCTGTTTCGGGATCTTGGACAGAGGCTGCGCCGGGTACTCGAAGGAGGGGTTTTAGGGCGGGCAGATCGTGATTAGCGGCGGCGAGGAGGATGGCCTGGGTTGTGCTGTCGGTTTCGGTTGCGAATGCAGGGTCGTCCATTTTGATATTGGGTATATTTTAACTATATTTGACGGATGGATTAGAAATGAGGTATACCTATCTATGTATATAATTTCAGAATGCTGGGGAAATTTTTTGGAGGGGTTGATGGATTTGGTAGGGGATGGGCGGTGTGGAGAGGCAGTATTTCTTTTGTGATATCGTGTCTCGGCTCATCCCCTTCATACGATGCGTCTATCCGAAGAAATGTCACTCTAGATTGGGAAAGACAAAACTTGAGCTAGCTGTCCAGTTCGTTGGTCCTATCAACTCTCTCAAGATGATTCTGCACAAGCCCATTCAGAAAGCGGAAGGGTAATTCCGGCGACCCGCCCTTAGCTCTGAGAACGGGCAAGGATCTCCAGATGGAGATCACAGATCACAGACGTAGTCTTTGGGTCCCGCACGAAGCTCTCGCGTATACACACAATTATGACTAGTTTCAATGGCAATGGGAATGCACGGTAAGTATGACTTTTACTTTTATCTTACAAATATATGGTAGGTCAAATCTCTCTTGTGTTACAATGTATTACAAATAAATTGTCCTACCCGAGTTGTGTATAAGTTCGATACCATTGTGGTCGACTTCGCTCTGCTCCCACACAAACGACAAGAACATGTCGACGACAATGGATACCGTACAGGACAGGAAGATGGATGTTGAAAGTCAATTGGATTTAAGAACGCCCGAGGAATCGCTTCCTGCGATTGATCCTGGAATGGAAAGACGGGTTGTGCGGAAAATAGATAGGCATTTATTGCCTTTGATCATTGGGCTATGTACGTATCTCTTGGAAGTCCATTGGGTCAACGGCATTGTACTAACAAGTGCCAAAAGATCTCTTAGCATATCTTGACCGTTCGAACATTGGCAATGCTAAAATCGCTGGAATGCAGGATGATTTACATCTTGATTCCGACAGCTACGAATGGCTCCTCACCATATTTTACATTTCATACATTGTATTCGAGCCATTGGTCTTGATGTGGAAAGTCTTACCACCACATATGTGGGGTGCTATAACAGTGATGGGATGGGCATTATCTGCGACATTGCAAACCGTCGCATTTAATTGGTCAGGAATGATGGCTGCTAGATTTTTCCTGGGAGCTTTCGAGGCTTCCTTTGCGCCTGGCATCACTTTCCTATTGTCTTTCTTCTATCTAAGAAATGAGCTTGGACTCCGATGCGGGTTTTATCTCGGGGCAGCTCCTCTAGCAACGTGCTTTGCTGGCGCTCTAGCCTACGGTATCACTTCTGGTCATTTTCATAGCATTGCGGCTTGGCGTGTGCTGTTCCTTGTTGAAGGCTTGCCGGCCATTCTTGCTGGTGTTCTTACTTGGTTTCTTATGCCAGATAGCCCTGAGAAAGCCAAGTTTTTGACCAAAGAAGAACTACTTGTTGCACAAGCTCGTAAAGTTCGACAAGTAGGTACAACCGAGTCTGGAAGGCCACATGGGATACAATGGCTCGAAGTAAGGACCGCATTCCTTGATATCAAGAATTGGACAACGGCATTGATGTATTTCTCCTGCAATGTATCATTTGCTTCTCTGCCGGTCTTCTTACCGACTATTCTTACTGCGATGGGCTACTCAAAGGTCAATGCTCAAGGATTGTCCGCTCCGCCTTATTTTCTCGCTTTTCTAGTCGTAATTCTTACAACATGGCTTGCGGATAAGTATTCTCAGCGTGGATACACTATCCTTGTACTATCTCTCATTGGAGCCGCAGGCTACATCATGCTTGCCGTATCTTCCAGCACAGGAGTGCGGTATGCTGGAGTATTCTTGGCCGCTTCCGGTATTTTCCCGGCTATTGGAAATATCCTTCCATGGGTGATGAATAATCAGGGCAGTGAAAGTAAAAGAGGCACTGGTATTGCCATTTTAAATGTCGTTGGACAATGCGGACCTCTCCTAGGCACGAGACTGTATCCTAGTAGCGAAGGCCCTTACTACAAGAAAGGAATGGTATGTTTGCACGATCGTTTTTATCTCCCTGATGGAAAGTATACTGATCATGGCTTTTGTATTAGTGGGTATGCGCTGCATTTATGCTCTTCAATGGAGCACTAGCGATGGCGCTACGTTTTCGACTTGCATTTGAAAATCGAAAATTGGATGAAAAGTATGGAGTCCCTGGCGGTAATGGGGGAGATGGTAATCTTACTGAAAATTTAAAACATGTGGGAAGGGAAAATGATGGCCCGGATTTTAGGTATATTTTATGATTCTTGAGGATTTTTATAAGGATAAAATTGTTTATTTAGATTTTTGTTGATTGTGTTGATATCTTAATAATATGTCTAATAAATATAGAAGATGGATGGCATATCTATCTTCATATCTATCTTCATACAGCTGGAAATTGTTTACTTTGTGGAAAGCTAAATCTTTTAAATAATGAAACATATAGAAACGGGTTTACTCTGTATCTTTACTTGGAGCACAAATCTGCTAGAAATCACTTTCCAAGTTATCTTCTACTATGTACAGGAAATCTCTGTATAGATCTTTCAGGTCTAGATACCTAGGTAAGTATATCTCTTACTCTTCACTTCAGGGAATTATTTAAGCCGCGGATGATCCTGATTTGAGATCTTACATCTTGACTTACCTAGGTATGTGATAATTACTGGTTCAATTCCCTTTAAGCTAGCTTCTAGATTTCATGTCCGGGACACTCTACAGTTAGTAGTTATCCTGTATAGACCTAGGTAACTAACCTGACGGTACTGGCAAATTATTCATGAATAGATAGAATTTTTCTCCTCACCTCCCTCTACTGAGATTTTTCAAGACAATATCTCAAGTCTTACATATTTCCACTGAACATTCATTCATTCATCCAAAGCAAGTAAAGCGAAGCAAAAACTAAAAACCCCGAAAAAACCAAAGATATTTTAATCTAAAGCTTCGCATGCATACATTGATTGCTAGAACTACAAGCATCTCTAGAGAAGATGCATACAATACGATACGATACGATGCCTAAATAGCGACGACAAAGTAATAGTATCGTGAAAAGTTACTTTTACATGTTTCCAGTTTCCCGTTCCCAGCTTGCAGAAAGAGAAAACGAGAAAAAACAAAACGCCTAGAAATGTGATGATTGACTTGTACAAAAATAATCCTAACCAGCTAGCCAGCCCAAAACCAACCATACCAGCCCAAACCGTCCGTCCGTCCATCCAGTTCCATCCAGCCCAAGCCTGCCAATGTATTTATTGTATTACCACCAAATCCCACCCAAAGTTATTCGTTACAGGTCGTCCATTACAACCGCACGGCGCCGTAAAATGCATAAAAATTTCCTGAATCCTGGTTTGAATCCTTTCTAATCTTTCTTTTGGTCATCTGATCTAATTTCATCGCTCCAGAATGTATAGGTCGTAATTAGACACATGTCCATTCGGCAAATACGCACCATCTAGCACTTCGATCGGCTAGGACAAGTCCTCTCCATACACCTCTTTCTCCACATTTAATTATCGTCTCCCAAGTACCCCCATCTCCGCCTTCCAAATTTGTACTGACACCCCCGTTTCTCTCTTCCTTTCGCATTAATCTTAAGATCTTTCCACCAGGTGCTTGAATTGCGAGTTTGGCCGGTTTTTTACCAGTTCCTGAACCAGATGCCGTCGAATTTGTTAGAGACATAGCGGATCCCGGTCGTATAAATGGGATAGGTGAGGTACGTCCCGGATCTGGCGATCCTAATGATAGCGACGAAGGATGCTGACGTACGGCGAACACAAAAGTGTTATTGATGGCTAATCGCTGGCATTGTGGCTGTGCGACATATAGGTCATGACGCTGGGCATGAGGCGTTGGATGACGGGTTAAGAACTCGTATGGAGGATTGTCACCAGTGTGGATGATAGGCAATGCCACCGCCAATGCATGTGGAATGTCCTTGATACTATGCATAAGACCACGTTTCCCAGCATAAATTTTGAGTATGCCTGCGCCTTCGTCGCCAGGAAGTAGAGCCTTGATCGTATACCTCTTCTGACTACCCACCCATTCGGCCTGTGCCAAAGCACGCTTCGTGACAATCTCACCGGTCTCGAAGAGATCGCCATCTGCATCACGTTCAAAAGCACGCGCTTCAACTTCAGCTACACACTCAACATCAGGCGGGACAGAAAGTTTGATGTGAACGAGTTCGAGATCTTCAATACGTATGAGACTTGTATCGTATTCTACCATCTCTATCTCATTGATAAAAAATGCCGGACAAGCACATGGTAGAGCTAGAAGTACCTCATGTGCTACGGGAGGACAGAGATGCTGGTCAACATGTTGCTCCGGTATGTGAGTCCAGCACATCTCAATCGGCCGAGCCAAGAACCACCATGGTTCCGCGTACAGACTGCTGGCACTAGTATACTGGCTTCGTCGAGGATGAGACGGACTTGCCAAAGAGCAATCCATCATTCGCCATTCTCCATCAATTACAACTGCGTTCCAGAAATGATTCGGTCGAGGCATAGGACCCATATCCGGTACCTCACCTGGTGATTTCAAATATCCTCTAATAACCTCAGCATGAATCCCAACAGCCTTACACATATCCATAACTAGGAATGCGACTTCTTCAGAAGAGCCATGCTTGGTTTGGATCACCCTTCTTGAATCTGATGTATCATTGTCGAAGCCTTCTTCCCAGGTAATTTTCTCGCTAACCCATATGAATATTGCTCGTAATCGTTGGATGTCGCTTCGATATGGTCGACACACATAACCTGTGGCTAAGCTCATGGCATTAGACATCGGTGGGAGACTATTGATAAACCTTGTGTTCTTATCCACCAGGGTGAGATTTACTGCTTGGAAATTAGTTGGCTCAGCGACAGGATTACCATCAACCCCTTCATCACCATCACACCCCTCAAGAAGCTCTTCCACGGGACTTATGGCTGGGTAATCCATCATCTGACATCGCTCCTTTCTTTCAACCCGCTCAATCCTACTTAACGAATTCGACCTGTTAATGTCTCGCCGTACCTGAACCCAATCGACACCCATGGTAACACCACCGGATCCAGTTTCATTGGTTGGATTAGTGTTCGGAGTATTTCCAAAGCCACCGGCTCCCATTGTAGAGACTCCCGCTGGAAACGAACTGTGGGCCTGAGCTCGTGGTCTTGAAGATTCACCAATAGAAATACTGCTCCTGGCGCTCGCAGCACCTGTTTTTGCGGATTCAACGATTCTTTTGAAGAACCCCGTTTTCTTGGTTTTAGGTGTCATTAGACCACCAAGCGCAGCATTAGAATCTGCAGGAGAACCTGACCAGCCAGGCGGTGACTGCATACGCGAAGGATCCGAGGCGTGACTACTGTGATATGAAATACCGGTCATTGGCGTCTGGGAACGGCCAGTAGTGAAATCAGGTTGACTATTATTCATCCCTAGATAGTTGTCCTTCCGCGAACCAAGTGCACTATGAGCTCGTCCATAGAGCATTTCTCGCTTCCTCGCTAAACTCCCGGCGCTAGTCGAAGAAAAGCCACTAGCAGAAGGACCACTCATGAGACTTTTATCAGTCATTTGGGTACTTGAGCTTCCATTGGTGGTAGTGCTGCGAGTCCCGCTGGAAGAGGTCGTTGAATCCGTCTTATCAGTCCTTGTTGTGAAAGATCTCCCCAGCATGGCTTTTCCAACTTCGTATGCAGATTTTCGGTGGCGAAGCTTGGCTGGCTGTACACTTCCGCTCAGAGACGATTTTGGTCGGCTCTCATGAGCGTATGAACTCGATTTAGGGGGAACCGCGGGCCGGACATCATCTTCAGGGGGGCGCGGCGTTGAAGAATACATTTTACTTAATCTATTTTCCATCCTTTGAACATAATTGCTAAGTTGAGGCGGAGGAGTATTTGTAGGTTGATAAGGTTGCATATTATCGGCGTATCTATCATCACCTACAGAATTATAATCTTCAGCGACTCCGATAGCTGTACTGGATCTAGGTGCCCTTTTCGTTGATATATACGTTTGATCAAATGCTTCAGGAGACCATGGGTCGATCGGTTCTTCTGGAATTTCTGACTCTCGAGCCACTCCCATGTCTGCCAAAGAGAGCATTACATCATCCATTGCGCTTCGCAAAGGAGAGGGAGTGCGGCCCGTACCCGCCGGTGACGGTGGACATGGAGATGTTGGCGATGGTATTTGGTACGGATTCGGGCTGGTGTTATGAGTATCTCTGATTGCCTGCGGCGCATAAATGCTCCGATGAGGTGGTGGAGGTGGCGGTGGAGACGAGGTTCCTGATCTATCAAATTGTGGCGCAGGCGATGGACCTCGAGAATAACTTTGGTAGCCAAATGAAGGAGCTGGAGAAGGGGCACGAGATCCATAATGATGGGGATTAGGCGATGGCGAGCGAGATGTGTAATGGTTGGGAGCAGGAGACGGACCGCGAGAACTGTAATGGTTAGGAGCAGGAGATGGGCCCCGAGAACTATGGTTGGGCGCAGGAGACGGGCCACGAGAACTATAATGGTTAGGAGCAGGAGATGGGCCCCGAGAACTATAATGGTTAGGAGCAGGAGATGGGCCCCGAGAACTATAATGGTTAACGGCAGGAGACGGTGCACGAGATATGTAGTGGCTGGGAGCTGGAGAATGCGCGCCAGACGTATAGTGGTTGGGCGCAGGAGAGGGACCACGAGGCATGTAGCGGTTGGGAGCCGGGGAGGGTGCGCGAGAAGCATAATGGCTTGGGCCTGGAGATGGCGCGCGAGATACATGGCTTGGAAACCGAGAAAGTGGTGCTGGCGAGCGCGTTTGCGATTGATAAACCTGAGCTTGGGATTGAGGAGAAGGCCCCCTTGCTACATTATTGTATCCACCCCTGGCGGCCGGCGATGGTATTCGAGAAGTCGAGGCCGCGAGACGTTCCTTTTCCCGTGCCTCTGCTCTCCTTAACGCCCCCATATCCGGCGCAGCATACGCTTGAAAGGGTTTTCGCATCGATTTAGTCTTCGGTTTTGTCGGAGCTATCGGGTTTTTGAAAGGGTTAGGACTAGGACTTCGATCCGGCAGGGGACTCGACGTTCTGCTTGTTGGTCGGAAATTCTCATCTAGAACTTGAACGAAATTCGAAGGAAAGAGGCCCATCATCCTTTTGTCCCTCCGCAAACGACCCATCCACCATGATCCATCTCCTGCGTTCAAACATTCTATCAAATCTCCCTCGATGAAGCCCAAGTCGCGTTTTGACTGCGCCAACGGATGGTTAGAGGTTGAAGATATTTAAAAGTAACTGTAGTATACAATTAACTTACCTCCCCGCTGAATGAATATACAGCTCTGCACCAAACAGGGAACTTGGTAGGCAAAGTTCCCGGAGCTGGTGTCATGATTGAGGACGGTTGCGACTTGGTATCCAACTATCCTGCTATCGGGATGATGATGTGATTATCCGATTAACGCTACCCGACATGGATGCAAATCAATGAATGAAATGTCGAAGAACGAATGAACTTCAAACTCTTCAGCTGGGAATAGAAAATCTTTCAGAATTCCAATTTCAGATTAAACATTTGAATGAGTGAATTTGTTATTGGAATGAAAATACAGTAGAGTAGGGACTGGGAGTAGAATTTTTAAGAGATATCTAGTAAACCTTTGAAATTTAACAAAGTAACAAATAACAAATAACAAGTGAAAAATGACAAAATGACAAAATGACAAAGTGACAAAGTGACAAGTTACTCCTGTGTCTGTATAGGTGGTGTATAGACAGATGGTAGAATCTCAATTTCAGCTACTCGTATAGCGTATGAAATAACAATTTGTTGTTTAGATTGGGTATATTATGATGATTATTATTATGGTTATTATTGTTATTATTATTATTCTTCTTATTCTTATTATTCTTCTTATTCTTCTTATTATTCTTATTATGGTTTTGCTGGCAGGAGAAGGTTCACAGAGCAACGGCCTATCCCGAACCCGACCGCCTCGTCATAACTTTTGTTTACTGCCTGTTAGTAAACTAAACTCGACTTGCTCGTCGTACATGTTTATGATATTGGTAAAGAAAAAGAAAAGAAAATAAAATAAAAATAAAAAGATTTCGATAATCACTATTTCACTCGATATTTAAATCTTTATTAAGTCATTTCCAATTCATACATCATTTTCGATAATTCCATTCGTATTTGTTCTGATCATAGGTCAATACCCTCGACTTTTTAAACTTCATGATTACCACCACATTCAATCAACCCTCATAATGACCGAATCGGGAGCCTCACAATATCAGGTTCTGGAAGAATTAGGTTCTGGTAGCTTTGGCGTAGTTTATAAAGCAATCGAGAGGGCTACGGGGGAAATATGTGCCATCAAGCATATCGATCTCGAATCGAGCGAAGATGACATACAGGAAATTCAACAAGAGATATCAGTCCTCAGTACCTGCGCCAGTCCATACGTTACTCAATATAAAGGAAGTTTTCTGCGGGGTCACAAATTATGGAT
Organism: Sclerotinia trifoliorum; assembly: GCA_905066765.1. Classification (NCBI taxonomy): domain Eukaryota; kingdom Fungi; phylum Ascomycota; class Leotiomycetes; order Helotiales; family Sclerotiniaceae; genus Sclerotinia; species Sclerotinia trifoliorum. The sequence goes on from CAJHIA010000024.1 coordinate 634,949, forward strand.
TGTCATGGAATATTTGGGAGGAGGATCATGTTTGGATCTGGTATGATGATATTCACCCAGAGGAATAGATCGATGCATCGCTGACTGCGCCTAAGTTAAAACCCGCGCCATTTCACGAAACTCACATTGCCATTGTTTGTCGCGAGATCTTGTTGGGTTTGGAATATCTTCATCAAGAAGGAAAGATACATCGGGATATAAAGGCAGCAAACATCTTACTATCGACCACAGGAAAGGTTAAATTGGCAGATTTTGGAGTTGCCGCGCAGCTCACAAACATCAAATCGCAAAGGAATACTTTTGTCGGAACCCCTTTTTGGATGGCGCCAGAGGTTATTCAACAAGCAGGATACGATTTTAAGGCAGATATTTGGTCCCTTGGAATTACGGCAATAGAGATGGTGAATGGAGAACCGCCGCATGCCTCGATACATCCAATGAAGGTTCTATTTCAAATACCTAAAGCACCGGCGCCAAGGTTGGAAGGTCCGGATTACAGTAAGGAGTTTAAGGATTTTGTGGCACAATGTTTGGTCAAAGACTGCGATCGTAGACCTACCGCCAAGGAACTATTGAAGCATAAGTTCATTCGCTCTGCAGGAAAGGTTGAGGCTTTACAGGAGTTGGTAGAGAGAAGACAGGAGTGGGATGGAACAAGGACTCGGCCATCGCATCCTAAGTTCTATGAAGAAACACTGTAAGCATGTAGGAAATCTGGTTCTTTAATCAGCCACTAACAAATTCCAGTAACACAATGAACCCGAAATATGAACCTGATGGATGGGTCTTTGATACAGTTAAGGCCTCCACTGTAGCACCATCAAGGAAAAATGGGAGCAAAAGAAGAAAGCTTTCTGTCATTCATGCAAACGGTCAAGGTAGTCAAGCTCCTCCAGAGGAGGCTTTTAAGAAATTGGATCTCAAAGATTCTCCTTTGGAATATTCTTCGCCTCCTTCACTACCAGCTGATAGAGGTACCGTTAGAAGACAGCCGCCAGCGGTGCAACACACTTCTCCAACCAGGCCTCGAGTGGATAGTACGCAGAGTCAAAACAACACAACAAGGAGACCACCGCTAGCACCGGACATGAGCTTTGGAAATACTGGATCAACAGTTCGATTATTCCGCAGGGTCTCGAATAACTCAATGTCATCTAGACCAAGCAGCCCCGAAGATTCCGCTGATGTTCCATCTCATGATGAAAATAAGGCACTCGTGCAGGTAGCTGAAGCAAACACCAAAGAAGCTTACCTAGGACGACGTGCTTATACGAAAATTATCGATCCAGCATTCCAAGAAATGCACGCACAAACTGGCGATCAAGCTAAAAGACAAGCATTATCCCGTCTAGCCGATGCCTGGGCTGCTCTCGACGCCGTGGATCCTGAAGGCGAATATCACTTACTGAAGCTTCTGATAAACAAAATAGAGCAAGAACCCAAGCTTGCTTCCCACATCTCTCCAAGCAAATCTTTGGTCTTGAGAGACGAAACCCCTCAGGGATCACCACAGAAACCCGCCAATGGAAAACTAGTACTAGCAAATAGTAATCCACATCTCAAAAGTCACCGCAGGAGACAATCTAGCGCCATGCCCGAAGTAGAGACAAAGGAAAAGTCAAACCTACCAGGTCAAATAGTGCCAGGAATGGAACACACCAAACAACTTGCCGATGTATTATACGCGCGCTGGGCAGAAGGATTGGGAAAAAAGTTTCCGGTCGTGTAGTGTAACTTATGTACACAAATTGTAAATTATCTGTATGTATGTAGTATTGATCGGGACGGGACGCGATAGGAGTTTGGCATATGCTCTTGCTCTTTTTTTTTTTTTCTTTTTTTGTAGTAAGGAGGAGAATTAATAGGTAGATACCCAATTTAAAGATTTATTTGTATGATTATGATTTTTCTTGGACCTGACGGGAGAGGATTGTGTGGGTGTGTTTTGTGGTCGCTGATCCGCTAAGTGTGGATTTAGATGATTCAAACACTTAAACATTTAAACATGAATTGAAGGGGAAGAGTTTTTACTCATTGGGATTCTAGTTGAAGCTCTTTTGATACGAGCAAAGGTTTGAGGTTTGAGATTCATGACTGTCCGAACTGTAAGGTTAGCTATATTAAAGATCTCGCGATGTTTGGAGCGGAAGCTGATGTTATTGAATCTTATTTTTCTTCTCATGGGGAGCAATATCTTGATTTTTCTCTATATTTTAGATCAGAGATTTAATATTCCGGGTATAGTAAGCTCTTTACTCGTTTTTCTGAGAAGTATCAGTATACTGTCCTGCTTCTTAGGCTAGGGCTGATTTTCGTAAAGACTTTATTTTTATTGCCTTTTGATGATGTTTTGGGTATTTTAGGTAGGTAACCTACGCGAGTAGAAAGTTTTGTGTTCCTGCAGTTAGTTTTCTTTTTTATCTGGGACGGAGATCTGGTTCTTCTGACGAGGGAATTGATGGCTAGAGTTGGGAAACTAATTTATATATATATATAAGGTTACATGCGAACCTAAGATATATGTTTTCAAAGTCTCGAATGCTAAAAAATGCTCACTTATTTCTGTAGCTGGAAGAGGACTCTGCTTGCTACAGCATTGCCAAATTTCATCGCAAATTTCATTCTCACAGCTGATAATCTTACATTTTTCCAATATTAATAGTATCTATCATGCATTATCACCTATTTACTGCTTCTTTTTTCTCCTCCTATGTTATGTATCATAGCTATATCTTTCGCTTTGCTTTCCACAATCCTTCGTATTCTACAGGTAGATCAAATCAGCAGACTTCGGATTCCCGCGAGGAGACATCGAAGCTAAATATAATCAGTTGACTAGCTATTCTTTATTGTGGTATGGATTTGTATATTTAAACCAGGACGAGATACTATCATATCATACCCTAGTGGAGAAACCCTGAAAGACAAATTTGGCTTAGCGGGGATATAATCGTATTAATGCTTTTATGATTAAGAAATAAATGGAGGCGGATGATTTCATGCGGGTCAAGTTAGTGAAAGGGGGACAGGTAAAGGGTTGCATTTTTGTGTGTTTGAAGTATGACGCTCTATTTGCAGCTTTCGGATAAGTTGATTCTGTCTAGATATGTATGTATCATTTATGGTTGTGTGTATAACTTATAGTGCGGTGTTTTACTTGTGGGATCTACGTTGATCATAGTTCGAGGTTCGAGATCTAAGATCAGAGTGAAGTCGCTAAAGTTAGTGGTATAGAAATGTAAGTAATATGATAGTCATATGCCATACGAGCTGTAGATACTTGGTGGCTTGATTCAACATCATATTGTAAAAGTGGTAGGTCGAGATACGTGCATCCCGATAATACATTGTGAAAAGGAATCGGAAAAGAAAGCTAATTAGATTACATTATAATATATCACTTATAAAGAAAACAGATTTCATAATAGTTTTGAAATTAAAGTTATATAGATTCAAATGTATATATACATATATAAAAGATTGATTATTTTAAAAAGAAAAAAGAAAAAATCTTCTTTTATATCTAATTACAAAAGATTATATAATTGATTAGTTAAAAACCCCTATGTATCTGGCCTATAATTCCAACTTTCTCACAATATATCATGACGGCAGGAAATATAAACGGATTGATAGTTGTGGAAATCTAGATAGTAGTCTTACCATATAGTTCGGTATGAGACGATATAATTATACTGTATGAAATCACTGCAGCAAGTGACCAAACAACAGGCCCAGAAAATTAACAGCTTGTCATCTCATCACCATCAGAAATGACCCCGAAAAGCAAGTTCAAGTTCGCGTAACGATTTCATTAGAACTATGAATGCATGCAACTATGAGGGAATGAAAAAGATCCTTATATAAAGATGGTACTAAATAACCAAACGCTTGAAGCCCAAACAAAACTTCACCCATTATTTCCCATGAAACCTTCATTACCACTTCGTCAAATCCCCATTCCCTCATCACCAAAATATCCAATCTCCATCAAAAATTCTACATTCTTCGCAATCGCCTCCTCTACCTCTTTCTCCACCAACACATCCAATTCCCTGGGCCTCCTATCCTTCCCCAAATTTCCTTCCTTGGTAATAAGATGAGCAACTGGCCAGAGCGGATGCGCCTCGGTCCGCTTCTCGAGATCCTTTTGTACCAATTGAGCCTACTCATATGATGTAATTGGTCGAAGTCGCAGTCCCATATGTTTATTAACAATATTCCAGAAGTTCTGCATATCGATTCCGCTGGTTATGTCCAAGGTGTAACTTGAATTCTTGGGAGTATGCAATAGGGCATTAATGGTAGAGTCAGCGACGAGATCGGCATGTGCTACCGTTAACCAGTCGTTTTTGCCAGGGATAGGGTATGCACCAATGTTTACCGCGCCGGCAACATATCTCCATAGGAAGTCAGTGGTATTGGCAACTCCTTCCCGTGTCGTGCCAATTATCAATCCCGGCTTGACGATGGAAACATGGTTGGCTTGGGTAGCAGAAGTGGCTCGTTGCGCAAAGTTTCTTACCAGTAGCTCTGAAACGAATTTCGTCTGACTGTAACCGTCAAGCCCGTTCAATTTCTTAGCGGTAGTACTATCATCCGTTTCTCCTCCAAAATCACGACCTCCAGATACGTAAACAAATTTCGGAGGCGAAATAGTTCCGGAAATATTCTTTAGAAGGTCAAAAGTGGATGTGACGTTGGCAGCTTTGAGAGTGTGATAATCCGAATTCCAGTGCACTGAAGCTCCATTATGGATAATCGCATCGACTGTGCTCAATTCTTGCCATTGTTCAGGGCTCAAGCCTAGCATTGGTTTGGCTAGATCGCCGGTCCAGATCTCGAGTTTAGTGGCGAGAGAGTCATTCCACCATCTCGCAGATTTGGCTGCTGCTATAATCCGCTCTTTGCCAATTTTGTCATTTGAAGCGCGCACATGTACAATGGCCTTCTCGACTCCAGGTCTTCCAAGAAGTTGTCGAAGGATTTGTGTACCAAGAAAGCCACTTGCGCCTGTCAAGAAAACAACTCCAAAGTGATGCTGAATCGAGGATAATTGTGTATCCAAATGTGAAATCTCTTTCATCAAATCTACAGTAGGAGCTGCAGCTATCGGATCACTATATTTAAGTTTGGCCGCAGCGCGAATATGCTTCGAAACGTCCGAGATTGTTGTTTGATGGTTGATGAGCATTGGAATAGCTATGCTAACCCCATACGATCGTTTGATAAAAGCTGCCAGTGACATAATTTTGATTGAGTCTATCCCAACAGATGCCAAGTTGATATCACGCCCTAAGATATCAGAATTGATATGGGAAGACAGCTTTTTGGTGATTAGTTCTGCAATCTTGTCGCTAAGTTCCAATGAAATATGGTCGTCTGATGATATCAAAGGTGCTTCGCTACTTTTAGGATAAGTCTCTGCTCTTTGGATCAACGGAAGACTAGTGAGCCACTTAGTTAGTCTAGGACGGTCCAGTTTTCCCGAGGTATGAAGTGGTATGGTTTTCATAGCAATCCAGGAAGAAGGAACCATATAACTCGGTAAATTTTCTAGTAGATGATTGGCAATGCTGGACCATTTCAACCCGGAAGCTTCGAGTTCCAAGTGAGGGACGACCGCTATACCGCTGTTCTTCTCAAAACGGGTTGGAATTTCAAGTTCGATAATTGCCGTCAGCTGATCTGCATATGGCCCCGAAGTAGGCAATACGACCATAGCTTTTCTGACCTGGGGATGACTGAGGAGATGATGCTCCACGTCCGCAATTTCTATACGAAGTCCACGAAGTTTGATTCGAGTGTCCTTTCGACCGAGGTAACTGATCGTGCCATCAGAATTGTATTGAGCAAGATCACCTGTTTTGTATAAACGCGCAGGACGTTGGCTCGAGCTAGAATTCCGAGCCCAGCTAGGACTACCGACGAAAACAGCTTTAGTTTTTGCTTCGTCGTCGAGATATCCTGAAGCCATTGCTGGTGATTCAATCAGTAATTCACCAATGGCACCGATAGGTAGAAGACGGTTGGAATCGTCGACATCTACGATCCAAGTGATTGCACCAGCTCCACGTCCGATATTTGTAGGCGAGGTACTTGTAGAGATCTCTGAGTTTACTACACTTGTTCTAGAGGGGGATTCAGTCAGTATTCGTATAATATTATAGGGGAAGTCGTTTCATTGCAATGGGCGCAGCAGTGAAGAGAACGAAGGATCAGGATTATAGTTTCTTACTGATTTCCTGCGAAAATGAAAATTAAACTTACACGCAACATTCGGTAGTTCCAAAAGCATTAATCAAATGAACACGATCAGCCCAATTCTTAATAACATTAGCAGTGATGGGCTCTCCACCAAGTGTCACTCTTTTCAGCGACGGAACTGAGTCGGGCGAAATCGAGCTTATATAGGATGGTGTAAGATCCGCTGTGTTAACATTCATCCTAGCTATCGCTCCGACGATATCTGAATTTCTTTCCTCCTCTACAAATTTATTAGTTAGCTTAGTTGCCTGTAAATCAAGGAATGATCAAGAGTACTTACCAGATGGTATGCAAAGACAGCCTCCAGTCATAAGTGTCGTTAGAATATCCTCAATAGAAGTATCGAAGCTATATGAAGCGAATTGAAGAAATCGAGATGTGGGGCTGAATTGAAGCGCTTTACCATGATCTCTTGCGCCTGAGCAATATGCTTCATGGTTCACCACTGTACCTTTGGGAATCCCGGTAGTACCTGAAGTGAAGCAAATATAGAGAGGGTCTTCAGGGGCGACATTGCTCACAATATCCGTCAGCACTGGCAACAGATTTATCTCGTTCTTCGAAACTACAACTGTTTTACCACCAGGGAACAATTCTAAGCACAATTGTTGGACGTCGCTTGAGCAGAGAATCAATTCAGCTTTGACTTGTTCGATAAGTGAAATGAGGCGTGATCTAGGATGGTAAGGGTCGCAGGGTACAAACGCAGCACCAGACTTGATAGTGGCCAATGTAGCCACGATAGCCCACTTTGATTTCGTGAAGAATAATGGTACCTTGCTTCCGGGCCCTACCCCGTGTTTTATCATTTGAGAAGCTAGTCGAGATGAAAGTTTATCCAACTCATCGCGAGTCAAATCACCATCCCAAGAGGAAATTGCTGGGGAATGAGGATCTTGCTTCGTCATGACGTCAATGACTTCGTGGACGCAACACTTCAATACATCTGGTAACTTAGAGTTCCATTCCCAGATATTTTGTAGGTCAACTTCGCTGATGGAATTGATATCCTGGACACTCTTGCCCTCATCTTCATGGCACAATTGTTGAAGGACATGCTGGAATTGGGATAGTATCCTATCCATCTGCGGAGTTTCAATAATTTCCGAGTCAAAGATTGCTTTTGCCTTCAGCCCATCTGAAGTAAGATAACACTCGAGAGTCAAAGCATTTGTGTCCCAAACAGTTGCGTTTACGAGATCCAGTTGGCGTCGTCCCATGAACGAGTCATCAATGGCTGAATTTTCCCTGGGTTGTATGACCAAAATATTCTGAAATCCGCACGCCTTCTTCAGCCCTCCTCCCATTCGTTGGATGTTTGCGAGACCAATCTGTTCGAATGGCATCATTTTCATCATTTTAGTTTGAACCTTTTGAAGTAGGTCTAGGGCCGATTCGTGGGGATTCAATGTGATTTTGACCTATAGAATAATAAAGTCAGTGCAAATGCCGCAAGAGATAAAAAAAAAAAGCGCATGTAACTCATGTGACCGAGACTATGGGATTCTATCTCAACACATGAGAACCAAATGCTCTATTCAATCTTGAAAGCTTTTCTTAAAAACGTAGAACATGAAAAATTACTTACCGGCACGGTAGCTAGGGTGGGCCCGACTACTCTAGTTAGGTCGGCCGACGATCCTGTACGTCCTGCCAGAACTTCTCCAAACACGATATCATTCGAGTTAGAGTAGTTACTGATCGCAATTGCCCAAGCTGTCCGGATAAGATTCGAGATTCGGAAGTCAGAATTGGCTTTTCGAGACAGCTTGACATCTCTAATGGCTACTGAACCGGGCTGTGGATGGTACCCAGCTTTGATGGTTGGAAAATGTGAAGGTGCCACACCTTCACTCGTGAACTCGGATCTCCAAAATACTTCTGCTGCTGATTGATCCAAATCGAGAACAGTTTTGATAAATCGGTTGAATGGTACATTTCGAGGTTGATTGAAGTCGACAACGTTCGTAGATATTTGAGTGAGCATCCCATATTCTTTTTCCACCTGCTGAAGCATCAAGTTTATACTCCAAGCATCGTATACGGCGTGGTGTAAGGTAAGGACGAAGAAATATTTGTGAGAATGTGCGTTCGTCTCTTCAACGATGCAGAAACGACTGAGTGGAGTTCCTAAGCCCATGGCAAGAGATTTATCGGATTCCAAATATCGTTGGAGATTGTCTCCCGTGTTCCACAAGACATCTTCGCTCATAACCATCTGCAATAGACCGGAAGATTCATGCTGTATGATACGCGTACGAAGAATTGGGCTTGAACGCACGACTTCGTTCCACGCACCGCGAAACTTGTCGATATTAGAGTATAGATCCTTGGATAATTCAAAGACATGTTGTGCAATGTACGTACCAGGATGACTCATTGAGAGAGCCATGATGGCTTCTTGAAAAGGAGTGCATGGGTACAAGTCTTCGACATGACCTGTCTTGAGACCACCATCAATGGTTGCCTTTAGCAGCTGATTACCCTCGCCAATCATAGAAAATGCCTCTATGTCATCCTGCGCAATAATTGTGGAACTATTACTACCTGTGAAGCTTTCTGCAAGATCTGATAGGATTGGTGTCTGGAATATGGTTGCAACAGTCAGATCAATGCCCTCTTCTCGCGCCGCCGCGACGAGCTTCATAGCAAGAATCGAGTCTCCACCGAGTCTTGTAAAACTATCGTTTCTTCCTATACTACCTGAAGGAAGTTTTAAAATAACGGACCACAGACGCTGCATTTGGAGTTCATTCTCTGTCAAAGGAGCACAGTGCGTAGCCTCTTGGCCTGAATAATATGCAAATTCTGAAGTCGTTAAGCCGGCTGCCAGAGTCTGCAGTTTTTGGCGGTCACACTTCTGAGAGATAGTAAGGGGTATTGATGATAAAGGAATGTATACTTTTGGTATCATGTACTGAGGTAGCGTGAGACTCAAGCGGTCAATGAGTGATCGGATCTTAGATTTATCGAGACATTCTTTGAAAAGACAGCCTTCTTCTTTTCCCTTGCTGTTAAATCCATCTTTAAGACACAAAAATGCTGCTAGAAATGGCGATCTGCCATCGACAGGCGTTGCTATCACCGTTGCAAGATCTATGATGTTGTCAAGATTTTGATGCAGATGAGTTTCAATTTCACCCATCTCAATTCTTTGACCATTTAGCTTGACCTGTGCACCCTGGGTCATAGTTAGTATACGCTATTTTTGGAACTCTCGAGATCAATCAATAACATATTTATAAAACATGAATGCAGATAGAAGGAAATTCAGGCCGAATAAGAAGGACTGTAAAGCATCAAACGTCTAGTGACGTATGAGCATGAGGGCGATATCTCCTTCACAGGAATGACCAAGCTGTTGAGATGACTGGAGCAGAATAGGTATGACAGAAAAAGAGATAGTACGCACCGCATCTTTTCGCGCAATATACATGATTGACCCATCCGAATCCATCTTGACCAAGTCACCTGTTCTATACCATCTTTTCCACCGGGTAGATCCCGTAGGGACACTGGACGGCGTAGGCACAAACGATGCTTCCGTCTTTTCCTGGTTTTTTAGATATTCTCTTGCGAGGGGCCCACCAATCAATAACTCACCAGCAGCCCCTCGCTGCGCCAATTGATCGTTCTCGCCAAGGACAAGAAAACCTCCAATAAAACCGGACCCAATTCTGGCGGGATTGACACCTTTGTCAGTGATTTCAGTACCAATACACATACCTGCAACATCAAAGAGTTAGTATCCAGAATGATTTCAGCGAAAAATCAAGGGACCAAAGCCATACGAGGAAGTGTGCAGGATCTAGAAGATGAGGAATTGATGTAGATTTGAAGACAGGATGGAGTGTAATATTAAAGAGCTTACAACAGCATTCCGTAGGTCCATAAACTTGCAACAGCCGTAATTTTCCAAGCCATCGATCTAGGTCTTCTTGGATCAACTTTTCACCTCCGATAAGGAGAGTCTTCAACGTCGGCACAGATTCTGGAAGAATCAATCTTCCAAAAGCAGTTGTCATAAATGCTGTATTGACTTGCATTCGGTTTATTGCCGATGTAATGTTGTTCATTTTCTCTTCATCCGATGGTATGCAAACGACGCCTCCAACACTCAAAGTAGTAAGAATTTCGAAAACCATGCCATCAAAAGTGTATGCTGATAACTGAAGACAGCGACTGCGGGTATCCATTTTGGCGAAACGAGATAGGTGACGCATGGTAGTGCAGCATGTGGCGTGCTCTATCACGCATCCCTTCGGTTCTCCTGTGCTTCCGGAAGTGAAGATAATATAGACAGAATTTTTGGGCTGGACAACCGTACGCAACGAACCTTGGGGAAGGGTTTCGAGCATCGATTTTCCCACGGCAAATGTTTGGTCAGCGAAGCTCTTAAAGGAGTGAAAGAGACTTTCTGAGCATAGCATCACTGTTCCACCTATTTGCTTTACCAATTTTCTGATTCTCCTTTCAGGATGATCGGGGCTCATAGGTACAAAAGCCCCGCCCGCCTTCATCACTGCCATCATGGCGACTATAGCCCACATAGATTTTTCAAAAATCAGTGCAACCTTGACTTCAGGTCCGACTCCTGCAGATTGGAGAAGATATGCTAGACGATCAGATATGGAGTGTAATTGAGCATGAGTCAACTCTCCATCCCAAGATGTAACCGCTAATTCAGCTTCACGGTTCTGCGACTTCTGTTGAATAACCTCATGAACGCAAGACTGCACCTCTTCGGCTCCAGTTTCCTGAATTGCTAGTTGGCTTGGTATTTTCGATATTGATAGCCCTATATTCCCAACCAACGTGCTTGCATCGGACAAGCGAGAAATGATGTTATCAAATTGTTGAAGCAAAGTGTCTACTTCGCGATCAGATATTATGTGGGAATCATAACTGGTCATTGCAGTAAAGCCATCCGCCATCAGATCACATTGCATCATTAAAGGATAAGCATTTAGCTTCGCCCAGTGATCATTAGTATTCTCTCTGGCGCCGAATATACTGCCAAGATCTCTCTCTAATCTGGGCTGAATGACGAGTAGATTCTGGAAACTGCACGCTCTAGCGCAATCCGCGTCTAGTTTGCGGATGTTTTGCAGGCCAACATACTGATGTGGTTTCATTGCGACTCGAGAATTGTGGACTGAGGCGAAAAGTTCTTTTGCAGATTTATTATCTTGGATGACTACTCGCATGGGCAACGAATTGAATGTTGGACCGTTGACTTTTCTTAGATCGAGACCTGAAATTTTCGAACTCCGTCCCGCAAGGACGAGACCAAAAATAGCTTCCGTTGCAGCAGTACGTCGTGCTAATAGCATAGCCCATGCGGCTTGTATGATTGTGGAGGTTGTTGCACCAGCCAAAAGGTTTTCTTTCACGTGAATAAACCGTTCGGAATAGCCATTCGCACGTGATTGCTGCTGCGATGAAACAGCAGGAAACTGTATTCCAGAAGTGGTTGCCAGGTGGTTTCTCCAGAATACCTCACTCTCTTTCCGTGACTGTCTCTCGAGTCGCAATTGATAGGCAATAAAGCGCTTGAAGTCTTCCAGCGGTTCAAAATTCCCTCCTCTATATGATTGCTCGACTTGTCGAAGGATCAAACGCATGCTCCATCCATCAAGAATAGCATGATGAAACGTCCAAACAAAATACGTACAATTGGATTGACGGTTGTGGATGAGGCCGTATCTCAATAAATTCTTTCCAAATGAAGGGAAGATCTTTTGGTCTCTACTCAAGTAACCTTCTAGGTTGACATCTTCTGACCAAATTATTGGTTCTAGCGCCAAAACCACTTGGAGCAGGCCTGAATTTCTTGTTTGTACAAAACTGGTTCGAAGTGTCGAATTTGAATCCACTGTAGCCTGCCAAGCGGCCTTAAACTTAGTCAGATCAATGTTTGCTGGAAGCTTGCATATAATCTGAGGAGTAAAGCTGCCACATCGTTTCATTGACAACGCCAGCAGTCCTTCCTGAAGAGCTGTGCACGGGTAGGCATCAACAAAGTTCGCATTTGATGGCATTTGTCGTCGAATTTCGTCATGGTCTTGTTCGGGGCTGAGAAGCGAGAAAGGCTTAATATTAGGGTCTTCCCTTTGACTGAGATAATCAAGTGTGTCCATGTTTGACACCAGTGGACGCTCGCTACGAAGTAGGTCGGAAAGATAGTGTTTAGATGCTGAATCCAAATCCATCACAGGGTCTGCTCCCTCAAATCGATCTTCTTCGGGCGGACACTGACCCTTATGAACCAGGTCAGGGAGGTAGTCTTGAGCTGTCAATGCCATGATGTATTCTAAGAAACTCAATCTTTAGTTGATATCCAATATCACTCAATGCTTGAGACTAACCTTAGACGTAGCAGGGAATATGACCGTGGAAAAGACGCGTCTGTAACTCCCGGAAATCGTAAAGTTTGGATTGAGTATGAATGTTAAGTGGAAGAATTATACAGGCGAGTCTCTTGCCAGCTCATCTTTGGTATCACTCAGTCTTTAAGTATTAAACTATATTTCCGTCACATGGAAATTTAACAGTCCATTCACAGAGCGCTCGTCATTCCAGTTTGTCCCCCTTGCCTTGTCTCAGCCGGCATCACTCCCAAGGTTGATTCAACATAGATTAACGAATAATTAATCGCCAGCGTATCCTGCGGCTTCGCAGTCCATCAGTTCTGATCTAGTACACATCCTGCTCTTCGACCAGATTACCAGGATTACCTCGATCAGTACACGATATACCCCTCATTATTGGACAGTTAATGTTATAATGGAAACAGCTGTCCCAGAGCATGTAACGTCATCAACGAACTGGTCATACAATGTAAAGCCCAATGAACGGAAGAGGCCATCAATATACTTTTTGCGGCTTTTTCAGCTTCACAATTATATTCCGAACCATTTTTGGTGAGCCCTAAGCCTAAAAATGTGCCCCTAAACACCGTATTGCTCCTATCCAGTCGTTGTAGCAATTAGTTATGATGAGGTGTTGCGCAGGATTTGCACTATATTGTAAAAGTGGTATGTCGAGATACGTGCGTCCCGATAGCACGCTGTGAGGAGGGAATTGGAAGAGAAAGCTGAATTAGATTACATTGTAATACATCACTTATAGGTAAAACGGGGTTCACAATGGTTTTGAGGTTGATACTATATAGGTTCAAATGTATATATGTAGAAGGTTTTGATTATTGTAAAAAGAAGAAGCAAAAGGCTCTTCTTTTATATCTAACTACAGAAGGTCATGTGATTGACTAGCTAAAACCTTTATGTATTTGGCCTATAATTCCAACTTTCTCACAATATAAACTAAGGAAGCGGCGGGTAGAGTTTAAAAATATAATACTCTTACATAAATGACTTTCCAGTTTTCGTTTTTAGTTATGATTCGCTAGCCAAATCATGTCTCGAATGTCTCGGATATGCAAATCTAGTTCAAGGTAAAGTCTTACTTCAGGCGGATACACTCATTTCTAATCTCACAAAATATGATGCCACCACGTTGAAATTAGGGCTTAATCCCCCACGATGAAGCTGCTCACGTGTAGGATATCTAAACAAATATTGGAGATAAATACATCATTGCTGGCGCTACGCTTTTTTGTGGCTTGCGCAACGATTATTTCGTAAGGGGAGAGCGCTTGGCGAACCGAGCGAGCTTCGAAGATCTGCGGGGTAAGCTGGAAAGATCTGAGACAGAAGGCGGGTCTACCCACATTCCCGGAATTATGCAGGAGACCAAAGTTGATAGTCTCTGCACTATCGAATGCTGACTGCCACGGGATGGGAAGGTAAGATAAAAAACAATGACGAATGCATTTTGAATGTTAATTCTGATGCCATTTCAATGTTAGTCCATGATACGGGAATGTTAACTCGAATAGGGATTTACTGGTTCGGTTGCTTTGATGCAACTTTGTCCACGGGGAGAACATGTATCAATCATTAATCTTGAATCTTTTTATCCACCTGGCAAGATCCAAGGATGGACACCCGCATATGTCATTCTAAAACAAACATAACACGCCAAAAAATCCCACACATCAAATTGATGAGGAGCTGGATCCACTCTGTACATCGTGACTTTGAAGCATTAAAGAATCGGATTTCGTATGGGTATCGGAAATCTCTTCAATTCGTACGATCAAAAAAAGATACCCATAGACAAAAGGAAATTAAATGTGAAACAGATCAACTTTTGGAAACTGCAACTCAAGATACTAGTAATGCGTTGCTGTTATTATGGTGATCATGCGGTCTGATTAATCTGATTAGCGACATAGAGTACTTGTTGCGGAATATCACAACCTCACAAAATCTTTGCACCGGATTGATGACATCCCATGAAAAATAATTCAATGCAATGCAACAAAAAATCCCAAAAAAACGTCTAAGTCGTACGCAGATCCCGTATAAAGTATAGTGTAGCTAACGAAGGCGTTACATCGCATCAAACAACCTTGCCATTTGCGCAGTTTGTCTTTCAGTAGCGCAACTTCATGAAATTCACACCAAGCCACCTAGTGCATGACGGCTGAAAACTATTGTGTAGTAAATCATCACTTTCACCACTTTGAGACTTCATGTGTATGTCACTCTATAAGTGGCGGGAGAGACCAGAAATCGTGTCTTACACAAAGTTACCTTTCAGCAAATGAGCCTCACACAATCCGATAAAAATCACATCTCTTGTCTTGTTATTCCAAGTTACTCCGTCATACATTATTGTATAATCCCGCATAATTGAGGCCAGGAGGCAAAGCCTTTCGATTTCTTTTCCAATTATGTGGCCATTGAAGCCCAAATCTGCTGAAACTCAGAAAGAGCAGAAAGAACCAAGATATCTGGAGATTCGCTCGTCGAAATGGTTCATTGTTAGCACAATATGCGTTGCATCCTTCAGTGTAGGTTGAATCGGAAATCGCTGACGCGGGAGGAAATAAAATGCTGACGCCCCACATTTTAGGATTCTTTTATATATGGAGTGGTTATTCCTGTTCTTCCCAATGAATTGGAACGTCGAATTGGAGTTGCAGACGAGGACCGTATGAAAAGCACCTCCTCATTAGATATAGTATTCTGTCAAATCATGAAGCTAATCCCTCACAGTGGAGTTCTGGAATTCTATGCTTTTGACAGCATTTGGCCTCGCCCAATTGATAGCGAGTCCACTTTTTGGATACTATGCTGATCGAAGTTCATCACGACGAACACCATTGCTCCTGGGATTCTTCTCTAATGCTGCTGCCACGGCTGTCTTATATGTTGCACAGAATGTATGGATACTGGCTCTGAGCCGTTTCCTCCAAGGACTTTCCGCAGCTGTTGTATATACGGTCGGCTTTGCTTTACTTGCAGATACAGTTGGCTCAAAGGATATCGGACAATGGATGGGATACGTGATTTCGAGTCTCAATATTGGAATGCTGATATCTCCAACCATAGGCGGCATAATGTACGCAGGGCTTGGATATGCATCATTGTTTATTGTGATGTTTATCCTTATCGCCATCGATATCATTATGCGTTTGTTTATGATCGAAAAAAAAGTTGCGGCAAGATTGAAGAAGGACAAAGATGTAGATGAGACACAAGCGTATGGGACTTTCCAGCGGAGTGTTGACGAGGCCATATTCGAACAACAAAGTCCTTCTGTCTCTTCCAACAGCAACGGAGCATCTGAACCATTGCTTGGGAATAACCAAAGCCAGCCTTCACCTGCAGAAGACAAGACATACCCGATAGCCTTGGTGACTCTGTTAAAGTCTCCACGTATATGGGCTGATTTATATGGGGTTTGGGTGACTGTGTTTTTGCTCGCAAGTTTCGATGCAGCACTTCCAATATTTGTGCAACGAAAATTCAATTGGGATTCTACCGGTGCCGGCTTGATATTTCTGACCATAACATTTCCTATATTCTTAGCCCCGATAGCTGGCAGACTTTCCGATGTCTGGCCTTCTCGGTGGCTCACGGCATCGTATTTTATTGCATCGGCCGTTTTTACAATCTTGCTGGTGTTGATACGGAGAAATAGCACTGATCAGATTGTCGGCCTTTGTATACTTCTTACACTTTATGGTAAGTTTATCCTATTTTATGATCATGATTGTCGTATTCTACAATTACTGAAGCAAGTCATAGGCATCGCTAGAGTCTTCGGTTCATCGCCACTAGGCGCTGACTTGAGTCGAGCAGTAACGGATATGGAAGAAAAAACACCAGGCATCTTCGGCAAAACAGGAGCTAGCGGACAAGTATTTTCCTTATATACTAGTGCTAGTGCAGCAGGAGTACTCGCAGGCCCTGCTTGGACGAGTTTTGCCTTTGGAGAAAGAGGATGGATATTTTTCGTCTCAAGCCTTGGAATTTTGACTGCAACTGTTGCAATACCAGCTGTAAGTGAAGCCTTTGAAATGAAGAAGTATAAACAAAGCTCATAACATTTAGGTATTATTTACTGAGCCTGGAAAATCTCCAAAGACAGACGACGTAGAGGTGGCTGCAGAATAGATGTTGAATCGCGAAGAGTCTATGAGAGCTAGGTCATAATGGAGTACTAGTGCATTCGATAAGAAAAGAATTTGAGACAAGATAGAATTGTTCGAGAATTGTGCACAAACCATCCGTGTTTCTCATATCGATAGAAAAGTTTGAATAATCAAGAGAGTAGAGTAACGACCGTTAAAACTTAAAATTGAGATTATGAACAAACAAGATTGTAAGCTAAGCTTAATTGATCAAGATTACCAAATGAAATCACGTGAACACGAGACTTAAACTGACGCGATTTCTACCTTTTCACTTCCCTCATGCCTTCCAATTTTCTCCAAATGCCTCCATGACCGACCTCTTAGATATCCTCCCCCATTTTCCCACTCAAAAATATGTACGACTACTTCCCTCACTCGAGAAGAATCTCGTCACCGTCGCAGATTTGCTCACTCTGGATTGTATCGAGATAGCCAAACGTGCGACTTTACCACTCTTGGATGTCAAGAGGTTATGCGCGGATGTTTTAGTACATTTAAGAGAAGATCTTGGAATCAGTGAGGCGGATCCTGGGGTTGAGGGCGTTGGAGATGCTGAAAATAACATCAATGGAAAGGGAACAGAGAAAACGTTGAGGAAATCGGGAAAAGATGTTGTGGATAAGTGGGAAGTTATAAGTACATTGGATGATGATATGGATCGCGCGTTAGGAGGTGGGATTCCAACGGGTTATATTACGGAGGTCACAGGTGAGAGGTATGTGCCATTTTCATTACCTTCTTTGTATATTACTGTTCTCAACTATATTCCACCGGCACAGTCTTCAGACTAACATCTATTCTAGCGGCGCAGGCAAGACACAGTTTCTTCTAACCCTACTTCTCTCTGCGCAACTCCCTGCGCCCTATGGTTTAACAGCTCCAACACTTTACATATCTACCGAGTCTTCCCTCCCAACCACCCGTCTCTCCCAGCTTCTACGAACTCATCCTCTCCTCTTTTCTCACCCTTCTCCACCTTCTCTTGACAAAATAATCTCAATTGTTACACCTGATCTCGAATCTCAAGATCATATTCTCCGGTTTCAAGTTCCTGTCGCTATCAAACGTCATGGCATTCGATTACTTATACTCGATAGTGTAGCTGCAAATTACAGAGCTGAATTTGAAAGACCTGGTATAACTAAAGGAGGTGGAAATATGGCACAGAGGAGTGCTGAATTGGTAAAATTGGGACAATTATTGAGAGATTTAGCAAGGGAATATGGAGTGGCTATTGTAGTCGCTAATCAAGTAGCCGATCGATTTACAGGTGGAAGTGGAAGGGCAAGTCCATTGATTCATAGTCAGCGAAGAGAAAGGGATATGCAAAGTAGTCCACTTGCAAGAAGAAGCTTGGGCATAAATGGAGGTTTTTCAATGCCATCAAGTTCAATAAATGAACCAATGTCAAGTATACCCGGTAGTTCCATGGGCAGTCGAACAGTATCTCAAAACCACCCAACCATAACCCCGGACCCAATGTCACTAGACCATCAACAAAGATGGTTCACAGGCTGGGGCGATGATCCACACCCCTCCTACACCTCGTCCAAAAATATCAAAACCCCCTCTCTAGGTCTAATCTGGACAACTCAAATAGCATGTCGAATAGCCCTTATTAAAAAACCCATCTATAGACAAGCAAGGAATCAAATAATAGAAGAAGCCGAAAGTGGTGAACCAATTTTGAGGAAGTGGAAAAGATGGATGAAAATTGTTTTTGCAGCCTGGGCTATAGAAAGTGGTGAGGCTTTGGATGGCTGTGTAGAGTTTGAGATTAGAGGGCCTATTTCTGTTAGGGAGGAAGAGTGGGTGCAGGATGGGAAGGGAAGGGAAGGGGAAGGGAAGGGAAAGATGAGGGGAGGGCAGGAGGGGGTTTGGTGGTGTAGTGGTGTGGTGGTGTGGTGGTGTGGTGGTGTGGTGGTGTGGTGGTGTGGTTGTGTGGTGGTGTGGTTACTAGGTAGATGTTGATTTGTGATTTGGGGGGTTTGTGGTTGTAGATATAAGATTACCTTGTAGATTTAGAAATGGTTGCAGTTTTTCTGGTTTGTAGTTGGATGGTGGTTGGTGTGTATATACACAAATTGCACGAACACTTCTCAAATCCAAAATTTACATACAGACACCATACACCGCACACTCCTCCCCTCTCCCCAAAACAAAATTGAAAATCACCAGAATCATTCATTCATTCATTCATTCATTCTTGTTCATATTCTTACTGCTGTTGCACTCCATTGCATTGCATTGCATTGCATTGCATTACATTCCATACTATCCTATCTATCTAACTATCTAACCTAAACACAAACACAAACACAGCTCCAGTCTGGTAACCCACCACTCACTACTCACTACCTACTCAAAAATATAACTATGTACAATGAAGAAGAAAGATTTCTGTAATGTTTTTTTTCTTTTTCGTTTTCGTTTTCTTTCCCCCTTCGGTCCACTCCACTACCCTCCTCCCTCCTTCCTAAACCCATCCATTGTCCCCGACCCCCGGTTCTTTGTCGTGTATGTTTGTCGTGTATGTATGTATGTATGTATATCCAACCGCAAAAGCAGAAGCAGAAGCAGAAGCAGAAGCAAAGCTTGAGATACTTGAGTACCTAAGTAAGGATGAGGTAGGAATGAAGAATGATGTGCTTTTCTTTTACGTATCCATGTATAGTAGGTAGGTATACATACATACATACGTACATACGTACATGACCTAACTTTCCCCGAATCAAGGCAATACTCAAAACCTCATTCTTTAAACAAACAACAAACCTAAGAAGTCTTAAAAGTATTCCCCAACAAACTAAGCGAAGAACCCGAACTCATCAATCCACCCGCCGCTGTATCAGCCATAAACCAAGCATATCTATCCACCATATGGGAAGCATCCAACCAGGGCAAGACCTCCTCCATAAAGGCATTCTGTTGATCCGTCGAGCCAGAAGCTTGAAACTCTGTGATCCACAATGGACGATTACCACCAGCCGTATAGGCGTCTTGAACATAGCTCTTAAAGTACTCGATATTGGAAGCGGAATCATACCAATGGATACAGACGAAATCGATGGTGCAATCGGTGCAAGCGGAGAGGAAAGATTTCAACCATGTGAGTCCCATGGGTGAAGCACCGTTTGTGACGGCAGGGGCTCCGAGCTTGGCTTTGCCGGCAAAGGGTTGCATGTATGTTTTATATCCGGCGGCGGCATCGGCATATCCGAGATTGGCTTGGGTACTTAAGTCAGGTTCGTTGAAGGACATGAGATGTTTGGAGCCGGAGGCGATGGCACTTGAGGCGGCTGCTGACCAGGCGCTTGTGAATGTACTTTTCATGCCCCAGAGGAGGGGAACATATTCAATACCGGAGGTGGAAAGACCGTCTGAGGTACTACCCCAATTGTAGGCCCAGGCTACTTTGGAAGATCCGGTGAATTGTTTGACGTAATCGGCAGTATTGTAGGCTACTCCACGTTTTCCTCCTGAGGAAGAGCTGGAAGAGGAAGCTACGGCAGCAGAGGATGCTTTGACTACGGCCGAGGTAGCTAGGGTGGTAGGTTTAGCAGTTGTAGAGGCAGCTTTAGGAGTGTTTTGTACGAGGACAGCTGCTGCTGCTTCAGTTGAGACCTTGATAATAGATGTTGAAGATGAAGAAGCTTTAGCAGAGCTAGCAGCTACAATCTTGGATGTAGTTGGAACTTCAATAGATGAAGCTAAAGTCTGGGATGTAGTTGGAACCTCAACAGCTGAAGTAGAGGGAATCACTTGACTTGTAGAAGAAGTAGTAGGAACCACCACAACACTTGACACAGCTGAAGCAGTAGATGGCACAAAGACGGCAGAGGACGAAGAAGCCGAACCATGACCATGACCATGACGAGTGAAAGTTCCCACAGTATGAGGAGCGCCCGTTTCAAAAGTACCATCGGGTTGTTTAGTTACGGTGATTTCTTCCGTGATAACATGGATTTCGGTTTCGTAAATTGGAGCTGCAAATGCTTCTTTGACCAGCAAAGAGGTTGCCAAGATGGCGAGTGATTTGATGTCGAATGAACGCATGTTGATATTTTGGTAATCTTATGTAAATCTTTTGGTTTCGATTTATTGTATGTATGTGTATTCCTGCAAAGGTAGACTTTTTGACAGTGAAGAATGAATGACTGGTTGGTCTGGTTGGTTGGTTGGTTGGTTGATTGATTGATATGATATCCAAATGATTGAATCGAAAAGGAATGTAAATTTCCCAAGCAAACAATCTCGATGAATGTATTGATAGGGAAGTGAAGGAGTGTGATGATTCAATCAATGAATGTAAGGAAGAACAAGCAAGTCGACTTTACTTTGGATCGAGAGAGGGTTGGGTTGAAAGGCAAGACAGTACGAGGAATCTCAAAGTGATTGATGACTTTAAGGGTAATGGTTGGTTAAATCTGGTGGGGAAACTCGTAATAATTTTGTCGGTAGATCGAGGAGGGTATTTTTAGGATTTCGTCAATCACATCAAGGCGTAATCATTAAAATGAGCGAGTGAATGAAAGATGATTTTTAAGATTTGGATTTTGACGAATTGATGAAGTGATGATTCGATGATGAAAATCCTGCGCAATCTTTCAAAGATACGAAAAGAAAAATAGGATGAGAGACCCAGACTTGGACGTTGCAAATGAGCGGGTAACGTGCGGCTGTGAAAAGGGAAGAGAAGAAGGGAGCGAGAAAGGAGGAGGAAGGGAATCCTTTCTTTATATTCTCGACATATGTAAGATGCCAACTTGCCAAGGGTATGTGATGTGTGGTATGATAAATTGTAATGTTACCCCTCACTCACTATCACTCCCTGATCCAAGTGAATATTTTGACACGACTTTTTTTTTTTCTTTCCTTTTCTTTTCTTTTCTTTTCTTTTCTTTCTTTCTTTTCTTTCCTTTCCTTCCTTCTTTCTTTTTACCCAGTGAGATGTGAGATGGAGGCGGGAGGGTAATTGAGAACCCTCGTCATTTATTGATCAACGAATAAGAATAAGGAATACGAGAATATATAATGTGAGTAGCGTGTATGTACGGAGTCGCTAGTAATATCACAAAGTCGGGACGGGATTAAAAATGAGGGAATTGTGCAAGGGTCACGATGTCTGTAATGTTTTGTGATGATGAACAGAAGCAGTTGGGAAGCCGAAGCAGAATGAGGGAGATCACAACATGAATTCTCATCCATTCATTTGGAGAATTTTACATAGTTGAAGCATCTAAAAGGCATTTAGAGCACCGAAAGCATCGAAAGCATCGAAAGCATTTAAATCCGACCGACCTTACCACCTAGCATTATCCACAATCGCACAATTTAGAAAACCTCAAAAGATTGATTGGAGATGAATAAAGGAGTCTAGAAGCTCTAGTCAGGTACATGCAGATTTTACTAGGGACCATCTCAATTCAGGTACGCAGCACGCAAGGCACACATAGCAAGAATCCAAGAATCCAAGCATCCAAGCATCCAAGCATCCAAGCATCCAAGCATCCAAGCATCTCCGACTTATTATTCATTGGCGATTAGGCTGAGGCATTAGCCTGAGCGGATACACAACTCTCACTGGCTGATACGCGTAAGACTGCAGCGATAGTCAGGTCCCAGTGTTTGATGTTTGACTGACTGGCTGGTTCATCGCAGGGCGATATCACCTACCTACCTACCTACCTACCTAGGTAGTTGTTTGTGTGTTTGTGCACAACATATCTGTGCTGTGTGTATGAGATATATTAATCAGGATGTATCTACTCGTCTCTCGATGCTATGTATGATTTGTCAACACTACATGTTGATGTATAGTTTTTCCATCCTTCTGATCATTTATCTGTAATGCGAAAGTAGGTCACGAATTTACTGAAATGATTCGAATGCGTCCTGTCTGTTCATAACCTTGCTCAGAACCTCAGATAGCGAGCTCCCTGGGTAAGACTAATAGACTTTCCATCCTTTTCCGAATCAACCTCTTGCTGGCGAAGCTATTACTACGGCCCATGAAATCTTCCCCAACTGTTCGTTCGTCTGTTTCAGCCATCACACCTTTTCAATCGCTTCTCCGAGCACCCAGTAAGTCATAATTCTCCACATCAAAAATCCTCACCATCCTTACCCTTCCATCCAAACATCAATCCATCAATCCATCAATCCACCAATCCACCAATCCATACTCCATTCCAACCCCCATCCATCCCAGCGCTTGCGTAAATGCTTCTACTTCTTTTGCCCGTGCTTACATTTACCCGTGCTTATGCGTGTGCTCACGCTAAATGCTGATCTAGGGGTATTTACTCGGTTTACTCTGTTTACCCTGTTTACTCCGTATCCTCCTTATCCTCCTTATCCTCCGTATTTATTAATATTTATTTTAATCTATTATAATCTATTGTAGTCTATTGTAATCTATTTAATTTATTCTCAAAGCTTGTTCGTGATCTTTCATCTACTACTACGACGTAGACGATCCGATCATATTCGGTGGATCGACGGTTGCGTCTTGGCTTGTTTTATATGTTTGTTTATTTGTGTTGTTTGTGGAAATTGAGGGGAAGGAGGATGGATGATGGATGCTGGATGCTGGATGATGGATGCTGGATGATGGAAATGGGGGAAGTATATAGAGTATGGAGTAGAATATCTGTAGAGTTATTTATTCATAGGATGGAAGGAAAATTCAAAGATAATACTCATATCGGGATATGTTCTTTACTTGTAGTACCTACTCGATGTTATAAGAAAACCTATCATAGAATAAAAAACGAGTATAGATATTATGAATTTCACAACATCCATCCAAACAAACCCCAAGTCTTAAACTATCCGAACAATTCCCCAAGAAAAGAAACAAATCGCGCAAGTAAACGGCCGGGAGACGTAATAGCTTACAAATCCCGTATGCGTGTGCGTATGCGTATGCGTATACTGTGAAGCTTAACCCCGATAGCGCCTCCCAAGGGCTTGGATAATAAAATAGGAATACGGGATACGGGATAAACCTACGAAGAATTAGAGTCAGAATTGCTTGATCTGGTGAATATGAAACTTTGAAAAGATTTCTGGATTTTTATTAGTAGGTGATCTTTTTAGCAATACTGATGTCGGTAATTTATATCTCTTTATCTATCTAATTATCTTCTAGAGAAATAAGTTGACTAAGTCCCCGTTAAGAAAATCTTAAGGAATCATTTATGAATCTTTTGCAAATCTTGTCTAGATACTCTCTTGAGATAGTACCGATACACCGATACACTCACTCTACATAGGCAGGTAGATAATCCACACATTCCCTTTCCTTCCCGTCCCGTCCCTTCCATTCCTTCACTGCTTCCCTTTCCCTTGCCTCCCTCTCTCTCATTCTCGTAAATATTCTCAAACATACAGAGTACACTATATATGTAGAAAGGGTTCTTTTGAGAATAATTCGCATCGCATAGGCAATTACATTGCATAAATACATTGCATAAGTAAGACTTATATTGCATGTTCAAGTAAGTTCTACCTATCTAACAACTAGCAACGTTATCCACTTCCTCTAAGGTTACTTTTCGCAAAAGTTTGATGGTCAGATGTTGGTTATGGTATTACTTTGTTTACTTTATTTTGTTGTTTATATTCATATTCATCTTCATATTCATGTGATTGTAAGATCTTAAATGTGGGGGTGATGGTGACGGTGATACTCTGTACGTTACTTGTCTATCTATCTGTCTATTTTTCACCAATCTTAACAAGCTCTATGGATAAGGTAGTCAGTCTACATTTTGATATCTATCTATGTATCTACGACATATGCATGTATGTATCTACCTTCTCTCCTGCATCTACGACATATGTATGTCTCTCCTGCATCTAAGCCGTTAACCAACCTTTTTCGAAATCATACATATGTGAAAGAATGCATTTACGAGTAATCCAACACTACACTGACTGACTATTTCCTGCCGTGTTAGTTTTCTTTCTACTTTGTAACTGGCTAGATTAGTATCATACTATATTCCTTCCAGCACGACACGACACGGCACAGAATTTCTTACGGCATCCCGAGATGTAATCTTATGACTTCACACAAGTCCAAAACCTCCCGTCCGACTTCTTGTCCGAGTAGAAAAGGTTTTAGGACCTCATTTGTATAGCTACTGCTATTGCATCTCTAATGTCGGAAATTTGTTATAAGGCTATGTGAGTTGGGAGTCTCATTCTAAATTTTTGGGGAAAGCTACGAGGTCTTATGGAAACAATCATGGATAAAATGTCTCGGATCAGAGACTCTGCAGTAGTTCGTTCCAAAAAGACACCTTCTCGATTATATCACGTGCTTTCACGTGAGCTTATCACGATTGATGTTACTTTCAAATATTTACTCAGTGGTAGATTTGGAGAGTAAGGAGTAGTCTGCGTATTCTAGGTTGTCAGTGCTAAGATTGATATCAGGAAGGAGTCTAGAATTAACATTTTGGTTCAAAGTGTCATTATGTTTGAGTGGTAAGCTTACATCATCAAGGTGGTATCCAACAGATGAAGGTGGGATGAAGCTGAGAAGACTTGCGGGCCTTTGATCGAAATGTGGCCATAAACGCACGGTCCAGCTTCTAATCTTATTCATATTCTGTGATCCTGAGAAGATACAAACCTTAATTGTTTTTTACTCAATACATCAGGAAGAATATCGGGACCCCAGATTTAGACTCGGATTGATGATGTAAAGTATATCAACTTTGAGCTTCATATACATAAATTATTCGGATAAACTATCATCATTTCCCGGACAACTCGACGTCCTTTCTTTCCAAGGAATTCCTCCATGAATGGACGTGTACTTCAATACTCAATCACTCCAAAATCCCTATCAAGATGTCTCTTTTAAAACTCTCAGGTTTCACATACTCTAGATCTCTTACCTATTTTTTCATCTTCACTCTCACATTCTCGATATTTTCTTTTATACAACAACCTTTTGTGTTTGGGGGTAGAATACGTATGAAGTCTCCAGAAGAAATAATTGTTTTCGGTGATGGATTGTTGAAGTTGGGCATGGATATTCATCTATGGAGTGTTTTACGTATGTTTTTTTACCCATTTCTCTTTGTCGTCGTGAGGATTATAATATCTATGATATCCACAGTATTATATACTATGCTATGCTATGTATCTATCATGATAGACCACACTAAGGTAACATGAAAATCAAACGGCAATCACAACTAACAATAACCGTCTCAGCCGCCGGAACTCTCCTCCCCCTTCAATTCCTTCCCATAGTAAGGAGAAAATATATGAACCTACACAGATACGCAGGAAGAGCCCTTTTTGTAATGCTAATCATCGGAAACACATGTTTGTGCTCCCTTCATCTTCCTCCTTCAACTCGACTGACTATATGAAAAGGTGCTTTTGGAATTGGTCATGTTTCCTTCGGAGGGACACTTGAAACTAGAATCTGGATCTATACACTCGGTGTCCTGGAATTTTTCGCCTTGTTCAAATCTTGGATTGCAATTCGACGAAAGAAAATCGAAGAACATCGGATTTGGGCTATTAGGACTTGGGGATGGGCAGGTAGCGTGAGTCATTCCGTTTTACCCCATCTCCTATCATCTGATCTCATATATCATCTTCCTTCAACCGAATTTACCCGTTGAATACAACCAATTAATCTCATCCAACTAAATCCCCCACCCCCCCAGATCCTCACCATGCGCCTCCTCATGGTCCCCTTCATAAGCATCGTCCTCTCCCCCTCTACCCGTACCTTCTACTCCCTAACCACATGTTCCTCTCTCCTCAAATTATACACAGCTCATTCATACCCCCTCGCAAATATCACGCAAACCTACCCCGTGTGTGAAAATATCGTCTCTGGAGTAGGAGATTATCAGGATATTCATATTCCAATTCAATTGGGAGTTTTCCCGCCGGAACGTTTGGTGGCTTCGTTGAATATGGTTTTTGGGACTGCGGGGTGGTGTGCGTTGGTTTTGCATTTGGTAGGTGTGGAGGCTTGGTTGCAGTGGTCTAAGGGTGTGGATGCGGAGAGGAAGGGAGGGAAGGTGAAGTTGAAGGAATGATTGGGGTGAGAGGGCGGGAGGAAGAGAGGGGAGAAATGATGGAGAGGAATGATGAAGTTGTGGAGAGAGAGGGTCGAGATTGGTAGTTTAGATATATGAGATATTATAGATTTTGTGATGAGAATACAACTTATTTTTTACAAGAAAAAAAGAGATTAACTTTTCATAATCTTTTTAAAAGAAGGCTTTCATCATTTTAACATATAGATCTTATATTTTCACATCTCTTCTTTATATATATATAAAATGACTTTCTATTTTTAAAACTTTCATTGATCTTTATGTCACACACATACACACTAAAGTAACAATATAAAAATAACAACAAATCCCAAAAGTAACCATCTCAGTAAACTCTCTATCTAATATAAAATTACCCAAAAATAGTATCAGGATATTAATCCCATAGATCACTTATTAATTAGTATTAATGCTAGTTATCTGAATAGTATAGGGTTTTTAAACAGAGATTCTTGAGGTTAAATAAAAATTTATTTATTTTCTTCATGTAATTAGACTTTTATGGCGTGGTTGTGATTAGTTTTTATAGTCTGATTGTGATTGCGATGTGCAGCTCTGTGTGGGGTAATTTTGATATTTCTGTATACTAGCTATTGTAAAAGTGGTAGGTCGAGATACATGCGTCCCGATAACATACTGTGAGGGGGAATTGAAAGAGAAAACTGAATTAGATTATATCTTAATATGTTATTTATAAAGAAAACAGAGTTCACAATGGTTTTGGAATCGATATTATATATATATTCAAATATATATATATATATAGAAGATTGATTATTATAGAAAAGAAAAAGAAAAACTTTCTTTTTATATTTAATCACAAAAGATTATATGATTGATTGCTTAAAAACCTTTATATATTTGGTCTATAATTCCAACTTTCTTACAATATTGAATGATACTTTGAGGTGTATGGTGTATTGGAGGTTAGAATTCTATGGTAGAGAAGTCTTTTTTGGGGTGGTTGGGTATGAATTTATCAGATACATATGGCCTGTTTGCAGCGAGGATACTGGTGTGAGTTGGGCAGGCTATTGGGGAGAGTATTAGTTTATCAGAAGGGGGAATAATAGAGAAGTCTCGTAGATCTGTGATCTTTTCATTCTTGTTGACTTCTTGATTGCAGGAATAGGATCTGTGTATCGGCCCATAGCTTTAATAATTTAGGGTTTTTGCGTTGAGGGGCATTTGGAAAAGCTCATTGGAATTACCTTTGTAAAATGGATTTAGGATTAGAATAAGATGGACATCTCTTTGTTAATTGGCGGTATTGATCTATCAACTTTGTGGAGGAAGAGCTCGAATTAGAAAGAAGTCACTGGCTTTAAATACACAAGTCATAAGGTGGGGATGTGCTATTCAATACAGACTACTTGTCCTCGAAAGCCATCAAGGAAAAAAAATTGTTTTACCATGCTTCACTGGCATTTAAAGGTAGCTAGACTCCGCGTGCTCCATGCTGTGAAAGAACATACATCATTTGCCATGTCCAGCCTCAACTGCCTAGAATCTTCCGCAGTTCAGATGGATTTTGAGTGGACTTTCGTTGCTTAGCTTTTAAGTCGGTTAACAATTAGCATCATGATGAAGCGTTTATCTTACCATGAGAGTTAATATTCATCTTCCCCATTGCTATCGCCAACTTCAACTTTAGCGTCCACTTCTTTTACATTGTACTGTGTAGCAGCAGCTTGGACTGATTTACCTTGAGGACCAGTGACGACAGAACGAAAACCCTCGAGTTGAGCAAAGATAGTCTTTATTTGGAGAGCGACAGATTGAGCATCATCCTCAATATCTCCATCGACCTCCTCATCCTCATCCTCATCCTCATCCTCATCCTCATCCTCATCCTCATCCTCATCCTCATCCTCATCCTCATCCTCATCCTCATCCTCATCATCTTCAGACTCATCACCTAGAAACTGAAACCCAGGCTTTACATTTTCTTCAGCAAGAGCAGCAAATTCCTCTTCTAACCCAACAATCTCATTCATCCATTCATGATAATTACTGTATTGTCTAGAAATAGCAGTTTACTTCTTAATTCCCGGCTCATTTGGAAAGTATTTCGGATAATAGACTAGAAAATCTTTCCAAAAGCGATCTTTCTTGAGTTCTTGCACTTGGCTATACCCTATTTATAAATAATAATGATTCCTGATTAATTTTATCTCCACCTCATCATACATCATACGTTAAATTTTAAAGAAAGGTAGAAATAATTGAATAATCGGATGCTTTACTTACAGATGTAATATAGCTTGTAAAGCTCTCGCATTTTCTCATTTACATGAAAGAAACTGTCAGGGTGTTTGCACAAGAATAGGGTATATTGCGACTCCTTCCATTCTTTGCTGTCACCTTCTTACTTCCAAGGCCAGTATGCTTTGATAGCTTCAAAATGCGCAGTGAGTTTGCGCTTTTGAAGATTTTACCACGTGTTTTGGTCTTGTTCATTGTGATTTTCACGGCAGCAAGACTTTTGGAAATCTTTGTCTTTTCATGACCGAGAAATAAGTTGTGATTATCTGTGTCTTCTTGTTTCTTTTTTACTTGGGTCATGATGTTGTGGATTGATTTTGTTGGATGTTTAGATTTTTGTTTTTGTTTGTTGCGTCTGCTATCTGTTGTCTAAATGGTTTTTGTAGGTAAAGAGAGAGAAGAGAGGAGCTAGGTGAAAAAGAGCTAGGCGAAATTCAGGGGAACCGAAGGAACGACTGAAATGAATTGACTGGAGATATGTATCTTATTGGTTACTGTGATAACGAATAAACACATATCATGGTTTTTGTGAATCAAGAATAATCAAGAGGAGGAATGGGAGTAGCTTAAAGAATATTAGAAAAGTGTGACATTTTGGCGGCAAGAAATAGAATGGCGAATTCACGCTTACTTATCAACACCATATTATGACGGAAATTTGTGGGATGCAAATGTTTCTACGCAGAATTTAAATGATTGGGAGTCTTAATTTGGGAGCTGCAAAAAGTGTCTTTAGAAATTTGTTTACGAAAAAGGATTGTTTGTGATACCCTTCCTGACCGCCTCCATGACCATAGATCTATTGAACCAAAACCCGAATTCAAATCCCGAAACTTTCGATTTCTCAGATTTCTGCGCCTTGATTTGGTAGGAAATTGTTAAAGATCGTATATCAATGACATACAAGGTGCGAATCAAACTCCTGCTTCCATGGTTAGTAGGGGTTCAAAAACAGGCAGCAAACAGATATAGCTACGAGAAGTCTTTTTCTCTGTCTCCGTTAACCTAAGAATGTAGAATTTTCAACAGCGTATTTTCCTTGAGTCTCTGTTTTTCTCAATCATCCCCTTAGAAAATAGCAACAAAATTGATTTTCTTACCATTAAGTGCAGGAGAAGAAGCCGCACGAGCCTTCGTCTTCGAAACTGCTTTCGTCCTTTGTGCAGTCGCAGACAAATATTCCCTAGCTTTTCTTTCATTCTCACGAAAGACATTCTCGATTCCCTGCAGATATCGTCTGTTTGCCCGAGCGAAAAATACAGCATCATCTGCAGCTTCACGAGGATCTAAAATTCCGTGATAACGACGTGGAGCTGGCACGAATCTTTTACCAGAAGACGAAGCTGAAGGTTCAGGCTCAGAAGAGGGATGATAAGATGTTTTAGTACTGGAATTTGTGTTGGTGGAGTAAGATTCATCGCACATTAATGAATCTTCGGTCTGATTTTCATAACTCCAATTCTCATCTGACATGATTAAATCTTCGGAGGAGGAAGGTGGCTTGCTTTCATCAAGGACGATTCGAGAATCGGATTTGCTTGTGTGGACCTTTTTTGAAGAGAAATCCCTTTCATCGCCCGGCATATTTTTTGAATGGCGCTTTGGCAGCTCCATTGATACGAGGGTACTATGTGTTGAATAACAACTCACGGAAGCTGATTTGCCAAAATCTGAAAGGGTTGAAATTGAAAGAGTTGACCTTAATAATAAACGGAATTTGGTTGTGAGGAATTTGTGGAGAAGAGACTTAATTTTTTTATGTAGACTAGAAGAAATTCCAAGAGCCGTGTAGCTGCAAGAGAAAGACATGACATCGTGTTCTTTGCTGAAAGCCGCATGGCTAGCATTTTTAATTCCCATTACGGACTTAACGCCTGATTAAATTCTGCATTGAATGTTTAGATGGTGTCTTGGGTGAATATGTAGGAGAGAATCTTGAGAAGTAAAAGTTTAGAAATGCTGACGATTCGTCACTACACGACGCTCGAAAATTCCAGTGGAATTTAGGTAAACTTGTTGCAGTTTATAGTGACGGCCACTTGGAGGAGAGTATAAAGACTGTTTTGTATCAGTAATCTCACATTTTATTGAGACCGCCCAGGAGGGCCATGAACTTTTGGCATAAATGTGTGAAAGCAGAGTAAGGTCCTACCGTCACACCGGGAAAACTTTGAAGCAAGGTAAGATTAGTTTATTGGAAATTCGTATTGAATACTACTGTGTGATATCTGCCCCGCCCGCCATTTCAATGAGACTAAATAATTTTCCTCTGAAAGTTCGAGGATTGGAAATTCCGCTACGCCGCCCATACCAATCATAACAGGATTCCGCTAATTTTGTGGAAGATACAAGCGGAATCTGAAAATCGCGCTCCACCGCACAGTATTGTACCTCCTTTCCCCACTGCAAAATAGTTTCCTCCCAAAAGAAAAACAGACACAGCTTAAAATTCTTTGCTGGTCGAACATGCCCAAAAGAAAACGAACTCACTATGCATGATATTTCACATACTTCCCGAAGTTTTTGAACTTCTTTTGTAAGTGTGTAATGATGTTTTGTAACGTGACTATGCACCACTTCTCTCATAAATTGTAGTCATTCCTTTTTCAACATTTCCATGACCAGATGTCATGTTCCTTTTCGTCCTTTTTACCACTTTCATCCTTTTCTTCATCTTCGTCATCATACTCGTTAAAAATACCCTCTGTCAGATTACTATCCGCATTCTCGTCGTCCTGAAGTCCTGACGATACGTCTGCTGCCGTCTCCTCCTTCGGGTGTCGGCTTGCAATAGGAAGCATGTTCATATATTGCATGTCAACTTCAACTCGACCAGATGAGTGGTTGTTAGTGGAGACAGCACCTTCGTTGATAAATAAGGAAGGTAGAAGCTGTGGTGCTGCACCAGCCAACGGTCTGCTTCGAGGGTGATGTAGGAGCGCCGATCGAGCCCGATATAAACCTGGTCGGCTCTGTAAAGGTGACACAGATCGCGAATCTCTCCCACGATTGCTCTGGTATTGTCCTGCAGGGTTCACAAATCTACTACCAATATTTCTGGGGGTTCGTGATGATGTTGGCATTGATACCCCCCCATTTTTCGCCCACATTCCCTCAGTCCGAAAAGTTTGTCGTGGACGAGGAGCTCTTGGTGGAGATATAGTGCGTGTATTTGGAGGAGTCTTTGGCGGTGCGATAGAGGTCCCGCCTTGCGCTACGAAATTTTTGGGTGTGCTTTTTAATGTCGGTTCAGGGGTGGTAGGTGTTGAGCCTTGGTTGCTATTGACAGATTCCATCTCGATTATGACTAAGTTTCTTGATAAAATAAGACAGATCTGAATTAATATGGACTCTTTGTGGTTGGCGGAGGAGATTTCAGGAAGATATGGTAAAATTTTGTAGTGGGATTGGTTGAAACAGAGGGACCATCTCGTCTTATATGGATAGATGCTATCATAAAATACGGTCACGGCTATCTGCGCATGTTCAAGAATCCGTTTCACGAACTCTGAAGACGGCCTAGTGACGTTTTCTTTACGTTTAGCAATTTATTTCTATTTATGTACGCTACAATGCAAGCTGTTTGAACATTCTGTACGCGAGATGAATTGAAAGATGGTTCAATGCGGCTCAAGTCATGAAGCGAAAAGCAAATTTCATAATTTTACGTGCCAGTGACGATCTGTATTCTCAAAGTAGATCCATAAAATTTCAATTCAAGGTAAAGGAACAGGATCTAATCAGTTGAAAATTACAAATGATCATTTTTTGCATGGACTGATGTAAGACTACCTCATATTCCGTGCCATGAAGCTTCTGAGGAATAGCATGCGGCCAGTTGCAGCGCTACTCGGTCCCTAGAAATCAAGTTGGGTGCTTTTTAAGAGATCCCTCCAGTGTCATATTCAGAATCTGCTGGTGTTCTCAGAATTATTGTAAAACTAAATCCTTTCCCTAGACTATTTTGCACGTTTAGTCCCTATATAATACATTGTGAAAGATGAAGAAACTCTAGAATTATTAATTGCCGGCTGAAAAATACGCCGAGGCTCTTAAAATCCATGGCCAATGTATTATTGTGCGTACTGAGAATTGCCGTTTTCATCCATTGCTTTTCCAGCATGAGACCAAATTTCTGCTCAAATTAAATCTCTTCGCCCAATATCTTCTTTATGTTTAACGTGAAAGAATCAAAAAGGCATACCCCCATTCTTCCTAATTTAAAAAAACTAATCTTACATATGTCTAGTGTCATCCATACCCCTTGGTTCTCGCTTACCAAAAGGATGCCTCTTCATCCCGCTCTGTCTTGTTCACCTGACAGAAAGGCTCCTTAGCATCCAAAACATTGGTACTTTTTAAAGTGATGTAATCTGTCTGCTGACCAATGATCGTCAAAGGTTTTCTCGAAGTGTCATGAAATTGGATGTCCGTCATCAATCTATTTGCACTGGTCTCGTCATTTTGTTTGTGAGCCTCGCCATTAGAATTCCAATAATGCTCATTGACGTCGTGGGGATTCATTTTAGTCCTAGCTACACTGTGTCTGTTATGATTGTTTCTGCGTCTACCATCAGGCGTTGGTGAAGGAAGTTCAGTTTTCTGCCTCTATTCCGGGAGTATAACCCGCTTCGGGCATGGTGCTCCTGGCGCAGATTTCATGTACTTAGGTAAAGGCGTCTTGGATACATGGCAGCAGGGAGTCGTCTTGTCTTCTGCGCTTTTGGCCATATTTGATGGCATGCAACCAGTTGTATTTATTAAGCATAGACTATGTTCTACCAGAGGTCTTATCTATACTGTCTAATTGGCACATTCAACCAAGATAGTTCGCATCAAACCTGAGCCCTTGTCTCATGGAGCCTTTCAAAAAATAATCCTCTTCGTCTTATAGTTTCTTGCTAGATCGAAAGGAGGGTATATTACCTGCGCGAACTAACAAGGCTCGATGTTTGCTGTCCTTACCAAATGCGAAACTGCCATGTGACAAGTTGACCGAGCTGTGCCTAAAATTTCCTGAGATTTGAGCTGGCTTTCCCGTCTTGGGGTTCTTCGTGTTAGAAATTGAATTTTTTCCCAATGCCATTCGTAATTCTTCCCCAGAAACGTTACTCGCCTTTTCCGTGCCAAGCCTCTTAGCTGCGCTTAGGGGTCCTTTGTCCTTTGTTGCTAATTTCGATAGAAAGTCAAAGCATCTATCTGCTGATGCTTTGATGGAATCTTCGTCTGCAGAGGCAAACCTTCTCGAGATGACATCTTCTCGAAAGCGTGGTGGACGTGGTACGCGTGGTGATGAAAAATTAGAATTAGTCATTATGCTCGCGTGAAAGATGAATATGATGAATTTTTATTCCATTGAAAATGTCTTTTAGTTTTTTGTTCCATTGAAAGTCCTTCTTTATCAGTGATTGCTGCCATGGGTGGTGCTCGTGCTTTAGAGGATTATACTTCTGACATTTCGATGTTTAGATAATTTAGTTAGCAATTGTTATTTGGCGTACTTATTATCTAACAGACTTGAGAAGAAATATTACATATCATCAGCTGCAATGATCATTTAAGGGACTAAAAATAACAAGTTACGCCTAATTTTCCCTCAATCGCGAAGCCATCTAATTTTCCGAGATATACTCTGCTTCAAAATTTCTCAATATCTTTTAATGAAAATCTATGCAAACTTGACTTTTGAATTAGTTTGAACTGGCAACCAATTTCTAGTTTGTATTATATAAGATTGTCACAGAATAATTACAACTACAGTTCACAAATATCATAATCAGCAACTGGGATTCTGGCATCTACCTATATTTGAAACCCAGTAGTTGTTGTGGCAATCCTTGATTTCTTCAACCAACAAGCTAACTTCTCTTCCTTTAACAATCAAACCATTTTTCCCCTTGCTAATACGGTAAAGACGGAAACTAACCCACCAGGAATGCCGATGGTATTCAAGGGTGTATCTAGAAATATATCTCGAAATTCCGAGTCTGAGTTGCTTATCGGGCTGCTTTTGTTGTAAACCTTCCGCGCCCATCTTTTCTTCAATGTTCCTTTCGTGACAAAGCTTGGTTTCAGGTGCATCGCCTTTTCACAGAGATATCGCAACATTGTTTTCCAATAGGACTGCTTTTCGTTCGATACATCTACTTCAATTTGTGCTTCGATATATGCCTGGACCCACAACTCATTCTCTGACTCTACCATTTGATGGTAATATTGTTTGTTCACGGGACTGCGCATAACTTGATGATTCTTTTTGGATGGATCTGTGACGTTAGTTCCGAATCGAATATGACGTATGGTACAAGATCGTGATGAGATAGACATATTGTCACTAATCCTGTCTTAAATATTGTTGAGATCGAGAACTGGCAGACAGAATTTGTATGTAATGAATTTTTATGGGTGTTTGAGTGGTTGGAGTATAAAGTTTTGATGAGGGAGGTTGGTTTATTTATTTATTTACTCGTAGATGCACGAGTTTAATTTCATCAAAACGTATACAGACTGATACAGTGCAAAGTTAACTTGAATTCTATGACGACTTAGTTGACTAGTCTTCTTGAATCATACGGGTGTGTCATCAAGCAACATCAAGGAAGCTGTGGCTAAATCCTCTAATGTATGGAGAAAATATTTTAACCGTAAGAATATTGTAAGATTAAAAGCGTGATACAAGGTTGAATATGCTACGTGAGAAAGAAAAGCTGCTTATAATTGTTTGAGGTCGGGAACTAAAAAGAATAATTCGCCTAACCAACCCACCCCCTGATTCTAGCGTCTGAGATGGGAGATGAATGCACACATCAGAGAAGCTGAATTTTAAGTTATCAGGTTTTGAGAGTCGAACCACCTCCATATTTACTACCCACAAGATGACGAAAATTTAACCCAAATCGAGGGAGCACATTTATATTTCTAGTATTCGATTAGTAGGCTGCTCCACCTTGCCGATACAGGGAGGAATAGACCAGGGGTAATCGCGGTGTATTTTTCAGAGAGTACTACTCTACTATATCTCTACAAAATAAATAATGCCCTATAGGTTATCTCTGAATACCAGATTGTCCAGCGGATATATCACAGGTAGCTAGAATATAGTAAGATTAATTGAGAAGATATTTGAAATTCATTCTCCGAAATATCATAAAATAAACTAGAAAAAACTTCAAGATCAACTGATTATGATTAAGCAATCTCATGATATATACCCCTAGTTAACCAAATACCAATAGCTTCCAAGAATAATACCATAGAAAAACTCTAAGGTAAAGATACCCATCCCATAGAGGTCAAATACCCTAGGTAGGATACGGATGCTAAGCCCTGTGCCGATGTTAGCCTCTAAATTTATACGTAATAGGTCATTTACGTGGACATCACAATTGAAAATGTCAATTTATTTTCTCATTCACGTGTATTTCTATACCCCAGTCTAAACTAATCTATTCTAATATCCTGGAATGGATATACTACTTATGAAGTCCCATTACTTGCCGGAAAAATGAAAGCTCGTCCGCCAGTTCCGCCAATTAATCAAATCAAATACGGACCGCTTCGACCAAAAAAAAACCGTTTAATTCATTTGCCACTGCTCTCAGATTGGTAATTTAGTGAGGAGAGAATTTAGCCGCCAAAAGTGAATACATCTCCCAGATTCTCCTCCCCCACCACAACGTCATTCGCTGGGATACCTATCTTTCCATATAGAATCAAAAGTTTGAGTTTCCTTGTCTAACTTGGAAAACTCTACTCCTCTGGAGTGACCGAGCCAAAACACATAGCCATTTTCGCATCCGCAATACGTTTTGCCACCTTTTCTCGGCGACTCTTCATGGCAGGAGTTGCAAGCGGTTTTCCGCCTTTTCCTTCCGACTCGCGTGCTGCCCTCGGTTCGTCTTCCTTCAAATGTACCTGGATGGGCTCAGCATCGTTTTCATCATTCTCATCATATTCTTCATCAACATCATGATAGCTAGCTTCCCAATCAAGCTTATTGCATTGCTTGGGGTACTTTTGTTTCCATTGATTGAAAGCTAGGACGACCTTTCTTTCCCGCTCTCTTTTCTCTACGAGGTAGAGACGATTGTTGATTTTTTCTTGGGTCTTGTCAAAAATGTGTTCTGCAAACTTGCTTGGTCGCTGTGCGTAGGAAGTATTTGATGGGGAGGATTTGTTAGAAGACATGTTTGTGAATTTGGGAAGTGAGCTGACGTTTTGGAAGAACGATTTTGAAAATCACTCTGAAATAATCTGTTAAAATGATCCAACGGCAAGTTCTGTTTGTTTGGAGTTCGTTGGAGGTTTTAAGTCTTGATCTTCTTGCTGACCGATAATCCTTTTGTAAATATACAAGCAGGGGCAAAGAACGCTTTTATTTCTCATCCATGTATGTACGGCCTCGAATTAAGAAGTCACGTTCTTACCGTAATGACCGTACTGGTGATGATACGGTCGAATAGCTGGCGCGTCGAAGTTCAACTCTTAGTATCTGCAACGGCTAGCCGTAAGCTTATGTGCTTGTGAATATTTGAAGGTATAATTAAAAAGTGGGACGGCATTAACCGTGCATAGCGTGCATAGGATATCTCTACTTTTAATATTTATATTATTCATATAGGGCAAAAAGGAGCCGAGTATAATTGTATTCAACAATTTCTGTCATATTTTCTATGTGGTCGGAATTAATCACGAGCATTGTCACAGCCTATAGAAATGCCTCTTTAGTCTTTTATAAAATTTTCTTCTTAACAAACAGTCCTACTCTGGATATGCCAGTGTTTAGAACTTCAAGATTCTTCAAGTGAGTAGCCCATTTGTATCACCAAAAAAGTCGATATCGAAGACCAAGACCGTAGATTACCGAATTCATCGTGAAATTATCCTCAATAACGAGCCAATTACAATGCTACAATATACAATCATGATATAAAGTAGCCTCTAAAGCAATCTCACAATATTCTACAAATTATCAACAAAAACCCTAGGCAATGGAAGGTTCATTCGTGTGTTTTTTTTTTCGTTAATCTCCTCTAGAACCTCAAACAAGCTCTTCCCAAACTGCGTACAGTACCAATTTGAAAATTTCAATTTGCGCTACATCTAACCGTCAATCATACCGTGGGTAGATCTAATTCGCCCAAAAAGACATCTCCTCATCCTGAATTCGCTTATCCGTTTTCAGAAAGTCACCATTGTTTATGCTGGATGGAGCCGGCGCGGTGCTCGAATTTTCCTCGCAATGCGCTATTCTTTCAATGCACTTGCCTGCAGATTCTATAGGATCAGAGAGAGTTAAGTGACCATGGTCATCTTTGTCCCCTCCGGAAGCTGAGCCCTCGGAAGCTTCGGAAGCAGGGTCAGACATTTCTGATGAAGGAGTCCATTGCGCGTCTGCCGAATTATTAGAAAGCCTTTGTGTGGTTTCCTGTCTTTCCAAGTCCAATTGCGTATTCTGGATTTTGGTAATTCCCTTGTGATATCTTTTATTCACCAAGTAGATGTGCTCATCGGCAATGGCATCGCGGAAGCGTTGAGGACAGGGTGCCCCAGGCGGTTTTTTTTGCATCGTGCTTTGGTAGAAAATTAATTTAATGGAGTTATTTCTGTAATTGTGGTGTGACGGATATTGCTTTTCACAAGTGAGGATGTTCTTGTTGAGAAATGGTAGTTCTGAAACCAATAAAATGTCTATTTATGTTACCTATTTACTTTCCACGAGAGCCCATCCTCTAAATCTAGAGACTACGGGCATCATCGTGATCGTATACAGCCGCAGGATGGTAAATATATAGGAATAGCTTCAGGAACTCAGCACTAGCGTTAAGTGTTTGTAAGGACTTGTACTTGAGTTTTTCACTCGGCTAGATCGTCATGTGAACGAATAAATTTTGTTGAGTTTGGGATCAATAGGAGAAGAAGTGAAGGCTGATTAGGACCTCAGGTCTATGGAGTAATAATTATCTAGAAATATAACACAGCATTCCCCAGTAACTAGCAAGAAGTCGTGCCATAAATGATAGACTAGATATTCGCGATCTCATTCATAGTACTGGCTACGGTTCTTATATACCGATATTAAACGAATCAGAAAGCAATTGATCCATCTGCTTAGAAATATTTTTGTCTAGTGAAATCATGGTGCTCATGTGAACGACGTCCTAAATAGGCACGTGAAGATTGCTCTCGAGCGCCGAAACACCAACAAATTCTATTTTGGAAGTCTGTTTGTTTGTGATTGGCATATTTGCGATTATTTCTACATTTGCCGGCTGCAAATAAAGTGAAGACACTAGGTTGTTTTGAAATATCGTAAAGTAACGAGACTAGAAGCGAAACGCAAAAAAAAACGTAAAGATGCTACACACATAGCCAAAAAAAAAGCACTAACTTGCATCAACAACTTGTCTCGAAATAAAATTAAACATATTTTAGCTGAGTAATTATAGCAAAAAAAGACGCCTTCAAAATCATCTAAACCCATATGTACTTAAATTTCGCTGTCCAGTCTATCCGTCATGTGTTATGAACTCGCCATAACCGGGTATACCAGTACCAAACAGTCCAACCATATCCCCCGCCCCCAACCTGCCAAAATCAGGCGTTGTCTCTAGCCAGACATTCAGTCAAATTTACCTCTGATGAAGAAGCCTTTGTACTCTTCGATTCCCCTGTTGAAGTCGACGCAACGCTTACACATTCGGAGTCCAACTCATCCGGTCTTACAAGCCCCCAGCCTCTTTCTAGGAAACTCTGTCTTTCAATAATTGATTCCACATCGGCACGGTCAAGGTTTCCAAGGCTGTCGTTCGGTACTATGTCGGGAGATAATAGTCCACCAACATTTCTCGTTTCACCCCTTGCACCATATAATTCCTTTTTCATCCCTTTTGTTCCTTCAACCCATCCGAGAGCACTTTTCAGCACTCTTTCCCTGCAGTATTCCTTGAATTTATTATCACCAAAGTAAACCAAATTCTGGAGGAATGCACTTCTTTGTCGCTCCCGGTGGCGGCGTTTGACGTTCTCCGCGGCAAAAGTTCGAAGCGCGGGTCGAAGCTCTGCTGTGCCCATAAGCTTTTGCGGTGGCCGCGGCGTATATTCTGAGGTGAGCTGGACATTTTCGCCTTGAAACTTTGACTGCGGCGAAGAGGGGGGCGACAGTGTTTCGGCGAGAGAAACAGCATCAAGAAGAGCGCAATTAGCTCCCTTTCCTAAGGTTGTCATGATGCTTGAGTAAGAGGTCAGTCACATGTTACAGATATCACAATAAATTATAAATACATACTTAAAAACTGCATCACCAATTAATGTAACGTTGGTCGAGTCCCACGGTTTTACCGAATCGCACTTCTTCACCATGTGAAGATACACAGTGTTTGCCAAGCACATCTCAGCTAATTTTAGAAAGTTGGAGTGTATGTTATTGTCGGCTTTCGAACGATTGATAATCTCGGCCTTCAATTCGGCCGGACTTAATTCTTCTGGTGGTTTGGTTTTATTGATGAAGGAATTCGCTGGACTGCCGTAGCCATACATGATAAATGATTCACAAGGTTCGATATCGTCTGCTGTGTAATCTGTCGCCCAAGGCTTCACTGGATTTTGCCATGAATGTACCAAAATATTCTGGTTCCCAGGACAAAAGGCCTACCATGCAGTCAGTATAGTAGATTACCATTTTAGGAGGCTTGGGGACACTGTACCATAACTCCACTATGTGAGCCCGCCAACTTAAACGTTTCCGGAGTTAACGGGATCTTGAAGTATATCACTGCCACATCGATAGGTCGTATCCTGGAATGTGGAAACATTTGTGCTCTGACTCTAGAGTTTATACCATCGGCGCCAACCAGTAAGTCGCACTCGTCTATCGAACCGTCCGTAAAGTGACACCTCACTACTCCGTTCCGCAGTGTCTCATATCTGTCAAATTTTTTGCCAAATCGCGCAAAAGATTCGCTCCAATGCAACAGGCCTTCTCGAAGACGCCAGCGTGATACAGAAAATTCGTCTTGTATCTCTGCTGGTAGCCACGTGAATATTGGATCGCCAGTGCTCTTCAAGAAACTCATCTCTTGACCTCCACCTGGTTGGACACCAATACTGGGCGCAATCTCCTGCCACACATCGTGTTGAAGTTTTCCTTTTAAATTTCGAAGAACAAAAGAAGATAACATAACCCGATATCCCGAAAGCCGGTCTACCGGGCCTCTACTACGCTCATAGAGCGTAACTTTGATGCTCGGAACATCTGTAAGAAGTTGTCCTAATGTTAGACCACTCAGTCCGCCGCCAATGATGATGACTCTGAGGCGTGGGGTGTTCTCAGGCGTGGGCATTTTCAACAGCTGTAATGTAATTGAAATATGAAAAATAGTTGAAAGAGAGGGAAAAGGGCTTATAAAAGATCTTTAATGAAAAGATGTTGTGATCAACCACGTCTTTGTATGATCTACTTGAGTAGGGATCGGCTTCACTACCGAACGCCCCTGTTCAACATCATACTATTGTACAGATAATATGATATTGCATCACAGAAACCCCACATATGGTGAAGAATTATCAAAACAAGAGTCAGGCACTCGAAATCGTATGGAACTCGCCAAATCGAACATTGTCCGGAACAACATGACATGATAAATCATGCCACTTGAAAGCATGTGGACCCATCCAACCTATTCAGTGGACTTCCGGGGTCTAAGCGAACTAGACTAAACTACTAAAAACATGTGTCAGCCTGCCAACCCGCGAACGAAAATTTCCGAAAGTCAATTGTAAGACAGCTGGAAAAAAAGAACTTCTGCATTTCGGTAAGCATAAATGCTTATATAAACGCCAAATCTTCAGCATTACACACTAAATAGGCACTAAACTAGATATGATATCAATACGTGCTTTTCTCGGAAGTGGCCAATTTATTGCTGAAATCGTACGTACTCTGCCAAGAATGATGACAAGACAATATTATACCCGACCCAAGTGTTCACAGCGAAACGCGGGTGTGAATTATG
The DNA here is from genome assembly GCA_905066765.1 of Sclerotinia trifoliorum. Taxonomy (NCBI): domain Eukaryota; kingdom Fungi; phylum Ascomycota; class Leotiomycetes; order Helotiales; family Sclerotiniaceae; genus Sclerotinia; species Sclerotinia trifoliorum. Next base: position 677,143 of record CAJHIA010000024.1, read on the forward strand.
GGATATTCGGATTGACAACGATTCTACGGTATTTTATCCATCGTGCGAGTCAAATTCTTTCCAGAAATCACAACACCCATGCATGTCGGAGTGGTTTGACCTTCTGGTAAGACGTGGTGGATCCCGATGGATTCCGCTCCGGATTTCCCATGCAGGGCAGGGGGCTACTTCAGATCTGTGTTGAGCTTCTATAAACGCACAGCTAAACCAAGAATGCGACAAAGCAAAGAATGCGATGTCTAATGGTCCGGAAGCCGGGATCTTGGGAAAATACATTAATATTAATCTCCTTCATTTGCATCGACATACATATATCGCATTGCAATGACCAAGACATCTTAAATCCGCGGACATCTTATAAAACGCCGTGGACTTCCAAAGCGAATTATTGGCTCCGTCGTGCTTCGATTAGATGAAAATACTTCTGTAATTTCTTTATCTCCGCTTGCCTTTGTGAAATAAGTACAGCCCTGTCTTTGAGAACTACGGGGGGAGGATCAAAGTTCCCCGGTGTGTTTTGTGGACCATGAAGGAGAGCTTCGACCCTACGTGCAGTCTTATTCCCAGATGCGGTCACAGGTGGAGAAACTTTATTTTTGGCTACATCTGTTTTCGCACCCTTGTTGTCATGGCGTAGAGAAAGAGGAGGGCTTGGCGACAAGCCGGGTAATCTCTAAGGTCGGATATGGGCATCACTTCCCCTGGCAGGAGTTCAGTCCTCGATAAAGACCCACAAGCTTCTGTGGCCGAGTCAATGGATTATTTCGATACATGACATTACTCTGTCTACAACCGAGCTCTACTGCAGTGTTTTGCCGATGTTTTCATCTTCGCTGTCATAATGGTAACGGCTCTCCATATCATCAAGCAGATGCCGAATGGGGTCTTTAAGGTTGCCTGATATAATAGCAGTATCGGAGAATCCAATCGTTTGCGCATCAAAAAGAATTTCCCACTCATGGGAGTCTTCTACTTCATCATAAATCTCTACACCTTGCTTTGTTGAGTACCTCTAGAACTTTAGTGTTCCCATAGTAGGTGGCATATCGTAAAGGAATGTATTCGAACTCATCACGTTCCTTGACAAATGCATTCTTCTTGATGAGCAGTTTAACAACCTCCAGATATCCGGCTTTGGCAAAAATGCATAGAGCGACTTCCTTGTTTCGTCAATGGAGGAAATCCACCCTTCATGATGCATTGTAAGGTAATATTTTCTCCAAAACTTGAACATTGCCGTGTTGACACGCAAGACAAAATGGTCGATAACCTCTGCCAGCTCCCTTTCATCAATTACAACTCCTTTTCCATGAATAACTTCTACATTACACACAAATTCTTTCGCGGCGCAAAATGAATTGGTCACCAGTTTTCACCCTTAGTTTCTTCATATTCCCTAGCACTTGGCGGTAGACTGATTGTATCCGGGTTGTCAGAAGCACAGGCAGAACGCAATGGCGTCCGACAATCTCTTCGTCGCCGGCCCAAAGCTGCTTTTTCTCTTAGTAGCAGCTCGGCCACAGAAAGAAGTTGGCTGGTATAGCAAGATGAAGAGGTCAAGCCATCAATATCAGTTTCAATTATTGCCAATTTTCATCAGGTCACAACTTCAACTTGCCATGCTGAACTACGCATAGTGGATTTTTAGCTTTAATTTCATTGGTGCCTTTTTAGTTGGCTTTTTTCCCTTTTTCTTTCTGTTTTTGAGAAAATTTGCAATTGACCGGATGCAGATGCGTAGGGAAGTGGCGACCTGGAACTTTTGCAGAAGATTTCGAGATTGGCGCCTTTTTAGAACAAATCTTTCACCAAATTTCGGTGCCCAGTCTAGCAAGTATGGTGTAATGCAGTCATGAATTGGTTATCTCGTATCTAGGTTGATGTCTTGAGTAGTCAAATCGCGCTGAATCTGAGGAGATCAACCAATTCTGTATCACCACAGTGGAAGGCTACAGCGAGAGAAGTCCTTCCATTGTCATTATGAAAAGCCTCTATATCGTTCCCGTTAGAGAAAAGAACCTGAATTTCTGAAGGAGATCCTGCTTCAGCCTCTCTACAAGAGTGTTCGTATGAAGCTAATTTACTGAGCTTCGACCATTACTTTGTTTAAAGGTTATTTCTTGTCCTCGCTTAAATCGATTAATGGTGGTTGGGAGATGTGGGCGAGTCGTCTTTGCCCCGTCAGGACTAGGTGATAGGCTGGCAGCAATGAGAGTGCTGACTTTCTTTTGTCGAAGGGGCCAAAATTTCTTCCTCCAAGAACGATGGAGTATATCCTCCTGCTGTAACGATTCTCCAGAAGAGGAAGAGGAGGAAAGCCACCTTTTAACGGAAGGTTCTGACTTGGTAGAATCTGGGGTAACGCTTCGATTACGATATACATTAAAACTATTGAATTCTAGTAGCAGATTTGCTTGAGCGAGATAAGTTGATGTCTGTGCGAACTAGGGTGATGGTCTAAAGCTGCTGGCCATTATGCCGTAGGCTGGGTGATGCCTGTTCCATGACCTTCGTCAGGATTAATGGTATTCTCCGTTTCTGGTTTCCGGTGAATCAAAGTGGGCATCCGGTTTGTATGTGCGAGACCTTGAGCTGCCCTCGCCGAATTCGTCTTATTATGTGGGCGAGACTCTTGTAATGTGCTATTAAAGTCAAAAACTGTTCCTCCAATACTACTTGCCAACATAAATTGGCGTTTACTTTCCGAAATTTGTGATGCTGTGTGGAACTCTCACGTAGTGATTTTGTATCATCTAAATCATTCGTATTAATCTTCTGTTCCCTTAAGAAATCTTCAGGGCTGATGCTGCGACACCAAGAACAGTTATGGGATCCATTGTGGGCCAACTGATCGCAATGATAAACTCTAGGTTCAAATGAGAGAATTCGTTATAAAAAAATGGCCGAATCTGTCGAGAACATGCAGGAAGTTCGTGGAAAGGCACCGTGGTTGCACTGCATGCCAAATTTCGCTCAGGAACACTGCAAGAATTAACAAAACACAAGCTGAGCTCCAAAAACTTTACCAAGACCTTTAACTCGGGATGGTTACAAGGATCGAAGAAACTTGTCCAATCAATTTTGCAATATGTGCTGAAAGGCTCCTGGACCCTGGAAGTTACCATATGAAATCAGCCTCATCCCCAAACTGCGCCCACGAAAATGCTGTATGAAGTAAATATCCATGAGTGTGCCAGAGGTCTTATCGAAATACCCGTACTTCAACAGTATGTGAAAGTCTGCGAAGGATACCTGTACCATAGTACAAGAGTGTTTGGTTGGCAGGATACTGTTGATCGAAACATTATGTCAGCTTGGACGGGCTAGACCAAATTTCCGGCACTGAAATTTGACAAGCCCATTGCACTCACAACTACACTTCCTCACATCAGACACAAGTCAATATAACTTCGAATATTATTACAAAACCCGTTCACCGCTTTTGAAATCAACAATGGCATGTACTAAACCAATATATCTGAGCTCGATCCAAGCTTGAGGTTCTTGGCCTACTTCAGCTGTGAATGAATTTCATTCATGAATTACTGGAGACTTGGCAGTGGATTATAGGTTATTCCTTTTCATCCTTCTTCTATGTGACAAATTACTTCCTAGAATACCTCTCATTTCATTGTCTGTTCGTAATTCTGGCTTTCCAGCTCGGTGCACTAAGACTTCATTGGAATACCAGATGAGCTTCACGGGTGAGGCAATGCTTTAGACACTCTGGTTTGATGCTAAATTAGACAAGGCTGTCGAGCGTATACGGTACACTGCCACTTCCCACCGGCCGCAGTGAGGATACTCCCCTTTTTGCTTCTGTGTGTGTTATCCCTCTCAATTAGCTGCGAAGACATACTTGAATCAAAGTCATTAAGTTATTGATTCAATCTTAACATTCCAGCCCTTAATGCTGAGAAACTACATCGGGCACTATTTTTCGTAGCGAAGCCTCCATCACGTCTCAGTATGACGTCACAGTATCACATTACGTATAAATGGCGGCAACCATTCCTGTGCTATTATGCATAATTTCAATAAATAGAATCAGGTCTACGGAGGGAGCATCGTCCGGTTATGGAAGTATTCCAGCTTGTTGCATTGTGTGGGCTACGCTATCACTTGAAAAAATTATTTTCCCAACTTATTTCCCTTCGGCCTACCAGTCTATTTTGCATCAAATTGGAAAGAGGTAGAGGAAGCGTATGGAATCTTGCATGAAGATTGTAAATTATAGAGGATAAAGCTACCTAAGTAGAGATATGCATGTAATACTGTATATTAAGCTAAAGCTTTTAGAGCTATCGAAGCAGATGTCAATCTAAATTCAGAGCCAACCGACAGTGCCAAATAAATATGGATAGATGCCAGAATTGCAAACACCGCGAAAGAATTGAAGCGGTCTTTTTGAACTTGGGTTGAAACATTAGCCAGGAGAGCATTTATCAAGTGATCCATGAGATAGTTCTAGCATCATTAAACTATTAATGGCTGATATTGCCACACGTTTTCCATTATCCCTTGCTTGTGTAATAGATATGCGGTTACAAATCATGTTCGAGGGATTGTGCATGTAGTCCTTCATCAGAACTAGCCTCAAGCTTACAAGCTTTCTCATCTTTTCATTCCCATCTCCTGCTACAAATGACCGATCTACTTGTAATAACAAGACCACACGTGACTACAGAAGGATTCTAAACATACCTCATGGCGTCTTATGCAGTTTACAATCAGAATGTCCCTACAAACTTTCTGAAAAGGATCGAGTGCCTAAGTTCTTATCTAGTGGTTGTCGCAGAGTAGCCTAACGATTACCGTATCAATACACTTACATCGCTACTGTTGTCATTCGCCATTCTTATTATCACATTTTTGATGAATGCTATTTATAACAAGAAACATAGCAGTAACAATGAGGAATAAAGACCACAACAACACCTCTTCATTCTTTCACAGAATTTCCTCCAAACAACCCAAAGACCAAAGCCCGATATCAAAGATTCAAACCTAGTTTAAGAAATGCGCACAGGATCACAAAGAGCATCCCCTTATGCTTAAGACAAATTTTTCTATGGGCTTCATGACTAGATTAGTGGATGTGAGGGGATCTTAAATAACTTTTGCATGGAGACTTCTATCTCTGCGAACCATATTCACTAATTCATGCTACTTATTCAAATCATGAGCCGGATAGCCCATGACTCAGTCCAACTACAATTCTTGGCTCAATTCACCAGCCCAGTTGTCTCTCATCTCATCGGGTCTTACTGCAATATGTATCTATAAAAGCATAACCATACTTCTATCTAGACAAAATTAATAAGATCAAACACTAAAGAGAGTAGTTCTATCTAGACAGCAGTAAAAAGATCATACACTAGAGAGGGGACTGTTTCGTAAACCACTCGTAGTTTAGCTGCGTGTACCAACGAATTGATGGTTCTAAAGCCTCTCACTTGATTTCAACGACCAAAGCATATATCGAATTACGAAATCTCACACAATTAGCCCAAAAAGTTAGGTTCGTTTTACTTTCGTCTCGTCTCATCTAAATCTCCTCTCTACTTTCTCCGTCATCAAACACTTCGCCCACTTCATCTTAATTCAAAGGTCTCATGAATTCTTTAGTATGTCAGATCATCAATGCCAGCAGTTCTCCGCATGCAAAACAACACTCCTTCCGATCCTTCTCCACATGTCAAATTCCATCATGTAGTTTTTTAGGTCAAATGCTACTGTTTATACAACCGTGTAATGCAGCCAAGGCTTTCCGCATAGTGGGGATGAAAATGGAGGGGGTGGAGAAGAATGATTCATAAATACGAGGAATGGCCCCAGAGTCACTCCACTTAGAGTACTCCGTTATCAGGGATATTCAACTGCTGTTACGAGTGGGTGGATATCGGAACCCCCCCTCAAACCCCGCTCTTATTCACAATGCTCTCAAGCAAAATCTTCGTGTTATAGTGCAGACTTTGATTCATATAATTTTTGATATTCCCAATCCATTCTACCTCAAACCTACAACTACTCCACCCATATATACAAAGAAAACATTAACGAGCTAACGCTCTAATGCCCGGCTCGTCGTATCAACATTCCATACCAATTCCAGCCACCCATTAAACTCCTAATCATTACCCGAACCATCCATAATTATCAAGCCTCCAAAGCATGCGCCTGTTCCGTTTATCCAGGAGTACCTGCCTCACCATTCTCATCTGTTCCTCGTTCCAAACGAGGTTCTCTGTGCACGACCTGGTGTCGTTTCGTGATCTGTTGGCCTGCAGATTTGTGTGTGGTTGCGTTGCCGTGTGGTGCACGATCTTCATGCCCATCTCCAACAGCCGCTTCGACGTCTAAATGATACGCTGATATGCTTTGCTAGTTTCTTTCAACTAATAGCACTCATTGAACCACCAAATTCTCATATCCCGACCTCTCTAAACCACCGACAGCTTTCTCAACTCTTCCATAAGCACCTCCAAGCTCCGTTACTCTCCCTTCCACAAACCCTACAAATCTCCTTAGACAAAGTCTCTCACTCCTACTTGGCAACCCCATCATTAATTTTTCATCTCCACAACTCCCTACTATTCCCGCTCTCAAAACTTCATCTAATCTCTTTTGCATCGAAATATCGTCTCTGAGGATTTGCAGAGCTTCCTTCATTTTGGCCTGCACTTCTAACTTCAACTGAGATCTCGAAATTTCGGTAGCTTCCGGGCTAGGTGTACGGTCCCTTGTTTCTGAAAGTGATCCCGTAGATGGTGTCTCAGTCTCCACACCGGAATCCCGTCTTTGACTCGAAAAAATCGCTTCCATAGCTTCGCCCAGCACACTCCTACTCCTCCTCACTAATCCCATCTTATGAATCATCGTCTTACCGACCAACTCCCTCAACTTTGTTAGTGTAATAATGATCAACTCCTTGGTATCATCACTCAGTTTTCTCGTCCTCCATATTGCCATTTCCTTCTTGCCGAATAAAAAGGCCAAGTTCGTGGAGAACCGCGTGGTTAATAATTCTTGGTATTCCAATAGCAGTATGGCTTTATTGATGCGGCGGATGAGGTGTAAAGTGGGAGGTGGTAGCGAGGTTGATAGCGATGATGAGGAGGCGCTGGTCAAGGAAAAGTAGCCGGAATCGGAACAATCGAGCTTTTGGTCGCCATTGACGGATCTTCGAAGAGGAGATGCAAGTTCCGGAAAGGGGAATGGTAAGGAGGAAATTTGGATTCGGGTATAGTCTATTGGCTCATGCGTGTCGAGACATGGAACATCAGTGGTGGTAGTGAGAGCTGGTAGGTTCTGTGGTGTTTCCATGATAACTTCATCGTTCACCGGTGATAAGCTGCGAGAATTAGGCGTAAAGTCCTTGGGAGAGGAGTGAAGAGAGAATCGACGCAGAATTTTCTTTATCGTTTTTCGTCGAGGTCTTCTGGTTGCATTAGGTGAGTGTTCGACAGAAGGGTAACTCAAATCCCTGTCCTCGTGGTCTCCGACAACTGTACTCGAAACAATAACTTCCTCCGATATAGAAGGTGGTGATGAAGCAGACTTAGAAGTAGTGATATCAATAGTATTCATATCTTTCCCGGCCAGAGGTAACGAATGTGATGAGGAAAATAATTGAGAAAGACGGCGTGTGAGAGGCATCTTCGGGAAGGATTCGGCCTTTCTTTTGACTCTTTCAAGAAAAAAAAGGTGAGTGGGTATTCCTCCACAAACGTTGACAACAGGTTCTAGGAAAAAAATAAAAATGGGTGCCCAAAGAGGCTCGTGATAGACAAATGACAAAAATAGAAGGTACGAATAAAGTATCAATCGGCAGGTATCAATCATATAACATAAAAACACAAAAGAAGCAGTAATACAAGGAAATCTTAAAGCGAGAGGAAACGACGAGTCAGTGAACGAGCTCAGTAAGTAAAAGATAGAAAAAACGGTCAACGATTGAGACAAATGATTTCTAACAGTGATTGAACTATAAAAGGAAAGAGCAACAATTAAGATCAACCCTCTCCAGAAAAATATGTGGCCAAGTCAAATACTCGGTGAAAAAATGGGAGTGCGGGTCAAGGAGATAATATGAGGACCCCTCCTAAGTCCTGTTCTCTCGAAACGACAACAGAAAAAACGACAACCAAACCGTGGGACACGGCAAGTGGGATTTGTGGATCGATAGATTTGCCCTAAAACTGGAGACTGAGAAGGGCGCACGAAGGAAGTGACGTGAGCGATTGTTTGAGAAAAGAGTGTGGAGAAGACAAGGAGTGAATGTAGGACGAGTAGAACAACAACAGATGGAACCTCCAGGGTGTAATTTGGCTGAAAGGGAAGAAATGATTGTCGATTTGCTGAAGATTTTTTTAAGTGAAAAAATCGTCTGGTTGGGTAGAGACAGCACAGGTACACGCCCCGGATAGAGTGTCGTGGAGGGGTTATATCGACCGGGATTCTTCCTCACTTGTGTCGATCCGTATCTTAATCGTAGGGTATAAACCCTGTATTGATTGTGATAAACAGATTGATAGGCTTTTGTGTAACTAAAGAGGAAGGAAATAGATGTTTGGAATTTGCAGCGATAATCATATGATGCGTGATACGATATTATTTTTATTACTCGAATAAGTAGTCAAGGGAAACGATCGATGAAAGCAGGAAATACCCATGCACAGAGCCAAGTGAGGGAGAAGCGAAGGCACGGAGTAAAAAAATAAAACGTTACTCCGTCTGGAATATGTATTCAGCCGTCTTGCATAAAAAGGGCGCCATCAGTACCAGTATGGACTTTTTGATTATTAACATGGAGGAATGAAACAAATAGTCATCGACTATAGGTTGCAGTCTCGGATGAAAGTTCTGTTTTTTCGCATGCTCTTCTTGGTCCAAGATGCAATTTGCAACGTCCAATCCGTACCTGACTAGTATTCCAAGGGGTTTCTAGAAAAATACAGCTGTAAGCTTTTCGTTTGAACAAATAATTGAACTAATAAGAAGTTAGAATTTAGGAGTCGCCTCGTAATATAAATAAATAAAACAATGCACCGAGCCATGCCGTGTCTTAAAAGTTTAGGCATGCTTTGTACGCAGGCTACAACCCTCTCAAACGGACACAAAACGCGGTAGTAGAGATTAAAGTCCCCACTTTGGTTGATAGTGGTATAAATGGTCCAAATTTCCCATGTGTTTTGGACAATAATAGCGATAAATGGGATTGATGGTCGGTTCGGCCATGCATGCTGTGAAGTGAATTGGCCAATAGCCCACGTCCATTGGTTGTGAGATTAATGATTGATTACTGAAGGAACGAAAATATTACAATAAGTACGTACATGAAGCAGGGGTATGAAATCAGATGGGATTTGGAATTCGGTTAAGATGAAGGGGTCTTTCCAGCAAACTCAAATGATTTCATACTTTGTAAATTATGGTGAACAGACATGAACGATCAATGTAATCTGCAAGTATAACTGCGGTTAAAATTACAACTTGAGATTGCAACTAAGATTTTAAAGCAAAAAAGCTTCATACATGAAGCTTCATTAATTTCAATTTTCACGCTCACCTGGCTGTAAGTCCGACTTGGCTTCAAAACCATACGAGTAAAAAGTATGTTCATTCGTATTATTGGCGCCCTGATCGCAGCGAAGCTCAGAATGCTCGTATTTATTTTGCGTAAACGTCATCAATGCATAAACTAATGTCAGTAAAAAGTATCATGCTTTTGTGACTCAAAATTGGCTTTTGAGAACTTTAATAGGTAAATAGATGATGAAATGAGATTCAAGAAAGACAATATGAAGAAATTCTAAAAGGTAGGTAAGCAACCAAATTAAGCACAGGAAACTTCTTTTACACAATAATCTCCATTTTGGCCCCTTTTTGTTTCCCTATTACACCTTTCCAACCAAATTACCAACTTCATATCCGATGCCCGGCCATAAATTTCCGTCCCAAAAAATCCCTCATCCCATCTCATCCCAACCATTCGTTTCTCATTTCGCATCCCGCACGGTCTCTTAGTTGAAGTGGATACGCTGCGCATTGCAACAATGATATGACGATAAGGAAGCTTATCTACTCATCATCTTCATCATCAGCAACGGCTGCTTCAACCTCATCCAAATTATCCTCCTTTGGAATGATTCCTCCTTTCACTTCAGCAGCTTTACTTGTAGGTCCTGGGTGACAAACTGTCTCTTCTGGATCGGTATCTTCTTCATCTTCTAATCCGTCATCCGCCGGTTCGTCTTCATCGAGTTCATTATCATCACCTTCATCATCATTGACGGGAGCGACTTCATCCTTGTCATCGGTCAAGTCGTTTGCGACGAATTTGCGCTTTTTAGTTGGAGGTGCCGTTTCTGTACGGAGGAAAGTTAGTAGGTTCGTAAGGGGTATCGGCTGTGAAGGGCTGCAAGTTGACAAGTTTTAGCATGTCGTCGCATACCTTGAACTTCGTCTTCTTCTAACTCTTCCTCATCCTCGTCGCTATCATCTTCATCTGAAGCAGCAGATGCCGCAGCTGGTGCTTCAGCATCGGAGTCTTCATACCTAATGAGATGGGGTGATTAGTTACGATTGTATCGATGAAATAAATGAAACAAACCAAACAAGTACAGCGAGTGATGCGATGATCGACCTATCAATCAATATCAAACCATAGATGCAATTCCATCAGAAAACTTGCGACCCGATCTAACAACATGCAATAGCTGACTCAATGTGATGAATTGCACCATTGAAATCTATACGCGACATCACAGATCCATCGATGAATAGGAGATGCAACACTTACTCTTCTTCCTCTTCACTCTCGTCCGAAGGAAGAGCAACGAGCTCCTCATCATCAGCCTTTCTCTTTCTTGTAGTCATATTGATGTTAATGTATATTGATACCTTTGGAAGAGATACTTTTGAAAATATGTATTGAGTATAGAGATATATATGATTATGAATAAGATAAAAATTTATAGAGATGAAAAGCGATTGAAACCTGCAGAAGTCGGGGGGCAACAGGAGCTTCAGCTGGGGAAAGAGGAGGCGCTTTACTGGCTAATACCACATTTACACGCACAGGGAGATATCATATCACACTTGTTCCCTTGTTCCTGTAAGCAGGAAAGAAAGCTCGGACGTGAAGCTCCTCGGAACAGTTGGACCAACGTCACTGATTGGAGATTTAACTTGGAGAGCATCAAAGCTAGTGTAAATGTAGATTAGAGGGATGCAAGTAACCATAGTTGGACTAAGATTATGCAAGGAATGCATACATAGTTGGAAAGTAGGGAAAGGGGAAGTGATTGGTGGGAGAGGATATCCGATTGTGTAGGTAAGGAAAGGAGTACAGAGTAAATACACGCGACTATTGGATAATTGCGGCTGTTGAGAAAACAGAGAAATACCGGGTACCTGCTGCCAAGAGAGTTGCGCTCCTTTTAGATAAGTAAGCATGTGGGGAGATGTCGTGACGAGTCGGGAGTTCGGCCTCGAATTTATCACACGTGACTATCGAGCTTCAGATGATGTCACGAGATGAGAGCTTTTAGAAATGTCATATGATCGGAAGGACTGAGCAGTAGCTACCTAACAAAAGCAACAATCATGTCTACTCACCTCGCCATTTATCCCTCGATCACTACCAGGGCCTTCCCTCCACTTTCGTCTTCAAGAAAGTTTGCGCAACAGTCATTACGCTTCCTAAGGCAGTGTATCCAGTGTATTTCACGCGTTTTTGGTACAACGGAACTCAGTCATGACTAATCCCTGTGTCACATGACTACAAAGAAGGTCACATGGTCCCACCAATCCTACTAAATTAAATCGGTGGAATCGGTGGGAAAGGACTCCCACCGATCCCATCGATTTGAATCAAATGGGAACAATGGGAGGATAGTACGAAAGTCTATATAACCAAGATAGAGTTCCTTACTGTAAAGCTTCGCGCTCAAGATCAATCATTTAGTGTAATCTACTATTAATTACGAACTACAATCATTCACTATTGTTGCCTAAATCCCTGCTTTAACGCCTAGTTATAAACCACCTCGAGAGCCTAACGCACTTCCACATGATCTAGACGGCTACCCTCGTAACAGTTTTTCATAAATTCTATTCACATCTACCACAATACATTTCCATCAAGTTTCCATGGATATGTGAGCAAGTGCAATAGGAGAAAATAGCCGATCAGATCTAGCAATCTATGTGTAAAAGGTGGATGTAAGAAACGAAAGATGGAAGAGTCAACAATCCTCCCCTAGTTGGCCAAATGATTACAAGCTCATGCACTTTCTTAAAACGTCCTTGTTCGCGACGAACTGGTGTGAATATTGTTCCCAACAGATATCCCATCTCATATTTCCTCTCATCTAGTTGCATTGCACCTTTGTACTGTGTGAAAACGCAGCAGGATTGGCCGTACAATACACCTAGGTAGATATATCTGTATAGCGACTTTCGTTTGTACAAATACATCTATCCGTTCCAAGCTGGACGGCCCGTCAAATAGAGTAGACCATATTTTACGAGATACGATGAAACCCCTTTTTCATCGATGAATTCACCCCTCTCTCCGATGTCAATCTACAACTATATTCTATACTTAATTTTGCAATCACAATTCCTATAAAACTAGCCCTGTATTCCTGGAAACATAGCTACGCGGTCGCAATCAACAACTTAGTTAAAGATATATGACGTTGAAACCGCCATTCTGCATTCCCCGCACTTTGCACTGTTTGCAAAGCCTTATCCACATAGACAGTCTAAATGCCTCACGAACTTCAGATAGTTTATATTGATAATACAACTAGATCATTAGTATTTTAATAGTCTTACTATGGATGTTAATGAAAACAAGTGTGCAACTAACAATGAGTAATATCTACTATCAAGTTTAATGTAATATTGATGATCATTTACTTTTTTTTACCCATCAGACTTTAATATCAAAAATCAACTAATTTTAGTTAAGACTTGCCAAAGAGACTCGAGTACTTTGAAATTTAAAAATGAAGCCTTGTGGTCATGTTACCTTTGCGAAGGATTTTGATATGACGAACTTAAACCCATGAGGTCTAGTAGGTTTTATATATGTTGGTGCTTAAAATTTTATAGGAGTGATGGCTTGTGGATTTACTAGAAATTGGACAAAGGTGAGACGGAGCGGGTAGCATGAATTAGTCGTTGCCCTGGAGTTAATCCAGCCACTCTAACGCGATGATTTCCTTTATTGTGAATCCCCGCTCCTCATACTCCCTATCCTCTCGAGCTAGTCTGTATAAACATATGATATGATAGGATCACCAAGTACCGAAATGGACTACTTCTAATTAAGTGAGAAACTGTCTTTAAAATAGCACCCCACGTTCTTTCATTCAGCAGCTGCTACAGAAACCGGGATATACCTTCTGTTTCCTTGACTCCTGGCTCAGAAATATGATTTGAGAGGGCAGAGTTAACTTTTTATCATCATTTGATTGCCTTGTCTGTCCCTTGCGGAGTTTGGAGACCAGTTAGAATGTAAAATTGACGACGAGCAATCGTAACAATGGTGACATTGGCTGGCTTAGTTACTTATAGATCGACCAGCGAAATGAGGTTAGCAAATCACGTAACTTTTTTTTAGCGCTTTGAGATTAATTGAAAGTTGCCTGCCGCTTTCTGCTCACAAATTAAAGTATTTTTATACTTGAGGAAGGGAAATTAAAATCGGTCAAGGATCTTTCAACTTATTCCAAACTTTAAATACACAAACACATCTCATGAGTCATCACTGCAAAAAGTTGAAGATATCCGTGGTGAAGAGCTAAGACAAACTGAAAGAAGGACCTAATCCTTCGCGGTTGATGATGGCAAAAAAGTATACTAAGCCAGGAAAACTGTGAGCACATAGGTTGATGTTTAGATGAGGGAATATGATACAATAGGTGCTGGAGTGGCGGCGGGATATCTTCCATGGTTCCTTCTATTTTGTCGTGCTTCTACCATTGTTCGCTGCTGAATTAGTGATGATGGCAGTGAAAAAATAATCACATAGCGATGATATATCTATACGACTAGCCTAGAATCGCCAAGTTACTGAACTCGCTTTAGAGAAAAAAAATCTTCAAATGTGCGACGCCAAATGGCAGTAGAGTATTCAGAATCCATGCACAATAAAATGGGCAGCTATAAAGGGACTTCCTGCGGGAGGATGTGATCTACTCTTGAAATGATCAAAAGAATTAGAGGAGTGAGACGATGGCTAAAACGGAAAGCCTCACAAGCTCATAGTTCAACGGCTACATGACCGCAAGCATAGACGGGAGACCATCAGAAGTATCTAGCGTTAATGCAGTTAATACCTAATTGAAATGAAATTTATCCTAACTTAGTCGCTGAGGTCGATATAAGAAGGTTTCAACAACTTAATCATTGGGGCATTACTTTGGGCTTGAGGCAAAGGCAGATTTGCAGAACTTACTACTGGAGCTATAAATGCCTAAGAGTTCTATATAAAAAAATACTAAGTCCAGGGTGCGCCGGGACTGCTACCGCAGCTAAGAAGTGCCAAGATTTTTAGACATGCAACAAAGTGAGATGTACCGGCGCTAATCATGCTGCTAGAAGTGCCGAGATTTGTCAGAAATGCAATAAGCAATTTACTTAAGTTAGCAATATCGAAGCTTGGAACGTCCAGAATCGCCGGAATACTATCACATGTGCAACAAGAATTGGTAGAATTAGCCTGCACCCCTACTTTCCAAACTCAAAGATGATTTTTATCAAACTTAGATTATAAAAGTGATACTTTAAGACCATTCAAATGCTGTTGGAGCCGTTTCCTCCCTATTAAAGTTTGAAGGGATTAATTCCAGCTTTTGGGTTGAATAATTGCTTGGAGACACTTGGTTTATAGTCAGGGTCATGTGAAGCCTTCATAATTCAGTATCTTGTGAGGTCCTGGGTTGGGACAGACTTCAGTAAGATCAAAGTGTATTTCACAGACAGAGCTATTTTGTCCGGCATCGTAGCATCCATCGAACTTTTTAGGTTACAAGCTAGTTTCATTAGTGCATTTTGGCCCAGCCCTAGCCCACATAAATACTGATCATCTCTACCATTACTCCAGAATATAAGTAACGAGCTACGTTGTCGTTATGTGAGGGCTGCTCTCTTCTGTGGTTCCTTTTACTATCCTTCAGCCCTAATTTAAATAAATAAAATATTCCAGAATCAATCTGCAAGGAAAAGGTAAGCTTTGAGTCTTGCAGTCACTAGTCCTGTGAAAGCTAAAGAGGGTTTCCTTTCGTACGCCCGTAAATTTGTGAAGCAAAATATTGACATGAAATTGAGAGAAATAATCATACCGGAGGCTGTCAACATTAGCATGCATTCATTATCCTTTGTTCAGTATGAAATCGCATTATTAGTGGAAAAGTTGCTGCGGCCTAAAAACACCTAAAACACCTGAAATACTTAGCACTTACTTTTCGTGAAACTCATGATGAACAGATCGTGAACTGTTCGGATTTGTCAAAGAAATCTGTAAAACATTGTATGGAGCAAGACCTTCTGGTAAAATTCAGTCTCAAATGATTTCCAAGTGTACTTGGAAACAGTGTTTGAATAACATTGATATTAAGTATAAAATCAGAATTAAATACTGAATAATGAGGAAATTCTCATCCACAACCAGCTTTCTGAAGCAATAATCTATTCGACTATCACATCTCTTTGGATAAATCTTTCAAAACACACTTCAAAGCCTAATTAACAACGCAAACATGCCACCTTCACCACCCTGGAAGACTAGCGAGAGGACTTATTTCCTCAATTTCATGGATGAATTCGTCGCCGAAGGAGGGTTTCGTAATCCGATCCGGGCGGATGATTGGCTTCGGGCCCTTCGTACCATGAATATGGAGCAGGTACGACATCATTTAGGTGGTGCTCTACACAAGCAAGACCCATGGCCTATTAGAACATACACCATTTGGTCGCTCTTAGCAGTGTGGCGAAAGGCCAAGAAGGATCGCAAAGCAGCTGCTCGCGAAATCCCTGATCAAATCACGCAGGAGAACGAACCGGAAGGAGAGTATTTTCTCAATGCCGTTGAGAATGAGCCCAATGACAGTATTCTGGATTCACCGCTAGTTGAAGATTTTGAAGCGGCATTGCCCGAAGAATGGGAGAGGGAGTTTGAGGAGCGCCTAGCACTGTTAAAACGCGAATGGGCCCAGGAAGCTGCGGCCCAGGAAGCTGCGACCCAGAACGCCTTCAGAAATCTACTTTATATAGCCCCCGAAGAAACGATTCTCCCATTGTCGGAGGAAGAAGGAGCTTCACAGCTCATCGCCATTCTTGAAGAGCCAGCCGATCGTCATTCACTGATGGAGGCTTCTAGAGAACTATTGGCAAGAATGGATGCAGACCTAACCGTACAAGAAGATTTCTGGGCCGCCTTTGAGAAACGCTTCGGCAGCGAATAATCATCGCAGCGACCATCTCACAGCGGCAGTGGAAAGAGAACACTTGGAACACGAAACTTGACTTGAATTAGTGAGTAGTTACCATCGTAAAGTACCTAAAGTTTTGAATGAGGCTGGTCCTCATCGCATTTACACAATCTATTTGAACTAAAACATTGAACCCCAAAACAAAAGATTTCTCATCCTCCTTGGTGATAACCGTGACTGTAAAGTGAACAATGACCTGTAGAAATAAAGGATAAATGTATTTTTATTAACTTTTAGCTCTCAGCAAGTTAACCAACTAAACAAAGCAAAAAACCAATAAAGCAAAGCCTTGTTTATATCAGCTTGACACAAAGCGAACTAAAGCCTATTCCAGTAAAATGCAAATAGGACGTGGCGATTGTCTTTTATGATTCTATCATTCTTTTGAATACCGCTATATCGAAGGTATTACATTATAATTTTGTTTATTTCAGTTATTAATCGATTATTAGGAAAACGACTTGAATGGCGGCAGGGAGAATATGTTATGTGACCCTATACTTTTCAGTTCAAGAGTTTAGTTCCAGACCTTACGCTAATTATTTGATATACAGAAGGTTTTATACATGGATTGATATGTTCCCGTTTGTATTTGCAATTTAATACATAAATCTAGGTGTTTCATCGTTGGAAGTCTGAAAATTTGAACATAGATGGAGCTTCTGATTAGTCTAGTCGCAAGTATATAATATATAGTGTAATCAACAAATATCATTTATTAATTATGTAAACTAGTAGAGCGTCGAATGATAAATACTCACGGGGTTTTGTCAATCTACTATATTTTAAGCAACTGAAAATCTTAAAAAACATCATAAATTCATTTAAATATCGTTTAATAAACTTGAAAAGTTGAAAAAATCATAACATAAATCGGCTTATTTTGCGTGTGCTTCTTTTTTGCCCCGCCTGCGTATGTTCTCATTGATATCATTTCCTTCATGCCCCGCGAATCCTCACTTGGGGTTCGTTGCCACATATCAGAGTGGGAGAAGGACTCGAGTACTATCAAGTATGAGTTTGAAGCAAATCTACTGAAGAATGTGTAAGAGGAAGGGTATGGAATACATTGGTATCGCACTCCATACCAGAGAAGAATACACTTACGCAGATAAAAGCGATGATCAAGCTAGTATTACCTTCAGGGAGAGGGTATAATGAATCCTCATCTCGGTCCTCAGGAGCCATTTTTGTTGAGAGAAAGTCAGGTCTCTTACAGCTCCGAATCTGGCTCAGCTAGGGGGGCTAGAATAACGGTATATTTTGTCATTAAGGGCGTTTGTAGTACAGGGATTGGGATGGTCCTGGATAAGGACGACTTCTATAAATTGGCTAAGGAACCAAGTATCGAAGTATATTTCGCTTGCAATTATAGCTGCATCCGGAGTATCCCTAATGTCATGCGTTAGCGCTGATTTCACGCGTTAGTATTTAAATACACTGTTCAAACCTTAAAAATCATACATATGTCGAAACTTGTCCTAAAAAGACACCATACGCTGTACTCCAGCGTATTTAATTTCAAATTATCTAAATATTCAGAATATCTGTTCGAGAATTACGATGTAAAACGAAATCTATCAAATCAAAGACCATGATCACCATTGAAATAGGGTACGAGCCCTAAGTATTGGGACACTACTTTCCTAACTGAAGACCATGGCAGATAGACAAGCTAGTCATGAAAAAGCTAGATACAGTGAAATAGAGGCGACTAGTTCGTTACAAGTCATAAAATTGGGTATAGGTAATGTTATATGTAACGCATGTCAGATCGATCTTCATTTGCTTGCAACGAGCAAAGTCCATGCCAAGGAAACTATCTCTGGTTTTTTCTGGGTATCAATTGAAAAATTCTGAGCTCCCAAGATGTAGAACAATATTTGCGTGCGTAAGTAATCACAAAGTTTAAATAATACCAACAATTCTTGCCTTTTGCACGGTGATATTCGGAGAAGAATTACATGACATTTATTATTATCCTATAGCTCGTTCAGCTCTTTCATTTTAGCTTATAATTATTCTACTTGTCTATGAACTATATATCATACGTCATAAGAATATATCCCAGATCTACTCTACTCTTACATAGCAGTCATACTCAATACACATCAAAAACCTCCGTCCTCACACATTACATACATTTTAATTTTAACAAGATGACAACGAAATTAAAAGAGTCATATATGATTTCAAAATATGTTATATTATTTTTCTAAGTATTCTAAATATTCTAAATACAGTAATGAAGATACCCCCGCGATTGTGAGAGGTTTACTTACTTATCTGTGCTTCGCCCGCGAAACTTATTTAATAGAAGAGGAAATCTATCACTTATCTCTCTTTGTATGAAACTACACCATAAACTTACCTGCATCAACTATCCAGCGGAAGCAAAAGAACAAACAAGGAAGTGGTGATAAAATAAAATGAACAAAACAAAAAGAAAAAAGGGGAACAAACTTAACTATATGAACGCGCCTCCAAAACACCCCCCCTAATATGCAAACTATGAAAATGCAAACGACGAAAGATCAACCCCAGGCGCAACCGGCGACCCCGAGCTTGACTCCCTCGAACGCGAACGCGAACGCGAACGAGAACGTCCCTCCTTCCCATTACCACCACCACCACCACCACCACCACCACCACCATCACCAACATCAAACCCAAGCGCCTTCTCCTTCCTCCTAGCCTCCATCCACACCTCATAAGCCATCTTCGCATGATCCCTCGCAATCCGGGCATCCTCTTCAATGCGTTCTTTAAACTTCTGCTTATCAGTCGCCACCATAGCGATACCATAATAATAAGCTTGAGCCGGACATCCCAGCCACATGAGCATATCGACAGTGCTGCATTCCTGATCACCTAGACCGATAGGTTTTTCGACATCGTTTCTGAGACGCTCGATGAGCGCGTCTTGGTTTTTGGTCAGACAGGCTTTTTCGGTTAGTTTGATGCAGAGGTGTATGAAATGGAGGATGGCGTCTGGATCTAGCGTGCCTTGATGAAGACGGAATTCGATGGTGCGTTTGGAACTTTGTAGGGAGGGTTAGATTGCCTATGTTGAATCCGAGACGGTCGGTTAACCCTGTTGTGAAGTCTATGATGAGTTGCTCATAGTTCTCAGAAGAGAGAATGTGGTTGAGGAAATCAAGACGTGTAATATCTGGATTCGCCTGGCCGAAGGAGCCCCAGGGGAAAGGTCGACAAAATTTTTGCTGGAGTCCCTGCACACGCTCTGCAGGGAGAATTAGCCGTATTTGTCGTTCGTAGGTATATAAAATGGCGACGAGGTTGCGAAGGACATGAAATGTAAATCCATCATACTCATTTCCAACGTGAACATGGAGGCCTGTAGTGCTATTGACACGGACTAGATAGTTTTTCCTCAACGTTTTGAGAACCAATCGGATGACTTCCCGGGAGGCCTCATCATAGTAATATGGCGGAGATGACATTTCCATGCCAAACTCCCTGTAATATGGATGGATTCTCACAAGACCAAGGACGGTCGCATCATTTTTAAGGAGCCAATTAGCTTCAAGTTCTTCATCACTTGGCAGAGCACGCGTAGCAGAAGTCCAAAGCATTGATGCTGGCACATCATTAGCCTTTAGCTTTTCCAATATGTCTAAATTAACGTCATCTACTGTCGCTAGTTTTTTTCCATCATACTCGCGAGGATCCCGCGGGTCAGGAGAAGGATGAACGGGGTGAACAGTAGCCAAGAGGTATTCGATCTCGACACCAAATGTGAGCCTGGTCTCTGACTTGACAGCTTTTGGTTTTGAGTCTTTTGGTGTTGACTCTACGTCCATATTGGCTGATCGTAATGTAAAGCAAGTGTGCTACTGGTTAAAAGTGATTGAGCTGGATATGGGGTAATCTAAAAAGAAAACGTCGAAATGTATCCAGGGCTCTGAGGACGACGATATTGGAAAGTAAATATATTCAAACAATCTTATTGTTTCTTAACGTTTGTGTATATCAAAGAAATTACCTCTTTCAGAAGTGAAGAATTTCTTTGAACCAAAACCATTCTTTGTGTAAGACAAGCGCCAGGAATAATGTGCAAGAACTTCCACGAAAATGATAAAATGGATTTAAGAACCAATCATAAAAGGCAAAAAGCTAAAATGAGGTATGGCAAATGCCACTATCGAGGATATGCCGACGACGATTACTTGATCGATTCATCAATATCCCGTATTTAGCATAAACAAAACTTCCATTCCCATTGAGAAGTACTGCTGGAATAAAATAACATGTATATTTATTCCTATGGTATTGTGTGCATCCAATATAATATTCAAACTCTCTTCATTTTCATAAATTTCCCCGTGATTAGTCCTAAATCCTTATTTGTTGTCGCGAATGAATGAAACAAATTCATCGTCTAAAACATTGAAGTTTGTGTTAGTAATTGTGTCAAGTCTGAAAGGATCTGAAGAGCATTTAGGAGGAATTGCCTTACAATCTATGCTTCCATCACCATTTTTATCAACCTCCTTCACCATGCTCTTAATCTCTTCCTCAGACAAATTCTCTCCCAAAGATGCCATCAACTTGTAGATTTCCTCTGGGGAAATTGTGCCACTTCCATCAACATCGAATACTTTAAAAGCACTGCGCATCTCTTGTTCAAAGTCAACACCCTTTGTTTCGGTAGTCATCATCTTGAGGAATTCTGTAATTCGATTATAAAATGGTTAGAAGAGTCGCATCAAAGTGTTGATACACCATAGTACCAAGATGTGGGGTTATCGTGATATATCGCCGTGTAACTAACCATCGAAGTCGACTGTTCCAGATTGATCAACGTCAACCTCATTAATCATATCTTGAATTTCCGCGTCGGATGGATTTTGTCCCAAAGATTTCATTGCCTCCGCGAGTTCGGCAGTTGATATGGTTCCTGTTTAAAGGGTTGAGAATGTTAGAGAATAACGGCGAAGAAGAGGTGCGGGGTTGAATCGCGCGTACCATCACCATCTTTGTCCTGTATTAAAGGGAAAGTAAGCGTTTTGCGCAAACATGTATTGGAGAATCCCACTCACGAAGATAGAGAAAGCATCTCTGTATGCTTGAATTTCCTCATTGCTGAGGCCCTAAAACAGAGAAAGGGAAGGGTCAGTACAGGTCAGGACGACTGAGGAGGACTCTGTGAAGCTCTGCAGACTTAGAACTCACTTGGGCGTTCTTTAACTCTGCCATTGTGCGTGGAGTGTGGTATGGGTACAGTTGATGATGAATTTGGTGGTGCAGGAGAAATATCTTGAATTCGGATGAGCTCCTTAAGGGGTCGACGGGACCGAACTGGATGAGGGATGAGCGGGGGTTGGTGTAAGTGGCTCGAGATGTTTTGCTAGAACCCGTTTTCTAGGGCGAGTTTCTTTATTTTGAGTGGACAAGCAAAGCAAGCAGGAATCCAAGAATTGAACGACAAGCTCAAAAATGCCCCACCACTTGGATGTTTCTGTTTTCTCATTGGTAGAAAAGCTTCGGTAAAAAGGGACGGGAGGGGATCTTCCGCTGCCCTTCATCAAAAATCCCTAGATAATACATATACATACCTAGGTACCTACTTGAGTAATCGATCAAAATTATCAAATGATAGCAATGATATCAAGGTTCTTCAATGTTCTGCCCCAGAAAATGAAACAGAGGGTCGTTTTATCTATATTTGGAACATGGAAGACTTCTATTTTAAAAAGCTGGGGAACATCGTGCATGGAATCTTGGAAACGATAACCTTTTAGTTTGTGATATTGTGGCTGTGTTGGATAAGGTTAATGTGTGGAACCACAACTGTAAGTGGTTAGATATCTTATCTTGTCGACTCTTACACACCAGTCCAGTATCTATGGGATTGCCAAGAACAAAATATCTGTATGGTAAGTAGCATCTGGAGACTCTGATTTCATCGTCCCATATCCTCGTGCAATTTCTAGCTGCTGCGCTGCGATGTTGCATGCACTCAATGGAAATGGAGCAGAGTAAGCTTAAAGTTCGAAGCATCACATCATTTCATTGCTCGATCTGATCCGGCTATTGAAAACACCTGGCCTATAAGGACTTCAATATGTGATCTCTTCGTCCATCATGTGCCATCCGAACTTCCAAAGGTCCCTAGGTAAAATATCAGCAAGGAAAGGATCAACAATATACTGAGCTGACTGCCAATTCCTTTACGTGGAGCCTTTACATGGAGTTTTGTGGCTGTGCAAGCGACTTACTGCTTTCCCAGGCAACCTCATCCACATCTCATAACCACCTTTCATACAACATCACCTCAAACTTATATTTTTCTGGATTGGACAACCTTCCTGGTGGTAATAACCAGAAATCTCTACGAGGTACCATCAACCGACCGAATTTCGTGGCTCGCTTTTGAGGACGATAGATCTACATCATGGGGAAAGAAACGCCTCAGCCCTACAAGGCTGATGACCACAGAGTTGCATTAGAAGCTAACAATACTGCTTCTTCATCATCCATGGCCTTCATCAATCATATGGACCAAGAATACCCGGAGGAAGATCTGCCAAGCTACGAGGAAACATCTGCATCGGCACCTCTTCTTTGCCAAACTGATCATTCACCTTCGAACAATCCCCAGGCTGCCCATGGTGCGAGTTGGTATATGTAGGTACCTCATGTAAAACACGCTATTTTCAGTAGGCTAACTTGGCTACAGCCCTCCACCCGACCTTCCTTTTTCTTCACACGATTATAGCTCATCTGATTTCTGGACGAGATTCCCAAACTACTCTACAGACCCCAATGCTCTTCATCAAATGATACTGGAACAAGCTCAATATGCTCCATCGTATTATGTAGAATTATCAGGGACTCATAAAGAAACTGAGCGTCGGCACAAGAAAGATTCAACAGAAACTATTACGGATTTTCACATACGTCTGAATCTAACACATCTGCTCACAACCGGAATAAGAACTGGTGGAAAGCTAGAGATTTTGCCCGATAGCCAGAAAGGATATCGTGGAGGAATATTCAAATCCCTCGAGCCATCCCTTTCTTGCTCTGATATAGAGTCAGGCTCGACTGGAGGTGAGTTACAAGCTTGGTGTCATAAATTCGTTTCCGATCCATCCAGCATGAAATGTTTTATATTCGAGCGCAAGATTATAAATCATGACAAAACTCATCTGGAGTATCTTTTACGACGTATTGTTACATCTACGAATTACCGTGGTCAAGTCTATGTAACTTTTCCAACTTCACACAAACGTGTCATTGTGTATTCGCCACATATGATTAACGAATGGCGAATGACCACCTGGATTCGTTGGTTTTTCTATATTACATTCTTATGGGTAGTTTCGTGGCCGGTCCTCATTTTAATTACGCGTCGCTATGAGGTTGTCAAGGGCATATATCAATATGCCGATAGACCTGCGGATGTAGGTATCTCTACACGAAAAGCTACTGTGCAAAGCGAAGATGAGTTTGTCAATCATTGGGAGGCCGCATTGAGGTCTGCCATAATTGGACGAATGGTCAAAAGAGATTCTTGCCTGGATGAAGATTTTAGGGTACAGATATTGCAAGAGGAGGTTGCTAGAGGTCAAGCGGCTGCTCGTGTTCTACAGGGTACTGGCAACACTTTTGCAGATGGGGCTGTTGGAGTTATTGCAGCTGCAACGAATTTGGTTGGCGAATATAACGATGCAAGAGGCTGGGGTTACGATTCTTAAATACAACCATAAGAGTAGTACGATAGAGGGTACGAAATAGGAATCGAATGAAGGTATTATACAGACGTCTCGATTATTTGTGCCTCAGCAACTGCAAATATACCAATTTATCAAGGCATAATGGATGCTATGTAGACTCTATCCATCTAAGGAAGAAGTTTTCCTTGTTTTGAAATGACCTTGGGCAATCAATATACCTATTTGGAATTTCAGACTCTTTTGACAGCGGGTTTTCACGAAGGAAAAGGAAAGATTTGACTTCGTTCATCGAATGCATCGTAGATGAAAATTTTGAAGAAATTGGCCAACCATATGACACTCCTCAATGTCCGAATTTCTTTCCAGCAGTGAAATGATCTTCCAGGCCTTGCTTTCGGATGCGGAAAGTGCAATTACCTGGTAGTGAAGGTACACGACGAGAATGGTCAAGTGTTTATCGGTAGAAGTGATCATCCCTTCCTCATTTCCATTGACATGGCACGATGCCTATGAACATAGTTTCTCTCTCTTTTGATTTTTTGTCTTTTTTTTCTTTTCTACAACATCAAATTTCGTATTATCCACGAACATCGATTTGGTCTGTTGCTCGGCTTTATTATTTGTCTATCTTATCGTTGAAAACCAAACATCATCATTTATAGCTTCCTTATCACGCTTTTTACTATCATTTTCATCTTCTTCATTGAACGTCACTTGTCATAATGCGTTCAATGCTTTGCAAAGCTGCATTGATTGTGGCAGCCGGCCTTGCTACGGTTACTGCTATTCCTGATATTGTTGTGAAGGGCTCGAAGTTCTTTGCTGGCGATGAACAATTTTATATTAAAGGTATTCCTTCATTCACTCTATCACTAATGACCTGGCTCTTCTCCTTGCTCGTACATCTATGCAGTGTTACAGGATCCAATTCATCTCAAAAATTCAAATGAGCAAGAAGATGGCCTAACATCACTATCAGGTTTTGCATTCCAAGGCACTGGCAATGATCCTCTTGTAAATATAACTCAATGCACATTCGACATGGGCCTCATGAAATTGTTCGGTACAAATTCTGTCCGTGTCTACCATGTTGATCCGACAAAAGACCATACCGCGTGTATGACAATTCTTGCGAATGCTGGCATCTATCTTTGGGTCGATCTCGACACATTCGATACAGCGCTCCATTCCATAGACCCAGCTTGGACACTTGATCAATTCCAAAAGTATGCCAAGGTCATGGATGCATTTCAAACTTTCCCAAACACTGCAGGTTTTTTCGTCGGCAACGAGGTTATCAATTCGAACAATAATTCTAACGCTGCTCCATATATCAAAGCTGCTTCTGCCGATATGAGAGCCTACCGTGATAAAATGGGTTATCGAAAGATCCCAATTGGTTACTCTGCCGCTGATATCGCTGAGCTACGACCACAGTTGCAAAATTATCTTGCTTGTGGTGATACAAAAACTACCATCGAGTTCTTTGGCCTTAATTCTTATGAATGGTGTGGCAATTCTACTTATGATAGTTCGGGTTATCATAACCTACAAAACTTGGCTGAGAATTACACCATTCCAATCTTTTTTTCTGAGACTGGTTGTATTGTCCCTAGACCAAGGTAAGCCCTATCAACCATTTCATCTCAGATCTCTTTTGGTGCATTTTAATGTTGCACTTGACCGGACATTCAGAATACCAATTCTAACCGGACGCAGAACTTTCGGTGATCAACTAGTCATTTTCGGGCCTGAAATGTCAGGAACTTGGTCTGGAGCGATTATTTATGAGTGGGTCAACGAAGGAAACGACTATGGAGTTGTCGATTACAAGAACACTGAATATGGGGGACCTCCTATTCCTATGGATCCTGAGTTTACCACTTTGAGAAACATTTGGAAATCGGCTACTCCAAATGAAGTCAAAAAGTCAGATTACAATCCCAACAAGCCAACACTAGCTTGCCCGCCGAGTGTGGAAGGAGCATGGAAAGTCAATGGTGATGAACCTCTTCCCACGTTGGGAGCTGCAACTTTGAACAGCATTGTAAGGATGAAAAAACGTCAGGCTTCTATGCATGCGGTTCCTCCTTCACATGTCTATTGGAGTGGTAAGAATGGTCCGAAAAAACCAAATTCTGGTAGTTCGAGGATTGAAGTTGGAGTGCAAAGTGTTGTTTTAGGATTATTTATGATGGCGGTTGTTACTTTCTTTTCTATGTGAATATAAATTAGGGTGTCTCTAATCATAGATGGATGAATGGAATAGATGATGCAGCTCATGATTAGACGTGATGTTGCGTCAATTATGCTAGAGATTCATAGTTAGAATTGGGTTAACTATGGTTACAAAAAGAAAGTACTTTTAGAAGTGTCGTTAGGGAATCTGGTTATGATTAGAAAAATGATATTATTAGTATTATATTCTGAGCTGGTCCTATCTATCAAGTGAGTTATTTATTCGCTGTATTTCCATCTCCTCTCGATTTGTTTGTCTAGACATTAACGATAATTAAGTAGCTATCTAGCATGCATGCATCAAAGATTGAACCCGCATTTAATTAGAAGAGATGCACAAGGAAAAGAAAATGACACATACAAATCTTACATTACATTACATTACGTACCATACTGCCAAATATTCACAAGATTACAACTCGCCTTCTTGATATAGCTAATCAATAGAAGAGAAGAGAAGAGGAGAGAAGGGAAGGGAAGCTCTAGATTCTAAGCGTGAGTTAGTGTAAGATTATATAAGATTGCATGTAAAGTAAGCTTTTAGATATTAGAATATGGGATATGGGATATGGGATATGGAATTTAATAGATGGTTGATTGATTAGTTGATTAATTAGAAGTAACTAAAAGTATTTTATTTTATTTTTATGTGATTTCTTTGTGGAATATGGTGATAGAGAGAGATTTGTGAGGGAGGTTATGGATGGAATGGGATGGATGGATGGAATGGTTTTTATGCAGCAAGAGTGATGGTGATGGTGATGGTGAGGATTGGGGTTGGGGGTTTGTGAGAAGTATTGAGCTGAATTGTTTTTCGGATGGCGGAAGCTTGCGGGGGGGTAGGAAAGGGAGGGGGGGTTTTGGAGTTCTTTAGGGATTTTGGTGGTTAATGATGAGTGGAGAGTTTAGTGGTTGGTGGTTGGGGTGATGTCTAGTTTTCAACTTCCGTTTATGTAAGATTAGTTGGGAGGTGAGCGATGAAGAAGTTGTTATTGGCTATTTGGGATAGGGAATTGGGAATAGGGAAGCTACGGAGATGAGCTCTTTCTAGGGTTTATGGTTGGGATCTCATGATATAGGCAGGTGTTATTTGGTAACTTCCATTTGGATAGTTGTTTATTTGAATTTGGAAATTCTTCTTTTTCCTTGTATTCGAGTTCATTGTCAACAGAACGTTGAATGTGTCGAGTCCCATAACTCGTATATCAATACATCATACAACATTCAAGCGAGAACTCGAAGCCTTTGGATCAGTTCATCTTCTTCTGTAGCGGACAAGGATAATACGTCAGTACTATAAATAGAATACCAATTTCAGACAAGCTGCTACAACATCAAGAAAAACAGTACGCTCTCGAAACTCACCACCATTCAGTCTCCGGCGATAAGTCTTTACATCATATTTATCTTCTATAAGGATGGAGACTATTTGGGTTGATTGGACATGTTCTCATTGTGGTTGGGCGGATAATATTGCCCCTCGAGATGCTCCACGTTTTAAGTGTGATTTTTGTGGGTTTTTTACTTATGATGTTCTTACTCGAACAGGGATTATTCAAGAAGGCACTCTTCGAGAAGATAGTCCTCAAGAAGATACTCTACAAAAAGATACTTTACGAAAAGATACCTTACAAGAAGATACTACTCAGAAAGACACTTTTCAAAAGGACACTGTTCAGAGCAATATTCCCCAGGCTGCTACTCAGACGAACAATCCTCCACTACAAGAGGAGAATGCCCAGAAAGAAAATCTTCACAAAAACACTCCAAGTGATATTTCTCCAAAAGGCACTGCTCAGGAAGACGCCCCGGTCTGACTACTTTTTCGCCGCGACTGTGAGTTTTTATATAGCATAACCCTACCATGATGAAGACTAACAAGATTCAGATGTCAACGAATAAATAGATTAATATCAGGCTAGATTTATAGGAATCCGGATCCACGCCCGGAGATGTTTGGTTGTTAACCGTGGATCGTGTATGTATATGGATGTGGGTGGGTCTATTGTCGGTCACTGCTTTAGTTTACGTTATTTTCGATACTCGAAGGATACCCTATGGCTATGGCAAGCTGCAGAATCTCCATATAGTTCTCCATGAATAAAATAGTCAAGTCCGTTTTCCGAACTCACATTCTTGTTTTCGTTCGCTTGTGGTTGATGATTGATCCTTGGTCACAAACAGATAGAAAAATTCACACAAGAAAGATAATTAGAGATTGCATCCTAGTATTTGATCCCCAGGATTTTCCTTATCTTTTTGACAGATTAATCACAATACGATTGAATGAATTGAATTTTTTTGCTAGAGGATTTGTTCTCCAAATTGCAAAACTACCGTAGCATGGTGTGTATCTGGGATCCACCACGTTGGCGCCAGGGCAAATCAAAGGAAACGTTTGTCATAAAATACTTCAATCAGTCTATTAATAAAGAAGGAAAAACAACTCAAAAGCCACAAGAGAGCACATTGCAAAGGCCAGACCGAACCAAAGCATAAATAAGAAAACGGCGGATGCTTTAATGCAGTTTCTTATTCAAAGTTAAAATAAGGTTTTTTAAAAAACCTTAACTCGTCCTTGCCAACCACTTAGAGCCATAAATTACCCCTATTACGCTATAAATCCAGCCACACTCGATATACACCTACCAACTTCGGATACAGTTTGGAATTCATCATGCAACAAGGATATGATAAAACTCTCGCAGAATTTTGGACATGACGTCTGTGTCTGGGTTATCCTGGCAGTGGAGAAAATGTTTGTGATAAATACTGGACGATGGGACCTACCAGAATCCTTTTGTAAAGACATTCAAGTTCATCAAGATCATACTCTCTTCGAAAGTCAGTCACTTCTTCAAAAATGCCTTCTATTAGCAGCGTTCTTTTGGCGACAGTCAACTTGTCGGTCCTTGTGAACGGGTTGACATGGACATCATGTGGAACCGGTATAGAATGCGCGACTCTTCAAGTCCCCCTTGAGTACGGTTCTACAACCTCGAAAACAAATGCTAGCATTGCACTTGCTCGTTACCCTGCCACTGTTGCAGCTAGCAAGAGGCTCGGATCTCTCTTGATCAATCCTGGTGGACCAGGTGCTTCAGGTGTTGGATTTGTGCAATCTGGTGCTGGAGCTGCTGTCTCCGCAC
Organism: Sclerotinia trifoliorum; assembly: GCA_905066765.1. Classification (NCBI taxonomy): domain Eukaryota; kingdom Fungi; phylum Ascomycota; class Leotiomycetes; order Helotiales; family Sclerotiniaceae; genus Sclerotinia; species Sclerotinia trifoliorum. The sequence goes on from CAJHIA010000024.1 coordinate 706,741, forward strand.
TAAGTGGTGGTTTATATGATGTTATTGGATGGGATCCACGAGGAACCGGAGCTTCAAGCCCTATTTTGGAATGCTTCGCAAATGCTAAAGCGGAGTTTGACTTCAACAGCGCATTTCCATCGGCTCCAAATCTATGGCTTGGTCAATTCTCAAATTCTAGCGCTAATGCTGCTGTTACCAATGCCATTACATCCTTCGACACTTCTGTGGCTTCTCTTGCAAATGCTTGTGTAGCTCAAAAGTCATCCGCTCTCTTCACTTCGACTGCAGCATATGTCGCTCGCGATATGGCAGCAATAGTTGATGCAGTGGATGGAACCTCTGCAAAACTCAACTATTGGGGTTTCTCCTACGGAACCATTTTCCTTGCTGAGTTTATTCAAACTTTCCCAGGTCGTGTAGGAAGAATCATTGCCGATGGTGTCTTTGACGCAAAAGCAAATGCCCTGACATATGTCAGCCAACTTCCAAACGATCAACTTAGTGTTCGTGCTTCTTTGAACGACTTTTCTGCCTTCTGCGCTACTGCTGGAAGCACAGGATGTTCTTTCGCCGCCGCTCCTTCGGGCGTCACCGGAACCGTGGCCACCAGAATCGACAATATCATGCAGAACTTATTCAACAATCCTATTGTTGCTTCTGGTTTGAGCATCAGCTTAGATATCCTCAGCCCTACTCTTGCATCGCTTCTCAGAGTTCCAACAACATGGAAGACACTTGCAACTGTCTTATCCGGACTCGAAAATCGTAATGCCACTGCTCTTGTCTCGTTGCTTGGATCATTAGCAGATAGTGCACCAACTAATAACTCAGCACCGGGTGTTGGAACTCTCGCCACTTATCCTCTTGGATGCGTTGACAATGCTGCTTCAAATGGAATTACCTTGGATACTGTTATTTCCCTCACAAAGAATATCTCAATCACTGAAAATACTCCAATCCTTAGTGCTGGACTGATTCCTATCACATTCTGCCGCAACTTCCCCGCCACACGCCCACTCGTCGCAAATTTGGGCGTAAGTGCAATGGCAAAGACAGATACTACACTCGCAACTGCCAAGACATCAATTCTTATTATTTCAGCCGAGAATGATCCAACAACACCACTCAAGTCTGCGAAAGCACTTCGAGCTTTACTCCCCTCCTCATCTGTCCTTGCATACCGTGGAGGAAGTGGACACACCACCGTCTCACACGCATCACTTGGATTGGCCAAAGTGGTCTCAAACTTCTTCGTAAGCGGAACCACGCCCTCAGACGGAGCTCGTTTTGTGGTGGATCAGAATGTTTTCCCAAAAGCTGCAGCTAGTGGTTTAGTTACACCGGCCGCTTTCAACGGAACTTACACCACGCAAGAGCAAAGTTTGTTAACCGCAACATACAACATTGGTCTTGCATTTTTAGCAATTGCATAAACATCTCTCACGTCATCTAGACAGAGATCATAACGGGTCGCAATAAAAAATTTCTATACCATGAACAAAAAAACAGTGTAAATCGGGCCGTATACGTGAATGAAAATGTGACCATAGCCAACAACTCTTTGAATTTGAGCCAAGATGTCAAAAACTTATCAAATGTCATTCTTGCATGCATGATAGATACTCCGTAGTGTTCACGGCTCTATTACCCCAGAAATGCACCCCGGATACCCCTGCACAAGGTCAGCGATCATAAGACACGCCATTGTAATTTAAGTTATTTAACCGACTCGTCCCCCCTTCATCCGTCAGGCATCTCGGCGCCAGAAACGGTGCACTTCGAATTGACCGACTGATGTAACCATTTGTCCTATCAGTGAATTTTTAGATCATAGTTTTGGGAATTCCCCAGATTTTGTCATTTATGCGGAATGATGTATTAGATTCTCTAGATGAACTTTTTCATTGTGATGAGTAGGAGGTATAGCGATAGGAAGGTAATCGTACGATATAATGAGAGAGGGATATATGAGTGATACCGATGGAATGGGAATGGGAGCGGGAAATTATGAAGTTTGAAGAGTTGAGGTCATTAGGACTGGGCTAGGCAGTGGGGGAATGAGAATTTAAAATGTTGCTCTGTCCGCGGTGAGGCGAATTCTAGTCTTGAATGAGGATTCGGATTTATGCGTAAAGGCACATATCTTGTTTAGAAAGAAGTAATACAAAAACATACAGACAAATCACGAAAATGTTCAAATATGTCCCACTCCTCCCCACCTTCTTCATCCCTCTCCTTGCATCCCCAGCTCCTGTACCCCTAACAACAACCACCCTCTCCACCGATTACACATCCCAAGGCTACCTCCTCGCACTCAACGCATCAGCTCCTTATTTCACAGGCGCCGGCCCCATCAGCGGTTGTATAACCTCGCGCTTTACATGGACACTGGATACTACCTCCTGCGGTCTCTTTGACGGTACACGCATTATATATAATAAAAGTATCGGGATGTGGATGTATGTATTTGGGAGTGAGGAGGGAATATGTGGATTAGTGGAGGGTGGTCGCGTAACGTGTTCGGATACGAAGATTAAGAGCCTGGGGAAGTGGAGCGCGGTATTTATTCTTTCCTTTGATGATTAGGATGGTATGTGTAAGCAGTGGGAGTAAATACTAATGTGATGGAATTAGCCGAATTCGACAGTCTCGGGTGTACCGTTGTATATGATGGGATGGGCTAATTGGCCCGTGGAGCAATGGCCGAGTTATGGGGTCGATGTAGATGTTTGGAATACTTTAGTTGATAATCCTATGCCGGGAGTTTCGTTAGAGGGTTTTGCGAAATCTTTTAGTTTGAAATGGAAGGCTGTATAAAGATTTGATCAGTCAAAATTTTTGTTGTTTCCGGAGTGGTTAAAGTTTAGGCGTTCCTGTGGAGTTGTGATGGCGGGAGGTAGATTTTCCCTGAATTACTTAGGAACAGACTTTGTTAGGTGAATGCTGAATTTTTTCGCTGTCAGCAGGAGCTTCTTTTCTTACAGTAATTTTTATGCGTCAAACTATTGATTATGATGCTGATCATGGGGTCGAACATCTACCCATACTTGAAATCTTACGCCGTAAGAAGTGCCTCCAAGAAAAAATAGTATGTTTATGTCTGCGCGTTGATGTATATTTCGAGATGCTCCAGTTGAATTGAAGGAACCAATAATCACCCAATTTGATTGCAAACCGCAGTAACATTACGACTGATTGTTACTACAACGAACTTGATGTCTAGACTACCAAAAAGCGCTTCCAGCCGCCATTCGCAACTACGAGTCTTTCCTCGTCCGCTAGCCTTTGGCGTATTTTCTTTTAGTGATATTAGCCCACGGTTCCTTACTTTATCTACTTCGGAATACCACGCTTCGTGAAGCCAATATTGACTGTAATGAAATCCAGTTGAGATGATGAAAGTATGAGAGATATATAATGATTCGAAATATTGACTCGGTATTTATCTTGAACATTAAACCAATCGCATAGACTTTGGTTTACTAAACTAACGTCATGAATTGCTAGTTCTCCGGCGATTGAACCTACTTGGAACATTGAATTTATTCGAAGTGTTGATTTTATTTGATAGTCCGAATGCATGTGAATCGATAAAATGACTACACAGCCCGACAACTTTTCGAACATGAAATTCATTGGATAAACTAGATCCATATAAAAGCTTGAGTTCATATGCCGTGTCAAACCACTCATATAGTCTCATACCTGCGAACATTGAACATGTAGGATCTTAACTGCAGTCCATATTTTCATAGTAATACATAGCGAGATGTCATAGACTTTGACTATTTTATCTAGATAGCAAAAATGATTACCACTGGGTTTATTTGGCATCGAACGGCGCAAAGTGAATTTTTCAATTCCCACCAGACTTCGCCAATTTCGCCTCAACAATACGCTCCACCATCTTCTCCAAAATAGCCATATCTCCATTAGAGGACTGTGCAAAATATCCCTCTACAGCCTTCTCGACATACTTCCCAATCTGATCCACCTCGACATTAATATACTCCCCCTCCTTCTTCAACGCTGTCACGATTTTCGTCTGCGTATACGCAATCAACATAATTTCAAACCACTCCTCATCAACCTTTGTAATCGTCAAGCTAGCCCCATCAAGCGTGACATAACCCTTCTCGACAATATATCTCAAAACATGTTTATCCCTGGGTTTCAACCTCAGCGTTAAAGCCTCACCATCCTCTTCCCTCTTGATCAACTCCGCCACCGTATCCACATGTCCTTGTACGAAATGTCCTCCCATACGTGTATCTGCGGAAACGGCGCGTTCGAGATTAACTTCGGAGTTTACTTGTAGAGAACCGACATTTGTGCGACGGAGAGTTTCTGGGGCGCAACCGACGGTGAAACTATCGCTGGTGAAGGTTGTGACGGTGAGACAAATACCGTTTACGGCTATGCTGTCGCCGAGTTTGCAGTCGGTGAGGATGGAGGTGGCGTTGCTGATGGTGAGGGTGGCTCCATATTGACTGTCGAGTTTGATGTCGGAGACAACTGGGGATTTGTTAGAGAGATTCAATTGACATTCAGTAATTCTTTACATACCTCCCTTGATCTCAACAAGACCGGTAAACATGGCTAGGACTGTGAAGTGGTGGATGTGATTGAAGGTTGAGCTAGGCTGATGCAATGAATTACCCCGCGATGACCAATAATCCCTGATTTTGCATCTCACTCAGATTATTTTGTACTTACGTAATCCATTGATATACGTAGATATGGCTGACAATGTTGAGGACTTCACCTAAAGATTTTCATTTGAAGAATAGGAATTAGGAACTTTAGTATTCTATCAATTATCAACTTTCTACTTGGTAATTTCGGTAATTTCAGCTATTACTTGTATTTTCATACTTTTTATTGATTTTCTTTTTTTGCTTGCTTCTCTCTTTCCCTTTCTAGGCATATCAGGGATAATACTCCGAATCATCTCCTATAAATCCTTTGTTTGTATTACATAAGTTCTCGGTGATGTAAACCTCACAGCTCGGTGGTAGCACCCATCTAGTAGTAGGAGAATGAACTTATCACTCACCGTAGTCGAGTATATTTCTTCTCTATTTGACCCGTGCCTTTCAGCCCGGTATGCAAGAAGAGGTCTACTGTTTACTATCCAGGAATCCCGAGCAAATCACATAACTAGCAGTGCACCAAGACAGGACACGGGGAAGGACAGATGCAAGGCTAATATGCTAGCCCATGCTTGATGTGAAAACCAAAAAGATGAGGCGACGTCCGATGGCATGGGTTGATTGTATCATCACTATATTCATCTTACAAACATGGCATTCAACATTCTCCATGCAACGAATACGCCATTAAAATCACGTACCTGACGCATCAGAGATCGGAGCAGCTACTGCAAGTTACCGCAAGCTACTGGGAGAGCTACTGCAAGCCACCCCTAGGAGGGACCTCCGGGAGGCTAGAACCTGACGTAGTCTTTCTTATTGCTAACATAATTTATGACGCATTGAGATAGGAAACCTAATCATCGACGCAATGGACGCAGGGAACGTCTTGATTTCATTCGAAAAATGTATGACGTCACCACCGTTCTACCACGTTCTCGAGTTCCACGACAAAGAGCTTCCTCATCTAAGGTACAGCTGAGATCAGTACAAGTAGCACTCTCGCCCCCAGTTTTCTCCCCAAATTCTCTCAACAAAACATACACAAGTTTCTTCAGAAAAGAAGCAGCTAACTCAAAACCATCTTACCAAATCCACATTACAAAAACCACCAATTTCATCATGTCAGCTAAAGTAGAAGTTGTTCCAGAGGGAGACTACAGAGACGACAGTTACGTCTCCGGCTCCGGCGATAAGGATGAGCCAGTGCAAGTACAGAGTGACGACGCTCCTGTCGAAGGTGAGTGGCTTTCATTCATGCTCCGTGATGTTTGACCTGAGCTGATAACGATGTATAGAAACCGCGGAAGACAGGGTCGGTATTGATGAGAGCAATATCGTAGATGAAAAAACCAGACATGCTAAGCCGGTCGACACTTACCGAGAGCCTGGCGATGAGGAGGGTCTGCCTGAGAATAGCGGAAGAAGCGCAGTCGCTCAGTAAACTGGAACGAGTGCAATCATGATGTCCCTTGGAGGAGGGAAGGATCGATGTAATGGAGGGAGCGAAAAATTTGTTGTAATTGTAGGATATCATGGCAATGAAACAAAAGCTCCGATGAAAGCTTTCTCCAGCGTACATGTCTCTTGTGTCGGTACTGCTATACAAATATATATGAACAGTGATGTTTTACTACCTCGCAAGTACTACCGAAGCTCAGGCTGTTACCTTAACCCCATTCTCAAGGGTATGAGGCTCGTAGATCCTCGGTATTAACCCCTCAACCATATCAATGGCTCCTTCTATGCTGTCTTTGTTAAACACAAAAAGTCCCTGTATAGCAGCCATACTTGTGTGAAGCTTCGGCTCAATCGTTTTACCTTCTTCGTTCGCAACAAGGCCCAAGCTTTCTAGCTTTGCCAAAAATCGCCTTTTTCCATCTCCATCTGTGTCAATCTCACCATAGAATCTATCCCACATCTCTCCGGCTTGGTATCTCGTAGCTTCGCCAATTCTTTCTATCATATCAACCCGACCAGGTCGAATCAGAGCCGCGTCTAGTCGATCAATATGATTTGTGGTAAGAAAGGCAATTCTTTCTTCGCCAGCTGCCACCCCATCCAGTGCATTTAACAATCCCGAAAATGTAACAGTCGCGCCTGAGTATCCATCGGAATCCACCTGTCTTCTATTCACAAATGCAGCATCTGCATCCTCTAGCAATACAAAGGTTCTCGGAGGTAACTTGGTGAGGAAATGAGCCAGTTTGTCGTCTGTCATTCCCCGCTCACTCAAATTTATCATTGCGACCCCAAAATTCAGTTCTCCAGCTAAGGCCTGTATGAATGAGGTTTTGCCACTCCCGGGAGGACCATACAGAAGGTAACCTCTCCGGTAAGGTATTCCTCGATCCACATACCACTGCTGTCGCCCGAGGAAATCCGTCACATCATCCAGAATCCGTTCCTTGACTCCTTCGTCTAAGATCACAGAGCTCAGTGGCCGTTTCCGTCGCGCATCCCCAAATTGTCTCCATTCCATCCCCGAACTCTTGTAAACTACCGTTTTCCCCTCGCGCTGTGTCGCAGCCAATTGATGTGCTTCTGCAAATATATCCGCGAATATATGTCGATGGGCGTATAATGTTCGTAGAGTAATCGTCTCATGCGGTACACCGGTATTCATATTATGACTGCTTTGCTTCTCCCGCTGAACTAGTATAAACGCATCCTTATGCTGCACAATGTGCCTGCCATATCCTGGTTGCGCAAGAAATGTCGCAGATGATGGACCACCTTCTAATTGTTCGCCGGTCGTTCGCATAGAATAATCATGAACACGGGTAATTCTTGATGCGATGAAACCTCCAGGTGGTCGAGGGAGACATAGCCATGCTAAGATCCATTGATATGACGGGTCCTCTTTACTGATTTCGAGATTTACCAAAAGACGTCGTTTGATGGTGGAAGCTCCTAGTATCATGAAACGTCGTCCTATGGCAGCAGAAGCCCCAAGACCTGCAAGACCGATGCCACCGGCGAAAACAGGATTGTTAAACAGTGCATCGAGAGTTGTCAGCGACGTTGTTGGGTCGGGCATTTTTTGGTGATGGAGGGGATTTTGGGATTACCACATCGCTTGAAAAAAGCTCTGAAATGCCCGACAGTAGCCGATGTTTATGTTTGTGGGGTGTGAACTTTATCGAAAGAACTAAATTTAACATCATTAAATTCCTTTTTTAACAGGCTACAAACATCGCCACATAATATTCAAACTCTCAAAATACCACCAAAAATCTCAAGACAAGAAGGCGCAATAATCTGGAGGTACAGCACAGCAGCGGTTGATGATTGAGGCATATGGGAGTGCCCAATCTCAGCTCCATTACATTTCATGCCGACCTCGCCTGATGGCAGCCACAGAGAAAAAGATCTAGGGCGATAGTATATCCCAGGTTGAACTATTACTTTTTAGTATCCCCCTCATGACAGCGATGTGTGTATTGGATTTATCAAGTCTAGATGCGATACATTGAGTTGCTATGAACAAGCTTCTGCAAATGGGCTAGCCTGCGACAAAAGAGACCAGCTCTTGCTTCAGTCCAATTGTCTATGAAGAGGGATAGTTTTCCTGAATTTTAGCTACATGCCCTTAAATAGCGTCGGGACAGTTACCAATGCGGTTTGGGGTAAGTTGCCTAGCTCCTGCATGGCATATAAATTCTATTATCAAAAGAAACTACGGGCCTCCTTCGTCCATATAATCAAAAACTCAAAGTTGAGCGTGTTTTGTATCCGGCATACATATTGCAATGATGGACACAACAGCTTATGGAGCCATCTGTTATAGAATGCGAGTATGAGATTACGTGCATCTTGTGGCTAAGACCAGTAGATGGCAGTAGCATTTATCGTCCGAGGCGGCGGAATAGAAGCATTATAGAATACATGAAACTTGGTAGAAGGTGTTCAGGGTCATGTAGCGCAGTTTAGCAATCCGAAGATGCGCGGAAACGAAGGTCTCCATATTCGTGGTTCTACGGTTTCTGTAGGAATCTTCTCAAGTCCTTTTTGTTCTCCGTTGCTTTTACTTCGTTTGAAATGCCCAATATCTTGAAACATCGTCAGATCAATGGGAAATCTGTGTGAAAGTCTGCCATAGAAGTCATGGCCACTCGTGTTTCAATAATTTATGCACGCATCTTTAGATATCCGCTACCCCAGATTAAGTGATGAGTCCATGTGCTAGTCATCCCACGACTGATCACGTCCGTATACAAAGTCTAATCGAAATTCTGCTGTGCAACTAAGTTACCACAAATATTGAGAGACTGCACATTGCTGCATTGTCAATGGATATCATTTGTTACCGGATTAGCATGAATCGCTAAATTAATTCTTGCCATTCCGATGGCACTTTGGATGCAATGTGCTTAAAGAATTTCGTGGAGATGATTAGTGCCTAGGCTAAGCATCACCACGCCCAGACTTTTTCCAATGCCTGGGATTTTCTTTTTTTTACGATTTTTGAAACTAGTATCGTTTGGTGTAAATCTTTTGTTCTACAGTTGTCAAGGACGACCAATCATCCTTATCCTTCCGCGTTTCTCTTTTGTATATTCATCTACTGTATACTCTGTCCACGCAAAACAGGCAGACACGGATATGACCTACGTCCTGAAAGTCAAAGTCAGTCAACACGATGGGATGATGATGAAACGATTTGTCTACTCTGCTACTCAATGCAAAATCCCGAGCCTAAAGAAGCTCTAACAAAATCATGTCCACTCCAATCATTGAGTTGCCATTTATGGTTGTTTTATATTCTATAAGAGTTGTGAGGCCAGCCTTTCCATGATTTACGTATTGCAGCTGGACTGAAATCTTCTTTCGCAATAATACCGACAGTGTTTTTACTATGGGCAAGATAGCCAAAAAGTTAAGGGAGATCAAAGAAGGGCTTAGGAATGATGAAAACTTGACTAGAGGGAGGAGGGGCATTGTTTGCGGATTCAAAGCATTACCATTATTGACGGGAAAATATCTGATTCACAAGATTCCGTTCGTACAATGGCTTCCGAACTATGCTCCAAGGTGGCTTTTGGACGATGTAATAGCAGGTGTCACAGTTGCATTGGTCTTGGTTCCACAAGCCCTGGCATCCGCAACCCTTGCTGGAGTGCCATTACAACAAGGCTTACTCGCTAGTTGGATGCCATCAGCTATATACTTCTTCATGGGGACATCCAAAGGTAACATCTCACACAGTTAAAACTGATTCATACTAAAAATCATAGATATCGCCACGGGCCCTACGACATCTCTGAGTCTCCTTACCAATGCTGTTGTGCTGTCTATTACCGCTCAAGGTCTTCCAATACCACCAGCTCTCATCGCATCCGCTCTTTCGTTCTCAATAGGTGCTCTATCTCTACTGCTAGGGCTTCTAAACCTTGGATGGATGCTAAATTTCGTAACGATTCCTATGCTGGTTGGATTTCAGATGTCGGCAGCGTTGATCATCATTCAAGGCCAGGTACCCTTGATCCTCGGAGAATCGGGCGTAGGTCAGGACTTCTCACGACAAGGAATGGAAATTCCTAAAAACATTGCAACTACCCAACCGTTGTCTTTGGCCATTGGTGTGGCGTCAATAGTGATCATCAGTTTATTGAAGCTGATGGACAAGAAATGGGGCCAAAAGAGCAGCATTATCAGGGTATTTTCGAATTTACGGAACGCCTTAGTAATTGCTATTTCCACTGGAGTATCCTTTGTTATCAATAGGGAGCTTGCAGTTCCACAATTCTCTATTGCTGGAACTGTTCCTCCTCAAGGGATCCAATCCCCACAACCTCCGACCAAGATTGTCCTGCTTGTTGCTACTAAATCATTCCCTGTAAGTAAAGTCGGAATTGGTAAATGTTGGGATGGAGACTTACTTTCTACTATTTGCTAGGTGTTTATAGCTGCTGTAGTAGAACATTTGATTTTCGCCAAGTCCTTTGCACGCCAACATAACTATGAGATAGATGAATCCCAAGAGCTTGTATTCCTTGGCACCGCAAACATTGTGAACAGCCTTTTCGGTGGGATGCCAGTGTCCGGATCACTTTCCTTATCAGCAGTGAATTCTGCAACTGGAGTAAGGTCCCCGTTGGGTGGGCTATTCTCAGCCGGGATCGTTTTCCTCGCCATCAGCCAATTAACCCAGGCCTTCAAGTGGATTCCGACTGCCGCAACCAGCGCCGTTATCCTGGTCTCCGTAGCTGAAATTCTCCCTCCGAATAGTATTCCTCTCACATATTGGAAAAGATCCTTTGCGGATTTCATAGGCTTTTTTGTTGTCATGAATGTTGCACTAGTTGCAGGCTTAGAGATCGCTCTTGGTCTTGGGGTAGCCTACATGATTCTATACACTCTTTTACGCACATTATTTTCTTCGGTTACTCCACTGAAATCCTTGGATATTGAGAATAGATACAGTTTCAATAACATTGAAAGAATGCGACCACCACCCCGCGGAGACCGTCTAATACCCCAAGGAACTCAAATTATTACATTAGAAACACCCCTTTTCTACCTAAACGCCGAGCGAATTAAGAAAGATATTTTAGAAGCTATCTGGACTAATCATGAGCCCACTCCGTACGGACCGACAGACCTAAAAGGATGGAGCGACTTTCGCGTTCGAAGAACTGCTGCTCTTCGTCGTAGAAGCAATATCAATACTCCAACCCGATTCCTTCCAAAACTTGAAGTTGTCGTATTCAATTTCACTCGTGTTACCTTTATTGACACTACTGGCCTTATCTATCTCCAAGATGTCAAGGACGAAATTATGACATACAGCGGTGATGCCGTAGAATTACGCTTCGTAGGCATGAATGCCGCTGTACAGAAGAAATTTAAGAGAGCAGGTTGGCCGCTGGGAACGTATCAAGAATCACAAATTGGCCTAGTAGCCGGGATCGATATTATATTCGAGGATTTATACGATGCTATCGCAGTACCCCGATCAGTAAGAGCATCGATGAATGGGTTGGAATTTGAGTTTGGGAATGCGAAGAATGACATGGAACAGGATAGCGATGAGGAGGCTTTCCGAAAGGGTACGATGAACGTCATTGTTACGAATGTTATGACGAAGCATGGGAAGGCTTATAAGGAGAAGTTTTAAACTAAGGCTGGGACGTTTTAGCGGCGTGTTTTACCTGTATGTTATGGGCTGGATAAGAATCACGAGTTTATATGCTGGACATCATTGTAGAGTTGATTTTATTTTCTTCCCGAATTGCACCGTGAACATCTCCAGTGAAGAATGGTTAATATTGTCAGGATAGAAGTAAACTAGAGCTCACAGGGAGGTCGTTCAGATCATGGTCAGAGTCTTCAAACCAATTACTCCTAAATCTGTGCTTATGGTCATTAAAAACTGGTATTCTTTGAGATGTTAGACTGAATTAGACATTCCCATCGGACTGTAATCCGTTTGATTTTATCAGCATGAGCTTCTAGAGAGTGATGTCATGGTCCGTGCGTCATGCTTCCAAAACTATGGTGATAAATTTCCCCGCACTTGAGCTTCCCAACAAACACAACCACAACTTCATGCTAAAGACATCCATCCCAATTGTTTGGCATATATTTCCCAGAATTTCATGCAAAAGAAAAATACCTTCAATTGGTTCCTTGGAGCAATTGATTCAACCGATTGTGTGGGAGGATTGCGCCGACTACCCTACCACAGCATCATGGAAAATGCGTTTGCAACGCGTTTGCATGCTCGGCCCAACTCTACCTTATGACGATTCCGTCGCAAATGATCGAGTATGGCATTACATAAGACCCATTGTCGCGGAGGTACAAACGGCCGAGAATTGGTGGAGGCGCAAGGATTGCAGCAACGGCTAGCTCCAGCGCATGTCAAAATGTGCGATGCTTGGAAGAGGTGAATGCAATCATAGCAACTTAGTCGATTTACTATTGCCTTAGGAACCTACTTCCATCATGGGCCATGGATGAAGCGTCGTTAATGGGAGATCATCTCCGACGCTTGACAGCAGCATTGAGCGCAGGTGTAACATCTTGGACATCATCCGAAGCACTGAAAGAACCGTACCTAGATTGGAATACCGTCCCTGGCCCCACTGTTGACAGCTTTGCTGCTTCGGCACCTTTTTTATATGGGCATGGATTCGAATGGCCGAATTAACACCACTATCATTGTTACACTCGGTGGTTTACTAGGGGGGCTAGTTTAGCTGGATTGCAAGACCATGTCGACTATTCTATGCAGTTGTTGTTTCCTGGCAAGGGGTAGTGCCTCAATAATGCCCTCATGTGAACAGTCTGCATAGACTAAGGAAAGAGCTCTAGGAACTTTGAAAGAAAAGAGCGCAGGTCACTCCTTCACTCATTCTTTTTTGGATCAAATCAGGGTATTGGTCCAGCATTACGCCTAGATTCTTGTAACATTCCGTCAATGAGCGAAAGAATGGCAAACAGGACTTAAAGCGCTTAACTGGATTTCATCTCACCTCAGTCACGACTGAACCAAGGTTGCATTACTATTTTTGGCTGTGCTTTTCTGGGAAGAATGTCAATGTCCCCGGCTGGGCATTATCTACCGTATTTTGACCGGGCGACAAGAGAGGATTTTGACATTGCAATATCCGCCAAACGCATCCCATCACATTGGAACGTGTAACCAATTACATCATTTCTTTGGACTAATTACGATGTATCTCCTGGCATCGTGGTTCAGAAGATTCCGCAAGCACCAACCAACCGATAGCAATGTTCATTGTGGAAATGAATCTCGGGACGGTAGTTGAAGTGGAAACATTTTTCATTTCCGCTTTGCTTATTTTTTCTAGTGCGGCCTCGGCCTAAATTGAGATATGTCTCAAAGCTGACTACGAATCTGCATATGCAGATAATCCTCAGCGGGATACTCCAGGATACTTCGGCCAGTGAGGCTCCGATATACGCATCAAGCGATAGCCAGCTTTTCATGTAAATTGGAACCGAGGTCAAGTCATGAAAAGTTTTCTCGCTATAAATCTGCGGGAGGTGGAATGTGATCTGATGAAATTCTCGGGTCCTACTAAATTTACTGATGCTCAAGGGCTGGGAACCAATGAAGTCTAAATTTGGCGGATATTATATCCTGGCATCCTGATGCTTCTATGGCTTCTTAGGGGTTCTATGGCTTTCAGGGCCATTCCGAGAAGATTGGCGACATCTCACGAATCTTGTCCAACCTTACAGCAGCATCCATAATACGACTCAGGTTGTAACCCGATTACGGCATAGTTGTCATTTTCGGTGATCACGAGCTTCCCCACAAGCCACCAATCCCAAAATTCCCCAGATTCTTACCCCGCAATAAAGAACATGCAGTACATGCAGAGTGTGCAGAATATGCAAAGTCCACAGAGTACATACACATTACAAGTTTAACCAGGCCCGTGGTAGTGTGTGTGACAATCGGTCGGACCGGAGAACGGCCGTTACCAAATTCAAAAAAAAAAAAATTAACCTTCCATGTAAGATTTTCCTCTAAATTATCTTACACGTGGTAAAACAAAAAATCTCCTTCCGTCTTTCTATGGGGCTTGACTCGTGGATCTAGCCGTCAGCATTATCTTAATTCATCTTGTCATGTTGTAATGGTAAAATTTAAAATTTTTATTGTTTGAGATTGATTTTCTTCTTGGCCGAGTTCTGCTCACAAGGCCATTTTTCGGCAGTGATTCGGAGCCTTTTATCCAGAATCCCACATCACTGGGCCCGCTTGTTCAATTATTCCGGTTTCCAGAATTGTATGGTCAGCATCAAGCACAAGCTAATATCAACTTCATCTCATGTTGGGTGATCATGAGGCGGGATACCCTCACATGTCACTAATAGGGACCGAAAAGGTACAGAACGCCCCAGTCGTACAGACAGTCTTGCATGGAAGCTCGTGATAAAATTCTATCAAGAAAGGCCGGAGACTAAACAGAACTGTCTGAATTATCCTGATCAAACCGGATTTTTGCCTTTGCAGCACTCTCATGTTCTCCTTTTGGACAGGCACACTGAAATGGTGCATGTAGGTGCATGTAGGTACGATGGAGTTTCAGTACATAAGTGATCGACCATTCCCCCGTTGATCATCTTCCACACCTTGTCTACTCAGTATTGGTTTCTCTACTTTACAAGCCAAACCTTCATCATGGTTAACGTGACCAAAAGCGTGATTTTACTCTCCCTGGTGCTTCAGTCATCATGTATGCAGCTCCATATACCTCAGGTCGACAAGGTAGTGACGAAGGTCCTGAACAAATTTGCACCTTATGTACACAACAAGGGCAACCATAGCGACGTCGCTGTCATTCCAGCAAAGGATGATATGGCCAAGATTATTCCTCGTGCGACCCCTTATTGGTATGAGCAGATTTCGCATCAGGGCAAATCCGCATTTGGCCCTTCAGGATATAAGGTGTATCGAAATGTCAAGGATTTTGGCGCAAAAGGTAAGTTCATAAATATACCGGTGGTCATTGCTAACAAAATTATCTAGGTGATGGTGTTACCGATGATACTGCCGCTATCAACGCTGCTATCAGTTCCGGTGGAAGATGTGGTCAAGGGTGTTCTTCGACCACAACCACTCCTGCAGTTGTATACTTCCCATCTGGAACCTATTTGATATCGTCATCGATAGTAGACTACTACTACACTCAAATTATCGGTAATCCAAACAGTTTACCGGTTCTCAAAGCTACACCCAATTTTTCAGGCTTCGGTCTGATCGATGCAGACCCATATTATTCTCCCGTTCTTAACTGGGGCTCCACCAATGTGTTCTTGAGACAAATCCGCAACTTGGTCTTTGATATGACTAGCATTCCTGCTGGAACCACAGCAACAGGTCTGCATTGGCCAACTTCTCAAGCGACAAGCTTACAGAATGTTGTATTCCAGATGAGTTCCGCACCAGGAACTCAACACACTGGTCTATTCTGTGAAAGTGGTGAGTAAAATCGAGTCTGGAGAGAATTCCACACTGACATTTTGAAAAAAGGTTCTGCTGGACTTTTGGTTGATGTTACCTTCAATGGTGGCCTTGTTGGTGCTGCCATTGGCAACCAGCAATTTACCATGAGAAACTTGGTTTTCAACAACTGTGTTACGGCGATTAGCATGTTCTGGGATTGGGGATGGTTGTTCCAAGGTATCAGTATAAACAACTGCCAGAAAGGAATTGATATTTCGGCAGGAGGATCCACCGCTCAGAACGTGGGTTCGGTTATTGTGATTGACAGTTCAATCACTAACACTCCCGTCGGAATTATTACAGCTTACACATCCAATGCAACACCAGACACAGCTGGTAGTCTCATACTTGAAAATGTGGCGCTCAGTAATGTCCCCACAGCTGTCACTTTGAGTGGTGGAGCGACACAATTGGCTGGTACAAGTGGAAGCACGACCATTGCTGGTTGGGGCCAAGGGCGCAAATATGATCCCAATGGTCCATCTGATTTCCAAGGCGCTATCACTCCAAATAATCGACCTGCATCTTTACTCAGCGGAAACAAATATTATACCCAGTCGAAACCTCAATACAATACCTTGTCAGTCTCTTCATTTACGAGTGCGAGAACCAATGGTGCGGTTGGAGATGGTGTAACCGATGATACTGCTGCTCTGCAACATGGAATTAATAATGCAGCAAGTTCCGGACAGGTATTTTTCCTAGATGCAGGTACTTACAAAGTAACAAGCACAATTACTATTCCTCCTGGTTCAAGAATAGTAGGCGAGTCTTATTCTACCATCATGTCGAGTGGCAGTTTCTTCAACAATATCAATAGTCCTCAACCGGTTGTACGAGTTGGAAACCCTGGTCAAACGGGACATGTCGAATGGAGTGATTGTTTAGTTTCAACACAAGGTCAACAAGCTGGTGCTACGTTGATCGAATGGAACCTCGCTAATTCTGGCTCAACGCCATCTGGAATGTGGGACGTGCACACACGAATTGGTGGTTTCACAGGATCGAATCTACAAGTTGCCCAGTGCGAGAAGAACCCAGCCAGTACAACGGTCAACTCAAACTGTATTGCTGCATACATGGGCATGCATATCACAGCAGGTGCCAGCGGCTTGTACATGGAGAATGTGTGGATTTGGACTGCTGATCATGATATCGATGATCAAGGTTTGAGACAACTCGATATCTATGCAGGCAGAGGTCTATATATTGAGAGTACCGCGGGAACTTTCTGGCTGTAAGTCTATCTTGTTCCTGATAACGTGAAAATAAGCTAACATTTTTCAGTGTCGGCACTGGTGTTGAACATTTCACACTTTATCAATACCAATTGGCCAATACCAAGAACATTTTCATGGGTTTCGTGCAGACAGAAACACCGTAAGTTTCTCGATTAATCTCATATTGAAAGCATTGCTGATTATCCTTAGATATTATCAACCACAACCAATTGCACCAACCCCCTTCAGCGTTGTCACGTCTCTTAACGATCCTAACTTTAGTGCTTCATGCGCAGGGTATTCCGGTAACTGTGCTTCGGCCTGGGGTTTGAGGATTATTAACTCCAATAACATTCTTGTTTATGGAGCGGGACTCTACTCATTCTTCGACAATTATTCTACCAGTATGTTTCCCTGGTTATTTACCGTCTCTAAACCTGAAGAATTTTGTCGAGATATACTAACACATCAAAGCCTGCTCCAACGGTGGCGGTCCCGAAAATTGCCAGACGAACATCCTCAGTCTTGAGGGCTCAATCTCAAATGTCAATATCTACACCTTGGCTACAGTCGGCGTCACGAACATGATCACGAGAGATGGAAAGTCTCAGGCGTTGTATAGCGCGAATCTCAATGTATATCCTACTTTGATTACATTGTATAAGTCTGGTTAGAGTATGGAGTTGGTAGAAGTGGTTTTTGGGAGATATGCGGGTATCTGGTGGTAAAGCTTGAGATTGGTAACGTTTGAATGGTGTTGGAGTCTAGGAACTTTGGGTGTGGAAGGGCTTGTGGATGGGTGGGATGGGGTGGTTTTTTGTCTTCGTTTTAGTTGGCTCATTGATCTTTTTGTCTTTAGCAAAATTATATATCCTGTCTTTTACGATATATCTTATTGCGTAAATAAATGCAAGATGATGGATGGATGCGACTAATTTCCTACCTAGCTAACCTTGGCTCTTGAGCTCGTGAGAAAATATTACCGCTATCCCATCTTTGCAAGTCTCGAGTCAGCAGTATAAGCATAAGCATAAGCATAAGCATAAGCATAAATTCCGTCATTTACCCGCCCGTCACCACTTTACCACTAAACCCCTTAACCTTACTCTCCCGCTTTTTCAAAATTTTTCCAAAAAAAAGAAAAAAGAATACCGTGCTGAGACGAAAACTGGCCGCTTTAAATGTGAGCTTAGCATGTTAATCTTAGTATGTAACATATAGACATGAATATTCTGATGCTATTTTCTTACCCGGTTGAAAAGAAATAAGCTTATTTCCTTATCTAACCTGCTATAACCTGCTAAGGCTAATATGACATGTTATGCATGTATGTATATCTAGGTAAGTAGATAAATAGGTGAGTATTAGATTACAACTGCTAATTCCCTATCTATTTATTTTTGGGTGTATTTAGATTGTATTTAGGTTGTATTTGGGATTTTATGTACGGTAGATCTTTGTAGATCATGCAGTGTGTAGATCATTGGAGGCGGGGTGGGTTATTGAGGGTGTGGGATCAGTGTAGATCAGGGATGGTGAAGGGTAAAGTAGGGTAGGGTAGGGTTGGGTAGGGTAGGGTAGGAATTAGGAATGGTAGGAAGGTCAGATGATCCTTGTCGTCTGGTGATGTGATGTGGTATTGGTGTGGTGGGGTGCGGTGGGGTGTAGTGGGGTGTGGTGGGGAATGGGGTGGGGACTGGGGTAATGGGGGTTTGAGTGGTTGGGTAAGCTTGTGGAGGGTTTGTGGGGGTTTGTGGTGGGTGATGTGATGGTTTTGGAGTATTGTTGGTTTGTTAGTGGATGGGTACAATGAATGATGGTGGGCTTTGAGCGGCTGTTTTTGTAAATGGGGTGATTACTGAATAGAAGAGTGAGTTTGTATAGAGGACGCTTTGAAAAGAATGAGACTATAGACTTTTATAGACTCTTAATATTAGAAAGGGCCTATAACTTTATATTCAAAATATTTAATTATTATCAAAAACTATTTTATAAGAATAAATAAATATTATATTTTTAATCATTTTTACTTCTAATTGCATTTATAATAAATTAATCTTATAAATCAGGGCAGGTTGTAGATCTAATGAGTAACCCGCGAGGTAGATAATCTATGAATATCTGCAACCCGCAGATATTTTTATGCAGTCTAAAAATCTTATTAATCAAGCTCAAATCTGCAACAAAACACATCTGAAACAAAACACATCTGAATCCGAGTCTTTCTCTGATTACTCTTCTCGCGTAACCTGAACCTTCCATCTACAATCAAGCATCATTTATTTGTATAAGCTTTTCATTGATCTGAGGCCGTTTCCGTTTGGTTCCAGATGCGGTAATCAACGATAATCTCTGGCAGCGATGAACTTCTTCAACTCGGTATCAATTAACTTGAGCAACTCTGCCGAAATGCAGCATATTCATATGATACAAGTGATGGTTGATGCTCCAACACGCTATGACTGTAATTATCCCATATTTATCATTCGATCTTTGGTAGACCCGTACATTTTACAGCGATTAGTTCCAGAACGTTTTCTGTCAAATTTATTTTATCGCCATCTGGGGGTCGTAAACCATGCGAAGTAGATGCCTATATGGCGAATAAATCTCGCATTACGATTTCCAATCTTATGTGAAAAATTTAACGGTGGAGTTTTTGCGATTCGGCGTTGAAAATTCAAGCGCAAGTGTCAATTCAAATTCGTCGTTGCGGTAAAGAATCGGGATAGCTTCGAAATAGATTTGTTTATTAACTCGAAACAGTGAGAGAGAGGAACCCATACCCTCTTTTGCATCTGGATCTATATTGAAATGTTCCGAATAATGAGCTCTACCAGTGCCGATACTGAATGTATAAGATTTGGCGACAACTAGGAGTTCCTTGTGGAGCTTAAGGCGAATCTCGATAATGAGGTCGAAAAAATTGAGCTTCAAGGCTGGCGCTTGGGCGGTAGGTGATGAGGATGATGGTGGTGATGATAGTGGTAATGATGTATCTTCATTTAGTCGAGCTGTTACTTCCATTATGTCCAATTTTCGTACTGCAGCGATTGGAAGTATGAAGTTCTTGTATGAAAACAACAAACATCGGTGAAGATTATAAAATCTTTTCCGCATTCAATGTTGAAGTGTTCAATGCATAGTACTGTAGTGATTAAATGACGAATATTTGACGGCAAGCAAAAGTTACACACTAGTCGAATATGAGTCAAACGGTAAGAGTGGCTCAAAGGGTAAGTATGAATCAAATAGAGGCAGCATCTTCACTACATCACCTTGCATTGATCCTGGAATCAAAGTGGCCAATCAATCGATTACTTATTGTTAGCTACTACTTTACTTACGTCTGTATCAGCAAATAAACAACAAGGCAAATTGAAATCCTGTTATAACTACTTTAAAGTACTAAATTTTCATTCATTCATTCATTCTAGCTCGTAAGGCGCACGAAATTATATTTCTCGCTTATGATGAAGGGATTAAAGACCAAAATTTATTGCTTTCTGATTCGATGAGCAGTTTCTTGCTTGTCGCAAGTCAATGCTAAATTTCGAGATCATTAGTTTTTTGATGTGTTACTTGGTGAAAATATAATATATCCTCTTATGTGTAGAATTAACTTCAACTTTATCCAGCTTTGCAATGTGAAAGATTCTTGGATCGACGAGTTGGTTATAATCGTATTGGTTATTTGTAGCCGTCTGGTCATTGTAAAGATTTTC
Source organism: Sclerotinia trifoliorum (assembly GCA_905066765.1). Classification (NCBI taxonomy): domain Eukaryota; kingdom Fungi; phylum Ascomycota; class Leotiomycetes; order Helotiales; family Sclerotiniaceae; genus Sclerotinia; species Sclerotinia trifoliorum. Next base: position 727,307 of record CAJHIA010000024.1, read on the forward strand.
TGAACTACACTTTTTATTTTAGATTTCGGTCTGGAATAATTTGGTTTCTTAATGTGAAAGTGTTAAATAGATTAATGAAAAATATTAACTAGTCATTTGATATTCAAATAATTATCATTTATTTTCATTTTATATTTCGTTAGAGTTTCTTTTGATGATGATTAGATGTATAGACCGGGTCGTCTGTACAAGATTGAGTTTCGGATTGTTTAATTTGATATAAGAATAATAGATTGATCATTTTCATCAGAAATCCACGTATATCAGAACATCAAGACTGTCTAACCGCACAGCTTCTTATTTTAGCACATATTCAAAATGGTTTGATCGATAAGAAGCGAGTATCTTCAAACCAAGCTATTCCTCTAGACAAAGCTTGGTGATTGAAATAGACTAGACAGAGAAATATAACTTGGAATATCCAAATAATATTATAGTGTGATCAAATTAATATGTTAATCTCATAAAACCTACTATCAATTAGTTTTTATTTATTTTATAAATCTCTCTCCTCGCCTCAACAATTAATATTACACAGAATATTATATTAAAAATAAGATTATTAAAAATACCAAAGAAAATTAAAAACTTTTTACATAATATTTTTAATAAAAATAAATAAATTGATTAATTAATTAAGTATTTAATTTCAAACCTACAATACTTCAAGAACTTTATAAAAATTTTATCATTTATATTAATTAGTTACATTCACACTCATACAATAACTCAAAAACTAAATATTTAAAATAAAAAAAATACATTTATAAAGAAATCTAACTATTAACTAACAGATATCAAAAAACGAAGAAAAGAAAGTAAAATAAACTTACTATATCACTCGATCAATTGAAACACTTACCTTTCGAGCTGTACCAGTCAATACCCGTCTGTATTCCAATTTCCTCAAGCTAAAACCCAAAAGGAAATACAAAATAAAGATAAAGAAAATACCCACCACTTACCTTTTCTCTCCGGCTTTACCCCTACGGACTATAAGTCTTATTTTTTCTCCGGATCAACCGGTCTCGGCGGCAAAGGCGGAGGACGTAAATTTGATCTCGGCGGCAAAGGAGGCGGCATATTCTTCTTCCTCCTCTTCTCCATCTCTTCCTCCGCCTGTCTCATCTCATCCATAATCTTCTGATTCTGCTCACGCAATGCGTTCGCAATTCTATCTTTCTCTTCCTTTTGTTTTCGCCTATCCTCTTCCTCCTGTTTCAACACTTCTAAACCCTCCCAAAAATCCGCTTGTGATTGTCCGGGAAAGGGAAAATGTATTCCGGGAACATCCGTATGCGGACTTACATCTTCCTGGACGGGTTCCTGTGTGCGCGGTAGATTGCTAAAGGGATTTTGTGCTCCCTCGGGCCAATACTCAGCGCCCATTCCGTCTGGGCCACCGATTCGCAGAATCGCTTCGCATGCGTCTTCAGCAATCTCATCATCAGCATCATTTGATTTTTCAAAAAGGTCATTCATAGTCATACAAGCCACTTCAAAACGCCACCAGTCATCATCATTTTTTTCGAATTCCTCAAGCGTCTTCGCGGCAGGAGGAAACAAATGATCTGGATTTGTATAGAAATCCTTCCGACCGTGTAGCCGAGCCTTATAACGAAGATACCCTTTAATAGATGGCGACACATCATGAATTCGCAATCCTTCCAACATGCGACGAAGTTTTTCGGATCGTGTACCCGGTTCTCCGTGTTGAATATCCCACGTCTCACCCATGGTTCCCTTTCCCCGCCAAATTCCATCTTCATTCTCAGCATCAATTTCTTCTTCGTATAAGGCGTCGGCGAGTTGTGCACGTGCTTGAAATAAGGGGAAATTCGGTCTGCCGAGCCAGGGGTCCGGACCAGGATAGGGTATCCGACGGGGATTCATACTTGCGATGTCGGGAGCTTCTTGGAGCCAGGGACTTGAGGGTTCACGATCACGTCGGTGGAAACGACTGCCGATCGCATTTCCGATATTGGGTGCCAGAGCGCGGATTTGCTTGGGAGTGGTGCCGTTGAGGAGATGGGAATGTTGTGTTGCGGTTCGGAAACTGTAGTTTATGTGGCCGGGGAGCGGAGGAAGTTTCGTTTCTCCGTAGACTACGAGGTACTCGAGACCTTCTCCCTCTTCCGATGCAGGATTCTCTACCCCTTCCTGCTGCCTGGGGCGTTCTAGCATTGATTCGTCCGTGTCGTCGTCTTCGTCGGCGTCTTCGTCAGTGTCCTTCTCCTCCTTCTCATCTTCCTCCTTCTTTTTCTCCTCCTTCTCGCTCTCCTGCTTCTTTCTCTTCTTCTCCTCCTCCTCCTCCTTCTTCTCCTTCTTTATTTTCTCTTCCTCCCCATCATCAAACTCCACTCCCTTCTCATCCTCTACCCCAGCACCCTCCCAAGGCACCAACTCCTCCTGCCCTTCATCCTTAGGACCCGGATCATCAAATGCCAACGATCCACTCCCAACACTCCTCTCACTCCTCTCACTGCTCCCACCACCCATACTACTCCTCTGCCTCTTCTTTTCCTTCCTCTCTTCATCTTCCTCTTCTTGTCTCTTCGTTTCCTCTTCCCAGAATTTTCGTAGTACTTCTTTTGCGGCTAATGCATCGGCTTCGTATTCTGAGCTTGTTTTATCGGGTTCTTTTGAGGAATCTGTGGATTTTGAGCGTGATTTTGAGTTTGGATTGCTGGATTTGTGAGAGGCAGGTGATGATGGGGATGGGACTCCTTTTTCACTGGGTTTTGGTGCTGGTAAAGAATCTGTGGGTGCAGGAGGTAAATTAAATCCCGGTAAAGAATCCTGAGGGAGAGGAGGTAAACTAGGTACAGCAGGTACAGCAGGCACCACAGACACGGCACCAGAATCCTCAGTAGCCAGTCCTGAATCCATAGGCACAGGAGACTCCACAGGGACGGGTTCAGCATCCCCAGGAACAACCGGCGGAGTCGGATTAGTGAATTCACTCGATGCGCTACTCGCAGAATCTCTAGAAGAGGCGGATCCAGAAGGGGGATTATTGGCCGCACCTGCTTCTTGTAATTTTTTGGTGCCGGGACGGGCGGGGAATTCTTCTGAGGAGGAGGAGGCGGGAGCGGATTTAGTTTCCGAGGGTGCTGGTTCATCTTGATCTTGACCTTGATTTTCCCCATCATTATTTCCCGGTTCTGGTTCAGCACCAGGTGGTGGTGATCTAGGGGGTACACCGGGCGGTGCCCCAGGCTGCGTCCCCGGATTCGGATTCGGATCAAAAGGTCTAAAATGGCCTGAAGACGAATCGGACGACGGAGAATCATCCGAAGTTTTCGAATCTTCACTATCCTTCACATCAGAACCTCCATCTCCCAGCACGGTATATTCCACCGGTGCACTGCTATACCAATGAGTATACAGTCCATTCTCCAAGTACTTACCCTTCCTCTTCTCATAATAGTTTGCGGGACTATCAAGTCCTAATAACCTAAGAAAATCCACTAATCCGCACCATGTCTGCCCAAAAACAGGTCTGAACATTTTTCCTCCAAGTCCATATCTCTCACCCGTAGCCTTCGTATCCAAAAACTCCTTGACCCATTTTTCACCCGTGACTCTCTGCAGCAAACTCCCAAACTCAAGCATATCAGGGTCCCTAGTATACTTTACCAAGCCCACCAACAACCTCGTCCAATTCTCCACCCCCTCCGGATCAAGCGTCCCCTCATGCCCGCGAAACTCAATCGTATCCTGCACCCAATCAACCTTCCGCCTTGTCTCGGTACCCATACGATCGAAATTCCACGACGAAGTACCACTCTCAAACCCCACCGTTCCCGTCGGACCCTCCGAAGCTACGAACGCGCGAAATTGGTCGCGCGTGCGACATGTAAGAACCGTAGCTAGCACTTCTAGCACGCGCGGATCACGACCCTGCTCCTGTCGGAATTTCCTCTGGTAATAGGTTCCCCGACGAAAAGAGGTACAGTGGGTATTTTGACCATCGATTCGATGGGCTGGATGAATGGAATCGAGTTGCGGTTCAAAAGCTTCGATTAGAGCGCCTAGACGTCTGAGGTGGGGGAGTTCGAACCCTGACAATCCGTAGCCGATGTGGACGTGGAGGCCACAGGAGGCATTAACGGTAATCAGGTAATTCTTGCGCATGATTTTACAGAAATCTGCAATATCTGTTAATGCATCTTCGCTGTAATAGTAAGCGGGTGTACGAACCTCGATGGGATAATACGAATAAGTTCTCCAATCATCGTAAGCTTTTTTATTTCTCTTACTCGGGGGTTTGGGTCGTTGGATCGAGCCATCTGTGGTGACTTCCCACATGGCGAAATTTGAATGTGCTTTTCCTGGTTCGGTAGGGAGTCCGATGGATGAGAGGGTTCGTTTTATATGTGCGTATATGGACCATTCGCTTGCCCAGTTTTCTTTTCCGGCGGGGACTAAAGATAATGATACGTCGTCTTCGGCGGTGGAGGGGAAATAGACGGTTCGTGGATCTGAGGGGTTGGGGTTTGGGATTTCGGGGTTTTTGAGGAAGGCGATGAGGAACTCAAATTCGATACCGAAGGAGGGCGTGTCAGAGGGGATTAGGGGCCTTTCTATTATGGGTTTAGTTTCCATTTTTTTGTTTATATATGTGTGTGTGTGTGTGTGTTGTATTGGATTGGATTGTATTATATTCTCTTACTCGATCGATCAAATAACGGTAAATCTAAGAAAATATAAGCATATAAAAAGCAGAGTAAACTCACCAGTACTTAATATCCCAGTATAAAGTAGACCAGCTGCTTGAGACTTTTAATTTGAACGTCAGATGCTCAGCTCAGCTCAGCTCATGTTCCTCAATTCTTCAAATCGATCGATATATATAAATGTAGATTTTTTGTAGGAGTGGGGTCGAAATATTCCAGATTTTTGATCCGAACGCGGGGGAACAATAGGTGTTTAAGTACCCGATGGGATATGAGACTCTTGATAGTGAGAGACAATGAGTTTTTGAAGTCGGGGAATAAAGAAGGGAGATGGTGTCAAAGAAATGGGATGTGGATGAGAAAGAAATGAAGTTTATTGTTGAGATGCATTGTTGATAGACAAAGGCATCAAAGGACCTATCAAAAGAACAGTTTCCTTGTTCCAAGGCACAACAGAGCATCATTTTATGGTTACATAATCCCTAGCAAGATGAAAGAGCTCTTAATGTGACTTTAGCAACTCTATACCCAATCTTCCACTTTGCCTTTACCTATTACGGACAAAGGCTCATTCCCTTGACCTCACAGCAGCAACGTCAAAACATACAAAAGAGGACCTAAACCTCAACCCTCAAATCTTATCAACAACAGCCACCATATACAATACCAACACCTACCTACTAAGATATATACTACCTGATATATAAAACAAAACAAAACAAAACAAAACATTAAATACCATAAATCTATAACTTTTGATAATTTAAGATCTTACATGACATGACAATCACGTATACCAAAAAAAAAAAGAATACAAGAAAGAATATCGAGTGTAAGTTCCTCCCTCCTGATTAGCACTTGCTTTTTATATAAAGATACTTATTATACCTATGTAAGATCTTGTGTATGTTCTCTCACAAAAGATATAACTAAATACAGTATATGCATCAAACATGATATCTAAACATCTACATACACACACACAAGTCAATCACCACCCATCATCAATCAAAAACTTCTGGCGTGCACAATCGAATTATTTGTATATACTATGCTATGCTACGCCAGTATATAAACATGGTATCAATGATAAGCTTAAAAAGCCAACATTGTCCACTCTCATCACCATCATTAATCATCCCCTTTGATCAGTATTAAAATATCTGTTTCTTATAACCCTAGCAGCTCAGCCACTTCTTCAATGCCCTCGAGGACATCAAATGAATATAGTTTGATGTAGAAACGTGACAAACCACGAACCAAAAACACCAATGCCAATCAGAAAAGAATAAACACGCGCTAAAAAAACAAAAAGACAATGATTATGCACATGATCATCATTGGATGATACAGAGAGTTTCCCATGCTCTTTGCAAAAATACAAAGATTGTTGTATTATTCCCAAATCCATCTTCCGGACACCTTTTTTAAAGAACCAAACCAAAGACACCTGCAATACCTGCAGCAAGAATACCAGTACCATATTCACGACCAATGTTCAAAGCTGAAGCGGCACCAGTGGAAGCAGTGGCGGAGGCGGATGCGGAAGTGGCGGAAGCGGCGGTAGTTGATGTACGGGTAGCGGTTGCGGAGGCACTTGAACTGGAGGAAGAGGCGGCAGCAGGGACGTACTTGTCTGGATCCAAATGACCGCAGTTGGTGGCTTCGTTTTGACTGCAAAGCTTTTGAGCCGCGGCATCATTTTCACCTGCGGCAATGCAGTTGGAGAAAACTTGTTCGCAAATATAAGTTGGTAAGGTTTGAGTGTAGTATTGAAGACCTGGTGTGGACGAATTTGAAGTGCAGGTACAGGTGTAGTTCAAGTCAGTCTATCGCGAATCTCAAATCAGTATATGATAAAAGCTTGATAGCAAGCACCAAAATCAAGGCAGTGCGGTGCAGATGAGTTACTTACAGTGTCACAGGTGTTGTCGTTGACAGCACCATTGCACAAAGTACCGCAAGTATTGAGTTGGGCATTACACCATTGAGCTGTAATCGATTAATATCTATTATTCTATCAGAAGATAGATTTTGATGGTAATTACCTCTCATCGAAGGATCAATTGAGTTTGGATCAATGGTGGCGTTGGAGCTGCTGCTTTGAGCTGCAACGAGAGCAACGATGCTGAGACCGACGATCGATTTGATAAACATCTTGAAGGCGAATTTTTGTTGAAGGGAGTAAACAACTCAATTAATGATTATTCGACAGGTTGGAGATGAGATGAGAACTCTTTGAAAGTCGGATGAAGGGATTCAGAGATTCAGGGAAGTTTTCTGACAATTGGAGATATTGATTGTTTGAGATTGGAAAGGATGAGGAAGGAAAGGGAATTGGGATTTTTAGTAGGAAAGATGAAGGTGGTTGGGGTACAGTATGTATTTGATTTTATCGTGAAATGCATTGGCAATTTGGCAGTCAGTGGTTAAAAGTATGGGCAGGGGCCAATGGGAGCAAAAGATAAAAAATGAATACCAGGGAACTAGACAGAAAGCGGGAAGCAGTGACCAATTTGGTTAGAGCAAGGATTGATTGGAAGAGTGAGGACGAATCAATTTGACGGAAAATGGAAAGATTTATAATGCTAACTATGATAAGGTTAGCTCCTCAATCTATCTGGATTTCCTCTACTAGCCTCCACGTTCATCCCTGTCACATGCAGACAGTTCTCCGTACTAGCCTAGCTTGAATGTTTGGGTACCTGGTGTACTCGAGGTACCAAATAGATTGCCAAGCCTGCCAAGCCTGCCAAGCTTCTTCATTTTTGATCAATCAACCAATGATTGGTAAGTAAAGTATCTAAGTATCTTGGAATTGATAATTTACAGAATCTCGGACCCGTATAATGAAATCGTGTTGTGGTTGCTGTTGTCGGTTTTTGTTTCTCATTGCAAAACCTCCCTCCTAATCTCATCTCAAGCTCACTGTCGCCAACATGAATAAGTATATCCTCTTTCGGTACCATCTCTGTACTCCGTAATACCGGAATAAAAGAAAAAGCTTTGGATGAGATGATACATATCTAACCCTCATTAAACCTTTTCTCATCAAGCTTGCTAAGAAGTCCGTAAGTATGTTTGGATTGGTCGCAAGAAAAGTAAAATGGAGTTTTGGGTAGCTAAGTAATATCCGTGACCTGGCAAAAATGAAATTATCTCCTCAACCTTTTCTTTTTTCCTTTTCCATTTCCGTTTCCATTTCCATTTCCATTTCTATTTCCTCCCTTTCTCCCATTCCGCGCATTCTTATCGGGTCGGGATTATGTCACCAAATACCTAACTGTTCCATGCTTATTGTTCCAGATTGTACCTGGCTTGGAAGTAAGAAAGCTTGTTTATCTTCTGTATACAAGGATGTGAGCGACGATTAGGTACCTAGTAGAATTTAGTACTTTCCATATATGGTTAGCCAGTGGATCGGTAGATGGCAATATTCCTACAATACCATTCATTCATTCATATGCATGTAATTTGTGCATTTTATTGCTTATCAAAAATAAACAGAGAAATCGCCCCTAGAGGAGTTTCTCTCATTTCGCTCCATGGAAACTTTTTGATGATATTATTGTTTAACGTGCATGGAATGAATCAATTCAATTGATGACGCTCCGCTTGGCCACTGCCGTGGAGGCTTTTTCGCCTCGCTCTGGTAGAAGAAGAGAGGGTTCTGACCTTTTCACATCACAGTCTTACAGTTCTTACCGTCTACGGAGTACAATTGAAAAATGATACTTTCCCCCTGTAGGCTGTAGCCAATCGGGAAGAATATCACTTTCCTCGGCAATTTTTCACTCATGTCACGCTAAGACTAATTTGGTAAGACGCAGAAACATCCACACTCTTTGCGACAGTCATGTTACACTTTCCCGTCCACTCCGTTTCTACATCCGAGATCTCATCAAATCTAAGATATAATAGAGGTACAAAGGTACAAACAGACACACAGAGGGAATAAAGCGACCACAATTAACCTTCTTGCCTCGTACAACAAAATTCGGGACGGGTAAATATATCTACAACATCAAGTAGGTATGCGATGAATGGTATAGTTGTCATCTGTTCCGTCTACCCATCCAATACATCCAACTACCCTAGTACTATCTATCTATACATTATGAAGCATCGCTCTCTCCCCTTTGAGCTCCACTCCAGCTTCAGTGCTTCACTCCAAGTCTCTTCCGCAAAAGATGATGCCTTTATTCCTTTCTGACCAATCCCATTTCTCTTTTCTCTCTCCATTGCCAACACCTAAAACTACACTTACCCACCATCAATCAGACTCAGACCAGCTGCATAACAACACCATTCATCTCGAACAGTTGAATCAAAACCTCATTCAAGGTCTCAGACGACGCATCTACTTTTGGATCGAATACGCACTTACTGTACAAGTCAAGGAAAAGAGCCATACTCGCTTCTCTAACAAATTAGGTTGACGGATGGTTTCCATTCATTTGGTTACTTAGTATTTAAGTTTCAGCGGACTGGTGGACTATTCGAGGGAATACAAAGCTTACCGGGTCCTTTATGAAGAATAACAACGGTAGATACTGTAGTGATTAACGATTAGCGACACGTTCTGTTCTTTCGGGACCGGGCATCTCCGGCTATCGGCTTAACTGTGTTTCACTTGTCTCGTTGGTGGGTGAGTCAAAAATGTTTGGAACTTTTTTACTCGTAGTAGAGGACGAGCTGTGCCAGGCCCACATGTGATCGACAAGCACATGATCACGATGTGGTTTTTGACTTTGATTTCGATTTTGCATTTGGTCATGGTTGAAGCTTTTTTTACTTCTTCTCATTTCCCGTTTGATACTCTGAAATTGGTTTGGATTTTGAGACTTCAGAAGTTCTTAATCATGGTAATTTTCATTCAAGTTTACGAGGGCTTGTGTGGATTTGAGTAAGGAATATTGAATTGGGAGAAATCGATTCATAGCTATAGGAGGTGAGCCTCCTTATCAGTCAGGTTCAATTCCGAAGAGTAGTCTCTTGATGATCTATTTCGATATTTCTCAGTTGAACTTATTACTTTTCATATGAATCAGCGCATCAAACTAGGGGCGCTTCTACCATATGGTCGCTCTCTACGAGAATGCCGCAATGCCGGCGCATCCTATGTACATCTATATCCACAGTTTCCTCCTTTAAAGTCATATATGAATCGATGCCATCCATCCATACTATCAAAAGTTGCAATACACAACATTGTTTTGGTCTTCCCATCAATATCTTCAGCAAGATAACATTCAAGATGCTTCGCCTGAGGTACCTCGATTGACTTTGCCTTTTTCATCTTCATCTTCTGTATCCTGTTGGAAAGGCTGAATCTGGAGGAACATTGTAAACAGATCTTTCCCCATCGGCCTTCAATTCTTACGTTAATCTTATCCCATCACTTATATTTGGTCTTCTTGACTGTCGAGTTTGTTTTTTGATCTGCGACTGCGGTCGGTGGTTGTGCGGTCATTTGCTTGATGTCGTCAAGCATGAAGTTGGTAAAAACTTGAGTTGGGGCCGAGCATGTAGATTCCATCGACGTGATTTGATTGTGAAAGAGTGTTCCGTCTCTCAAGTTGATGTCCAGTGGTCCCGGGATCAAAGTTTCGTACTTGTTGATGCCATCCATTAGGTCTTTGATGACTTGTTGAGGATTATCGAGATTGTTGGTTGTGATGTCCATTGAATGCATCATTGAGTTCATCGTCATTGTATCCTCATAATCTTCCATTTCAGTATCTATCATACCTTGAACCATATACAGCCCCATTCATAACCGTATACCTATTTTCCAGAAAGTCAAGAGAATAGCTGTAATTCGACATTATGCTATCTTCATAGTCAGGCTCCATGTTATATTCACAAATATCTTTCATATCAATGTCGTCGTAGTCTTTCTCGTCGATAAAGTCGGTCATATCGACATCAGGTTGAAGTTGGATCATTGTTCCAGCCATTTCGTGATCCATCATGATCCTCGAAAAGATGGAAGAATTATACAATTTGCTTGAAGAAAAAAGAATGTTTTATTACGTCCGATTGTTATGACGAGGATAAATTGAAAGATGATTAGAGTTCTCAGTATGTATCTGATAAATCCAGTGATTCGACATATCTCGATTTACTCTCGCAATTGTATGTTCTTGAAAGAATATTATCTGATAAATCTGATCGGAATAGAAAGAGGATGCTTCGAACAGAATAATATTTTGGTAAGATATTTTCTTTTAATGTGCAAAGAGAGACTCACCAGTTTGTTTCCATCTGACTACCCTTAGTGCTCCTGGTAGTTCCTGTCTAAATTCCCACTAGGGTTTTCAAGCCCAACTTATTACCCCGCATTCTCAAGAGTAACGCGTCTGACTAGTTCGTCGGACTGTGTGCTAAATTTTGGATTCTTCATTAAATAGGAATAAAATATAGGATACTATTGCTACCCTTCAGAAGAACCATATCATGTGATCTTTAATGCAGCACGGAGGATGGCTTCCGTCTTCGATGTTCCACACCAATAAAGATGTGAGATTCAAAAGCTTGTTTGTTTTACCGATCCTTGATCGTCCCGGTCTTGATGTCCGGAAGATTTTACTGATAACACAGACCTCTCTACTTCTTCTTCTACACAAGAATATATTAGTTTTAGTTATCTTTATGATACAGTTACAGATTTTTTGTCTTTACATCCCGTCGAGTGGTCTTTGTTATCATTACTTTAGTTGGTAACTTTCAATATTTTAAGTGCTCTGAACAAGGTATATACATACATCATTCATAATCTTGACTTCCCCAAAACACGAGCACGATGATTCGGACCTCCGATCCTATCATACAAGTTACTCCACCCTCACCAACAGAAATCGACGACGACAATAAAAAGCATGGGAAAGACACCAATTGTACTCATGAATCAACATCTAGTATGGATGGTCATGAGGAAACGAAACGGCAATTTTCTATCATGATAGAAAAGGGTTTTGCAAATTTTTGTTGGTTGATTGCTTATACCCCAAAGAGATGTCGATATGATCCAGAATCTCCACCAAAATTCAATATGGCTTTGAATTTATTGTTTGCATTTGTGAGTTGCATCTTTCTCATGGTGTGCGGTTGAGAACTTTTGAAGAGTTCGGGTTTTTTACTCTTTTTTACTTGGAATTTCATCATAGTGGACATGCAATAGCAATAATTTCCACCTCAAATATCCTCTCAGATCTCACGAGAAACAAAAATATATTCCTCACTCATCAAATAACTCTTGCTAAATATTTCTCAGGCTTGTACCTTCACAGTAGCAAATCTCTACTACAGCCATCCTATTCTCAATATTCTTGCTGAAGAGTTTAATGTTTCAAATGAACGTGCATCGATCATTCCAACGGTCATGCAAGCAGGCTATGCGGCCGGACTTCTATTTATTTGTCCTCTGGGTGATATCTACAAAAGACGGAGTTTTGTATTAATATTAATATTTTGTACTGCTACAATGGTAAGTCATTACATATCAACTGGAGGATTTTTCCCCAGGAAAGAAGCATGTACTAATACTTGGAATACAATAGTGGTTGGGACTGTGTCTCACCAATTCCTTTCCGGTTTTTGTGGGGATATCTTTTGTTGCTGCTCTTACTACTGTTACTCCACAACTTATGCTGCCCTTGGTGGGAGATTTGGCACCGCCGGATCGTCGAGCTACTTGTCTCGCTATTGTTTCTTCGGGTTTACTTCTCGGTTTACTTGTTGCTCGGTTGCTATCTGGTATTCTAACTCAATACACCACGTGGCGAACAATTTACGTAAGATCTTCCTCTCCTTCCAAAACCTCCACTAAAACTTCCATATCTACTTTCACCCTCCTCTACCTCTTCATGCCCGATTATCCCAGCACCAATCCAGGCACCTTCCATTATCTCTCCACCTCCACAGTATAATCCACCTCTTCCTCACCCAACCTCCTAATCCAAGCCTCCCTCATTGGCTCAGCACCTCCGCCCTCTTCACAACCTACTGACAACCCTAACCTTCCTCCTCTCCATACTCCCTCCATCCCAATTCTCTTCTCCCTCCTCGGCATCCTAACCCTACTCCTCTCCCCCCTCTATTCCCGTCTCATCATCGACAAGTTCCCTCCCCTCTACAGCTCCATCCTAGGTCTCCTCTCCTGTCTCCTTGGTATCATCATCGGAACTTTCACCGCAAATTACACAATCGCAGGTCCCATCCTGCAGGCTATCTTCCTAGATCTAGGTATTAATACCTGTATGATTGCGAATAGATGCGCCGTTTATAGTATCAATAATAAAATGCGTAATAGGATTAATACGGCTTATATGGGTTGGGTCCTCGCGGGCCAGTTGTTGGGGACTCTGCTTGGGAATAGGTTGTTTGAGAGGTTTGGGTGGAGGGGAGTTCGGGGTGGGAGGTGTGTTTGGGTTGTTGGGGTTGGGGTGTGCGGTGGGGGGGGCCGCGGGAAAAAGGGTGGGTGGGTTGGGGTGGGGGTGGCGGGTTAGGAGGGCGGAGTTGGATGGGGAGGTGCTGGATGTTGTGAGGGTGAAGGATGAGTTGCGTGATGGGGAAATGGGGGATGGAGGGGAAAAACTCGATGGTGTGGATATTGGGGACGCGGAGAAAGAAATGCATATTAGATCTTTACATGGTGGAAACGATCACATTCCATCATCGAATGATGCCTCGGTACCAAACTCACAACCAACTTCCAAGTAAACATCCCCAAAATTTGGAAGATTCGGGTGGATATATCATATGAGAAATCGGGAGAATTTGATATAAACTCCATCCACGCCGAACTACATATCTCGGACACTGCGGAATTAACAATAATTAGCTAGGAAGTAAAAGTAAGATCTTGTGATAAATAGATGTTTTTGGTTTCGGGTCTGAATAGAGGATATGAATGATATCGTTGGTATAATTACTTAGGAAGGATGGTGATATAGGGATATGAATGGCGTGGTTGGTTGGATATATATATGGGTGAATATAAGATCTTACCAAATTTCTTTATTCAACGAAGAGTATTGAGAATTTGATATTTCGATACTATGTATTTTCCAGTGCATCGCATAAATGGAAAGAAGAAAAGAGCAGACAGAAACATCCTACATCCCGCATCCCACATTTTATCTTTCTTCATGCCTTATTTCCCGCTTTTTTATCACCCCTCGACTCCCCCCTCTGTATTTCTTTATTCCTTCTCCTGCTCCTTCTAATTCCATCTTGATTCTAAGACGAATAAACAATCTATCCTCATAATATCCATCCACTCATCCACTCATACCCACACCCATCCTTCCAACCCCACTCCTCTCCACAATCTCCCCCGCAACCCGCAAAAACGTGCCTCCCCCAAGAATATCAAAAACCTTCACATCAGCCCCCAACTCCCGCTTAGCCCATTTCTGAATCTCGATCGCCACCAATGAATCCACACCATAATGATGCATTGCGCTTTTAGGATCAATCGATTCTTCCTTGATACTTCCCGACATTTTGGCGACCTTGCTTATCAATGCTTCGAGAACGATGGTTACTGCTTCTTGTGGAGTTTGGGCTTCGGTGAGAAGCTTTTGGAGAGAAGCGGATGATGACGGGGATGAGACGTTTGGAGAGGAGGTGTGCGGGGCTTGGCTCTGGAATTGTGAAAATAAGGGGCTTTGAAACCATGATTTCCATACACTGCCCGCGCTCTCTAAATCACGTGTGGTTTTTTCCTGCTGCGCCTGCAGACCAATGATCGGATTGCATGATTGTACGTCGACGTCCAGATTCGGATCGCAGAAATAGTCTAGGAGATTTAAAAATGTGGTCCGAGATATTGGCATCACTGGCGTAGAAGCTATGACCTTCTCTTTAAGAAGCGGGTTTTCGAAAAGATATCCGTCTTCGTCCACGACGCCTAAAGCGATAGAAATGCCCTTTTGGCCCTGTGATATGCGGTAACGTGCCAGGGAATCGAGGTAAGTGTTTCCCGCTGCGTAATTTGATTGACCTGGGAAACCGATAATACCCGAGATACTCGAGAGACAGATGAAGAAATCCAGGCCTTGGGACAAGAGACTGTGTAGATTCCAAGATCCGAGGACTTTTGGAGATGTGCTGCTGAGCCATTGGGAATACCCCATGGATTGGAAAGACGAATCTGAGAGCACCATGGAGGCTTGGATACACCCCTTTATGGGGGGCATGTGGGAGTTGAGCTGCTGGAGGGTGCTGCGAAGGGTACACATGGAAGCTATGTCGCAGACAGGAGCGGCGACCTTGATATCGAGGGTAGCGAGCTCGGAGAGGAATTCTTGTGCAGTGGGAGTTTGGGGCCCGCTGCGGGAGAGGAGGATAAGATGTTTGGCGCCGCGCGCAACCATCCATCTTGCTATTGCTCGACCAATGCTTCCTAGCCCGCCGGCTATTATATAACTTGCGTCGGGGTGGAACGAGTATTTAGGTCCTTTTCTGGATAGTGTTACGATTTTATCGGAAGGGTTCATCTCCAACACTATATCGTTGACAATTTGATTTAGATTCATAAAAGCTAGTGCTTCTTTCATTTTGGAAATTGGAAAACTTTGTATTGGTTCCGTGCCATTCCCGGATATGTGGTAGTTGGGAAAAACCTGGACAAACTTTTCTAGACAGCTCTGGATCTGCGAAGGTTTGGATGCGATCCAATCTGAAATGTTAAAAGAAGAAAAACTTGCTCCTCGTTTGAATGGATGCATGGGCAATTCGGATTCCATCCACGATGCGGTTTTACTGACATCAACAAACCTACCATATGGTTTAACCAGATCCCAAGAAGGAAGGGAGCTTTCTCCAGTAGATGAATTGAAAACTACATCAACCCCTTCATTGCCGAGCAGCTTTATCGCCGTAACAAAACTTTCATTGCTGCCAGAGTGCAATATATGAGTTATCGGTATATTATATCTTTCGGCTAATGTGCTTGTCGGAATATCGTAACAAGTTGTAATGAAGATCTCGGCGCCAAGATCTTGTGATACCCGTACTGCGGCATCCAACAAATTTCCCGTGGCTTCGTGTATTAGAATCGATTCTCCCTTTTCTAATCTCGCAATGCTATTGATACACTGCCAGGCGGTAACGAAGCTAATAGGTAGAATGGCGGCCTCGTTAAAAGACATTTGTGGATGCATTTTTCTCGTGTAAGCGAGCTTCCCTCGTAGGTGTGTTTTACATTTTTCTTTCCTTAACATCAACACCTTTTCTCCCAAAGAATATTGCGAAGCAGCATCTGAGCCTAGACGTGTGATATTACCGCTCCAACACAAGGCTGACAAATTTTCATTATCGAGTTGGGAGCTGCTCAAAGCGAGGAATTCTCGTGGTAGCCCAAGAGCATGGACTTTGATCTCGAGTTCATCGGCTTCTATAGGTGCATCATAAGTTTGATCTATAACAAAGGTTGGCAAGTCGGACACTCCTGCTTCAACGGATCTGTTTCTGAGTTTGGAGAACTGAAGGCCGGAAATTTCATGGAGGCTTTGGACCTTAGCTTCATCCAACAACGATGCCCTGGCTATCTCCTTACTCAGGCATTCTGCTTTGGTAACGCGGCCAATGTTCATCGTACCATTAGCCTCTAAGTACATCGGCTCGTAAGTGATATCTGAAGAATCGAAGTCGATCTTAGAGAGAATAATAAACAAGCTACTGATTTGGAAATCAGTAAGCATCGAAGACGTGATGTGAAATCCGACGACGACAAATATGGCGCTGAGCTCTGAACGAACCACCCGAGAAAGTCCATCTACCAACGCATATGAAGGAGTTGTCTGCGTGGATAATCCTGCACAATTTAACCAAAGATTTCCATGTGATGAGCATATTATATGCTGCAGATCAGTGAATTGTTCCTCGTTAATACCGTGGAGGAATGGTTGGTCAATTTCGAGTAGAAATATGCAGATGACGGTGTCAAGATTGCCAAGCTTCGCGGTGCGAGAGAGGCTTGAAATTTGGAATATCAGCTCTGTATCGTCATTGATCGTATTCTGACGAGAATTAAAGTTGTATTGAATTTGATGAGCAATAATTGCTTGCGTTTGAGATGCTGGGTTGATGATCAGGTAGAAAATATTTCTGTTTCTAATTGGTGGTGTAACAAGGCCATTCCTGATAACTGAAGAGTTTTCGTGAGTCAAACCAATCCTTGATGATCCAAATTGTCGTGGAATACTATATACTTCAACCTCATGCTGTTCAACCAATTTTGAGGCTGTAGAGACGATAATGTCGAACTCTTGCTCAATCCCACCTTCATAGTCAGAGAAAGTCATATCTATACCCGAAAATTCAGTTTCCACAAGAACTTCTTTCCATATTTCACGTGCCATCGTGGCGCCCCATGGCCTAAAGCTCTCCTCACCGAGCCACCAACCTGGCAAGAGCCCAAAGACGAAACTGGTCCGAAGAACATCGATATTAGTTGCTTCATAAAGTACCAATTTGCCACCAGGTTTGAGAAGACGGTGGACATTTCGCAATGTTGCTCTTATATCCCTAGTAGCGTGGATCACATTTGATGCAAATATCAAATCATAATTTCCATCCTGAAATCCTTGACTACTTGGATCCAACTCGACATTCAAAACCTTGAATTCTACTTGCTGGTGAGAACCAAACCTTCGCCTGGCCTCATCAAAGAACGCAGCTGATATATCAGTATAGTCATATCGAGACAGACGTGGATTTTTCGGGTCTGGAAAGAAGGTTTTCATCAAAATTTCAGTCGTAGCTCCTGTACCGGCTCCAATTTCGAGGATTTTCATGTTAGGGTTTTGTCGAGTCATAAGCTCTATGTACATCGATAGCTTTCTCCAATGATGGCTTGTGACATCGTTGAAAAAGGTGTAGGTTTGGCGGACTAAATCGTCGGAATCGCCAAATAGTAATCCTAGAGGATCGATCTCACCAGAAAGAATTTTGCGGAGGCACCGGCCAACTTTGACGATTAATTTTCCGCGGCCACTTGCAGCTTCAACACGACGAATGAACTGTTCTGAGGCAATATCATCTTCTAATAACTTTTTAAATGCAACATCTTCGGCCAAACTCTTCAAATGACGCTTGGCCCATAAGGCGTACTTTTCCAGATGCGGCTGTGGGTATGAATGAACGGGAATCTCAAGGTTTCTCTTCATGAAAATTGATGCGGCAATCTCCAAATCCTTAATTGTAGATATTCTCGAAGATATATCATTGTCTAATGTGTTCGTAAGGCTGCTACACAATGTAATGATGCTATCATTGCTCAGCAGAGAAACATCCGGAAACCATGATAATGAGTTGCACACAGAGTTATCAGCTTGACCCACATCTATTTCTGAAGATTTTTCGATAGCCGACATGCGCAGTCCATCTATTTTCACCAAAAGTTTGGTCTCGCTCTCGTCAACTGCCGATGCGGAATACTCCGTGGTAGCAGCTGGGTCCGAAAGTGTCTTCAAGTTATTTTCTCTAATAGAAGCAGCTTTTATAATACTGCTGTCTGTAGAGCTGAGGCCTTTCTTGGAGATCCATATTTTTTCAATGAAAGTAGGTACAGCTAAAGTACCCGATAGTGACCCATTGCGAAACGAAGAAGCCAGTCCTAAGTGAAAGATTCCATCTAAAGTCGTAGGATGAACTATGTGAGGTTGTAATTGCTCATTATTTAGGCCATCAAACACTTTCACATCAGCTCGGGACCCATTCTCACTGGAAAGAATGTTGTTTAAGCTTCGGAACGCTGAGCCAAACTCGTAACCTCTGTCATCCAGAGCTCGGTATAGGTCTTGATGGCCAACTCTTTGGCTAGACCCGGATGAAAGCTTTTTGTAGGTGTGACGGTGATCGTCCAACGCCAATTTCTGTGCCGTTAAAGAATCCCGGCCGTGGATTGCAATGATTGGACTCTCATATTCCACACGAACAAAGCCGCGGCATATTTCCATGCATTGATCATTCTCCCAGCCATAAAGCACAAACTCTGACCACTTTGACATGGAAGGCTTCCCCAAGGATTCTTTAAGATGAATATGAAACTGAACTTCAATACCTTCTGCAGACGTCGGAACTATCAATGGAAGGCTGAAATGAGTTTTTTTGATACTGAAGCCACTAATTTTATGGTTGTTTGGTCGACTTTTGGCGATCTGATGAGCAGCTTCAATAGCCATGACAAGCATGCCTGCCGCCGGATACAAGATAGAACCGTTGACCTACTCAGCGCATAAGCTTTATTTTTCTTCTATGCATTCGAACAGAGCTGGCTTACCTTGTGATTTTCAACCCATTGCATTTCAGATATCTTGATGAAGTTTCGCCATCTAGGCGCATGTGATATCCAGTCTGGGGTCTGCTTTCCCAGTAAATCCAACCGACCGGCTCCAGATAATCTGTATTGTCTACTTATTCGACTTTCCCACCAGTATTCGCGAGAATGATTAAATTGATATTCAGGAAGGTTAGTCAGACAAGGGGGTGGGTGGGTATCGCTATGGCCATTGAGTGAAGCGAAGTTAAGATGAGTAAAACCACGGCAGTGAAGACGGCCGGCAGTGTGCAGCATCGCATCAATAGCGCACTGGTTTCGTTTAAGGATAGCATGATATTCGATCCAATCCGCTCCGGCGCTGGCTATAATTTCTTTAATCGGGCCCTTTAGTGCTGAGTGAGGACCGATTTCAATCAAAGTGTTAGTCGTCAAAATTTTGCGATGGCTTAAGTCGAGTTTGTGGGGTGGCTTATTTTGTACTTGACAAACACGATTCATAGCTCGCAAAAAATTGACAGGCGCCAACATATTCTTGACCCAATAGCTACCCAATCGGAGGACTTTAGCATCAACTGTATCTCCTGTCACGGATGATACCATGGTTGGTGGAATCATGTTAGAGGAAGGAACCGACAAAGATTTCATATCTCCAATAGCATCACGGTATTTCGTGGCTATGGGAGCCATCAAAGGGGAATGATAAGCGACGTTGACCAACAGTTTTTTGGCGAAGACATTTGCCGCGAGTAACATCGATTCCAACGATGCTAATTGTCTTTCATCTCCCGACACTGTTATGCCTTTCTGACTATTGATGCAAGCAACAACGACTGCACAGATTCCATATTGTTTTGAGATGGCATCGAAGTATGGTTGGATACCAGTTTCGGACAGCCCAACGGCCATCATTGCACCACTGGGGTACTTCGAACTGTCCACCAAATCAGCAGCCAAGAACCCTCTGTAGTAGGCGACTCGCATGGAATATTGAAGAGACAAAGCGCCGATCGAGTATCTAAAGTATTGGTTAGTCCCATTGCAAGAATATTGTATATGAATTGCTTACGCAGCGGCGATTTCTCCAGAAGAATGGCCCACTACTGTATCAGGAACAATATTCAAGTCTCTGAGAAGTTCAATATATGCCAGCTGTAGAGCTGTGCAAAGAGGCTGGCTATATTCTGGACTGTTTATTTTAGACGATGATCTCGGCTTTCGAAGTTCCGCTGTTTGCAATATCAGAGACTTGAGTGTTGAAATTGAGATGAAAAGAGAGAATATACCTATTAAATCCCAAGTACAACCAACATCTTTTAGAGCGAGGGAGCACATCTCGAGATAATGTTTGAAGACACTATATCTTTCCATGATTTCAACGCCCATTCTTGCCCATTGAGCACCTTGACCAGTGAAAATAAAAGTAAAAGTCGGTTCGAAGCTTGCATTTGTGCAGATTGGATTGGAAATAACCTGCTTAATGTTTTGAAGTTTATCGAGAGAGTCAAACAAACCATAACACTTCCAAGGTAGTGAGGTTCTTCTCGAGCTGAGTGTGTACATCAAGCTGTCCCAGTACTCGTGTGACAACAAATCAAGGTTTGATTTCCTAAAATAAAGACTGTAAGCTTCAGCAATGCGCTTGAGTCCCTCCTCATCCGCAGAAGAGAAGACAAGGAGCTTCTTAGCCGAGGACTGTTCATGAACAATTTTCATTGGAAGCGCGGTATTGCGATGTATGTCTGAAAGTGCTGGTGCGGATGCATGTTGCTGTGGTTGCGGATAAGATTGTGGCGGTATATTTGGGACGGTGACATGGTTTCCTTTCAAGTTATGGTCTCGAAGATAGTGAAATGCATCCTCAAGAATGACATGAGCATTGCTACCCCCAAAACCGAAGGAGTTCACAGACGCTATACGCGGACCGCTGTTTGGCCAGGCTGTTGGACAAGTAGGAAACTATCGGCAAATTCAGTTCGAGTGACTGTTAACATTCATAATTGTGTGTAGAGCCTACCTTAATCTTCAGGAACTCTGCATCAATGGCCATGTTCTGCTTCTGGAAATTTGCGTTTGGTGGTATGATACCACGCTCCAGTATCAATACCGTTTTTATCAGGCCTGCAAGACCACTAGCGCCTTCCAAGTGACCGATGTTTGATTTGACAGCGCCCCTGATCAAATCTGTTAGAATCGAACCTCAGAATGACAGACCCATGCTCCCACTGATTACAATGATAATGTATTGAACGTTGTTGCTTACACAATAAGAGGGTTATCGGCACTACGGAATTCTCGGAACACCTTGCCGATCGCATTGGCTTCTATAGGGTCTGTTTTCAGTGTAAATATAATTCCAAGACTATTCGACTCTAGGACTTTCTTTACTTACCTCCGGCAGGGGTTCCAGTTCCGTGCGCTTCAATGTATGATGCCGAAGATGGATGCAAGCCCGCTTTCCTGTAGGTTTCCCTAATGAGGATCTCATGCGCGTCTCCACTTGGTTGTGTAACAAGTTGGGTTCGACCATCTTGGTTGGTCCCTGTAGCTCGAATCACTGCACGTATTGTATCCCTTGCATCTATCGCCGCGGCAAGACTTTTGAGCACGATGACTGCAAATCCTTCTCCCCTTGCGTATCCATTGGCACGATCATCAAAACTATGACACTTACTATCGGTAGAGAGCATGTTCATGCTTTGCAAGAGGTGCAGTACATCCGGAGAATACATCAAATTTCCGGCACCCACAATAGCCTGATATTCTAGTCAGTAAGCCTCAAACTGCAGCGCAAAGGCAAAGAACCAAAGCAGGGTAGGAATTAACATACCATTTCCGCTTCTCCCAGACATAGATCTCTGCAAGCCATATCAAGAGCAACCAAACTGCTCGAGCAAGCCGTGTCAATATTGGCACTTGCACCTCGAAAATTGAAAAACCAACTGATCCTATTTGCACACATTGACAATGCCGTTACACCAGTAGCTGCATAGCTGGGCCACTGATCAGGATCTTTTGCATACATATCTCTCCAGTCTGTTGTAAAGCATCCAGTATACACAGAAGTTTTTGAACCTACGACCATCTCCAAAGATAGGCCCGCTAGCGATTGATTAGCGTGCATTTGGCATTTAGACATGTTCTATGAAGACCTCACCATTCTCCAGAGCTCTATATGTGGTCTCGAGAAGACCTCGCTGTAAAGGATCCATACCCATCGCCTCTTGAGCTGAAATTGAAAAAAAAGGCGCATCGAAACCAGCAATAGAACCATCGAGAAAGTGACCTCCACGGAAAGGAAGCTAGTTCTGTGTTAGTATGGTTTTTAATAACGCCGGGTTAAGAGAATACCGAGTCTTGTCTCGCTGAATCTGTATGGTAAAACGATGACATATTTAATCGAGATTGCGGGAAGTCCTCCGAAGCACAGCGAGCCTGCATTAGCATAGACCAAAACCCATCAGCTGAATGTGCATCTTGTGGAAATTCAAAAGATATGCCGACTATTGCTGTGGAATTAAGCAAATAGTGGCCGCTTGAAGGTAGATTCATTACTGGCCGTGTGGCATTTCCGTTTTGGACTGATTCTTCAGAGTGTAAGTTACTGCTGTTTGCTTGACCATCTGTGCAGGCATGGGAAGCCATGTTTGAATGTGTGAATATGGCCGAAAGAATAAATTTCAGTGATAAATTAGAGCCTTAGAAGTGCCACTCATATTTGCATGATACCACTGGGATATAAAAGAGTATTTCTGAAAAGCCTCACACAAGATGCCCATCTGAGACTTCAGTTGACCCGCTGCGAACTTTGTGGTAAACAATCATGTGACGGTGAGGGATAAGCAGCAGTCCAAGGAAAAATAGAGCGCTGACTGGGTACAAATCTAGTGCCAGCCATACCGGTGAAAATCGAGGAAGTCATGATGTTCGCGACTTCGGCACTGGCATGAAACACAAAAAACCGCTCGCACATGCCGAGCCTCCTGAAGGATTCCCTCGCCACTATAGTGCATGATATGAAGATACAGGCTCCCAATTTCAGTATAGTAGAAGAGTATCCGCCGTACCGCACCAGCCTGTGCCCTTATTTTCTTACACTTTTTTAAACTTTTGGCAACCTTGAGTCGTGCGTGGGGCGCTTGAAGTCAGCAACCAATTTTGAACTGGTCTGGGCAAGGAAAAGGTTTTTCCTATTGAAATTACAGGAGAACAAGGAGTGATATTCAGAAATGGTGTTTACTCGGTCAAGAAAGCGCCTACTCGGTCAAGAAAACGCATAACATTTCTCGGGGAATACCATGCCACTTAGGTTGGAGTGTGGTTTTTTGAAGTAATATTTGCAACCCCCCCTTCCTTAGACAAATCCTCCTGCTTGAATCAATCCTGTGGTTACTCTGAAGATTTGACACCCTTGGTTGAAGGATACGAGTGCTTAAATTTAGTTATGTGCCACAATGTATATCTGAGCATCAATGAAAAAACCACAGCGTGGAAAACCAACACCATAAAGCGATCTCTGGTATGCACGAACCGGGTAAATCTTTGGTCGGTAAATAGATTCGTATTTGATATTTTTCCGACCAAATTGGACCCGAATCATACTGCGGGAGGGGAGATGATTCGACAAGAACGATCCCAGCTTTCGCACTATGATAATGGAACTATGATACTGAGGCAAATCATGACTTAGATATAAAATTAGCTCACTTTATTGCAGTGGATGTCAGCTTGCTACTTTTGATGGGTATATTAAAAGACATTTTCCAAAAGCAATTTTTTAAAAGCAATTTTTTAGTAGCAATTCGCAAGGGAGGAAGATGTAAGACTTTAACTCATAGTTAGGGCATTGTAACGATCTGGTCGAGGCAGCGGCTGCCTCAGGTTTTGTATGGTTGGTAGTTGTAGGTTAAGGCTAATAATTACTGGTTATCTATCCGAAGGTGAATACATTATTAGATCAATTGGAATGTAGGTAAACTAATTGATAACTAAGTTGAGCACGAAGCTCCTAAACTATGAAACTATTCTGACTATATACTAATCCCTTTCGGGAGCCTTGAGGAGCCTACGCTCCTAAAGGCTCCATTACATAATTCTTATTCTGGTAGGTTGATCCTAGCAATCCTTTCCTACCGTAATCTCCTTAGGATAATCCCCCCTTTAGGATAGTTGATATCCTAGGGAAATCGTCTTAAGATAAATATCCTAGGATAATCTTTATCCTAATCTATTCCGTAAAGTTAGGACATTTGTCCTATTACGTTATAGTTGTCTAGAATACTAATTCTAGGATTCTTGGGTTCCTAGGTTCCTAATCGTAGCGATAAGGAACCCCCCGTATAATCGGCGGTTAAATCACCAACACTTACAATACCACTATAATCTTAGATGTAGGTGATTTGTGACAGGCATAGTAAATGCAATTTTCATTTATTTTTCATTTTTTCCTTTGCAAAACTTCTGTCTGTGATTCATTCCTGTATTAGATCAAAAAGCTACCCACAAGAGCCTGATATAGCTTAATATGATTTTGGTATAATTGTTGATCGCAAGTAAATGTTATGGTCATTTGTGGTTTTGATAGAGGCCGGCGAACGAGATGCTAGCTAGGTAAGAGTTCTGAAAACTATTCATCACACATTAAACAAAATCATACCAGAATTGATTATTTTTCATATTTTGATCCTGATTATATATATCAGAAAATGAAATAGTTTAATGAATTTTTATATTTTATAAAAATAATCAATTATAATTTAACAAAAATTGAAATAACATATTTTGAAATATTTTTGCTTTGAAATTATATATTTGAAATTGAAAGAATAATGGAAATTTGAAAAAATAACTTCTTTAATAATTTTAATAATTATTTATTGTATTTTAAAATTCCAATAGACTTAATTAAATATAAAAAAATCTGTTTAATATTTGATTTTATATAATAAATTATAAATTTCTATAGAGATTCTATCACGAGTTCGAATGATATGCGGTGACTAAATTCTATAATTTTTGTAAGATCTTGTGTGTTACAGGGTAACAGTCAACCTGTCCATATGAGCTTAGGCCTCATCGAAAAGCAAAGCAATTTGTATACAAATTTGTATGGTAATCGCTTCATATGGTCTCCCCACCCTCAGCAAGCTCGGACATATGGTCTGATCGTAGTCACGTGATGGATCATAGGATCTAGGGGATCTAGAGAATCGCATTCTAGATCCACTAGATCCTATGATCCAATCGATACGAAGGTCTATATAGCTAGGAAAGGATTCCTTTTTGTAGAGCTTCGTGTTCAAGATCAATCATTTAGTATAATCTAATATTAGTTACGAATTGCAACCATTGATATTATTTTAAAGCTCCTGCTTGACGCCTAGTTATAAACCATTCGAGGATCCAGGCCACTTCCACGTGATCTAGATCGCATCCATCGTAACATTGTGGTTCTTATAAAGGTGCTACTGTATTGAAAAGGCGGGTGTGGTGGTGTGATCCTGTAAACTATATATAAAGTGTATACCTCATAGGTTAGACTTATATAGCCTAATTAGTTATGTAACCTTAACGCATGCACCCCACACATAGTAGTTAGCATAAGACGCACTATCATGCTCTGATTTCTTCTGCTACTCCTCCATTCAACCAGAAAGTACTCGAGTATGTAAATGAGTAGATACACCCAGGGTACATGAGAAAATGCTAATTATACATAATATTCCGTTTATCTATACCCTTCTATTCGCAGATTCCTGTGGAAATCGCTATTAAATCATTTTATGGAGGACTATCGCATGATTGAGCATACCGACTTCTATACTTAGGTACTAGAACTATCCTGTAGGGCCATTGCTATCATCTACTAATGTTACTCGTAAGCGAGCATGTAAGATCTTACCTCTGCTGCATGATTAATCGCCAGGAATTGGATCTCGTTAGGATACTACATGGTTGCACCAAAACAGCAATTTTCAGCATATGTTACACCACTTTGCTACGTTATATTTGGATCGTGCACAAATCAGATGGATGCGTGTGGAAAGTGTGTGTGTGCAAGGATCTCCACACTCCCTATCTTCGCAGGCTCGCAGCGGTCCGATTTCAGGAATATTTTTGGGCATGGGTCCTTCCCATCAGGATCCGAGCTTTACTGGACTTTTGTTAGAATATAAGATTAAGGAGGCGTAGCTTCAAGTCACCCTTCACAAACCACTTGAAGTCGAAGTAAAATTGCTCAGGTGAGCTCGGCCGGGCCTATCAACACTCCGCTTTCTCTATACGAAGATACTTTGTGCTTATGATCTGTACTACTACATGTCGTTTCATTGCTCTAAACTTGATTATAAACTGTCCAAATACCATCACGATCTTTGTTATACCACTCATTAGCGAAGATGGCCGCTAGTGCGAGCCTGTCTCAGCAATTTCTCCATGAATACTCTGGCCACCAGCTAATGGTTGTTGCCATTACCTTCATACCTATCAATATTATCTTCGTATCTCTGCGGTTTTTGGCTCGAAGTTTGAAAAGGACATCTTTAGGCCTCGATGATATCCTCGTTATACCCTCTTTGATACTATGTCTAACGTTGTCCATCCTCGCAATTTGTAAGTGAACTTACCCTTATCCGTCAGATAATGGTGCCAATCAATGGGCTAACATCACCGCCAATTTCTAGGTATCATAAAGTTCGGAGGAGTGGGGTATCACATTGCAGGCCTTGCAGTTACAAACCCAGGCAAGATCGTGGTTTGGAGCAAATTGCTATTCAGCACACCTTTGGTCTATTGCTGGGCGGTTGCATTCCCTAAACTTGCTATCCTTGCAATGTTTCTTCGTATATTCACCAATGGGTTTTATCGCAACACGGTCATGGTTATTGCCACCGTTTCCATAGCCTTTGCTTTTGCTGTCTCACTTGTCAGCATTTTCGGGTGTACACCTGTTTCATACTTCTGGGATAAAACGATACCTAATGGACACAACAACTTTAATCAGAAAGATTTCTACTTGTGGGCGACTTTACCAAATATCATCACTGATGTCATCATGCTCATTCTTCCCCAACCGATGATTTGGAAATTACACGCAACACGCTCAGTGAAACTCGGACTGAGTTTTACTTTTCTCACAGGCAGTGTGTAAGTAAAATGATATCTTCAAAGCTCAATACCTGTTAGCTAACATATAGATCTGATGCAGAGGGCTAGTTGCCTCAATATTACGCTTTTCGCAGTTCGCTCAGACCGACCCATTTCATGATGGAACCTGGGCCTCGGTGTCCCTCGAGCAATATACGATCATGGAGCCTTCTATGTATTTGTTGGCGTCTTGTCTACCATCATGTAGACCAATATTTACACACCTGCAATCTTCTTTAGCGACAAGAAATTTATCTGTGACCTCTTGGTCACTGGTGAGAAACTGGAAAGGTCGATCAAGCAGCACGAGAGATTCGCTCCATTCCAATCCTGCCGACAACACTTCGAGGACTGAACTGAGACATCTCAAGTCTTCTACAAAAGTCAGCCAGTCTTCTTTCAATAAGGGTGCAAGCCACACCAGGGTATTTTCGATTACGACAGAGGAAAACCCAGAAACCACCCAGGCAAGCATCAAAAATCACAGTATTTTTCCCAGTCCTGACCATCATTCGTGGTACTAACCAATCTTTTAGCGGTAAATTCTAGTCCCCACAACAAGATCCAAATTACCAGAGACTTTGAAGTATGTTCAGATCTTCCATAGAAGAGCGATCTTGCTGGTGGTATCGGTAGCAACACTTCTGAATTGAAACTGTTGGTTTATATGTGCTGTGAGCGCCAAGTTCATGTACAACAGGGACCCCCGGCCCTTTTTCTTAATTATTAAATTCGATTTTATGTAGTAAAATTGATTCAGCTGTGTTTAGAAATGACACTTTTGAAGCTGCATCAGCACCAGCTGTAATTGAACTATCAACCCTATTTTACCAGTCACGTGAATCAATGCAGACTTCATCTCAGAATTATCTGGTATTCTAATTCTCAATTCTTCAATGGGAGGAACATATTGCATTGCAATTGATACACATGATTCGATGTAAGTTCCCTGGGGACCGAGGTGGCCATATGACTATCCCACCCAACGCGTTACTAGATACATGAAAAGGTAGATCAAGACTCTATTGAATCTAAGATCCTACGTAGCCGATGCACTATCAATCACTCTCCGTATAGCATGAACCGCGCCCAGCACCGCCTCCTTACTTTTTGGGACTTCATGACCCTGGTCATGAATGAAAATAACCCTGTTATCAGGCGCACATAGTTCACTCAGCTTCTCACTTTCCCCGGGCATAGCGCCATCGTTCGAGGCAAAAATGTGCGCCGTTGGCATATCAATGACAACTCCGTCCAAGTGTCCATCAAGAAATCTGATATGACCGTCTGCATTAGCGGCCAGGCATACGTTTGTAGGTCTGACACCACATAAGAAGATGGCGCACTGGAATGCAGTGAATGGGGTTTTCTCCGGGGATTGGGGGCTGCGGCGTAAGGCTTCGCGGTTTTTCTGCAGAGATTGGATAATGAACATGGATGCGAGAGATGCACCGTGTGAAAAGGCCATGATACCATCAAATGGGCCCTCCTCTACGACGTAGCGTGCAAGGTCTTCCAATGCTTTGCTAATGCTATCTTCGGAGCCATAGTCAAAATAAGTGAAACACACATCGTTGCCTGTTAAATAGGTTGCAATTTCTAACTTGCATTAGCGCTTCAACAGGCCTTGGAGTAAACATTACGATTTAGACATACCAGGCGCAGGAGGCACGGAAATAACACCTTCCAGAAATTGAAACGAGTGGCGATCGCCAAGTTCAGACCTAAGAGCAGCTATCTAATTTCAGAACAATGTCGAGGAACCGCGCACATAATTAGGCTTGTCTTACCTGATTGCATCTCGAATATCTGCAAAATGAGGGGTCAGCGAAGGAGATCCAATGGATTATAACGGTTCGAACAGTGGGGCCATTGGAACGTTGAGTGATAGAAACAGAACTTGGTAATACCTGGCTGTTTGTGCCTGTGCCATGGAGACACAAGAATCTCATGATGGAAATATTTGGTGTACAGGAATGTGATTGATACCTTAAGAAGGGGAATTCTGCAGTTTTCTTGATTCAGAACAATGGTGCTTGCGGTCGTTATATAGTATTTTGGTGGTGATCACTATCTTCACAGTTGTTGGTAATCCCTTCACTAAATATCTTCCAAGTAGACGAGTATGAGAATTTGAAAGAACATGCATCTATCTTTAGTCGTGCCCAAACTTCATCCAAGAGACATGTACAAGGGGAAGGACGTCGACATGTTGCAGGATCTGTTCCTTCCATTAGTTCTCCGGACATATCAAGTCTTGTGCTAGCAATTTACGTCATACTACAGCGTAATATTATTTAAGGGCCGCACAATCCTACCGGCTTCAATGCTGCTTATTGTACCCTTGCAAAACCAACTCTAATTGGAGACACTGCCGCAAAGTGGTTGGAAGGGGGGCGTCTGAAATGGCTGTGGAATGCCAAGCCCCCAGTTGAAATCCATATTCAATTTAAACTATTTATAATGACAATTCGACCATAAGGTTATAAGCAACGTTACCGAGTACGATGAGTAGGTGTCACGGTGGCTTATATAAGCAACCTACCCCTCTTTTGGACCACCCCTCTTTTGGACCACCCCTCTTTTGGACCACCCTCTTTGGACCACCCTCTTTTGGACCACCCTCTTTGGACCACCCTCTTTGGACCACCCTCTTTCGAACTATCTCTCTTTTGTATTATTCTTTTATATTAAAAATCATGATTTTTCTTTATTAATATAAACTAATAAAAGCTTATAAATTTACAATAATTAAGATTTATAATAATTATTTAATTATTAAAAAAAAATATTAGTAATATTATTATTAATATTTTAATCTTTTAATAAAAATAAACTTTTATATTTAAAATTTTATAATTTAATATAGTTTTTCAAATCAAAATTTAAATAATTAAAATTAAAAATATTATAATTTTAATAATTCAGATTTATAAAGTGATATAATATAAGAAAAAGAAAAATTTCTAAATCTTTAATTTTTATAGAGGTGAAATATATAAGGATATCGGAATATCAGGATTTGTTTTGTTTGAGTAAGAGTTTTGGCGTTCTATAGCCATTTCAGAATTTCCTGTCAGAAAGCTGCCAATAATAGATTACCTCCGCAAGTGCAATCTCTGTTTGAATTTTAGTCGTCTACCCAATCGCCTCTTTTTGGCCTGTATCGCGGGGCTGGTATTGAGTCTCATTAACCATAGGATCATTTGGCACAGATATTCGAACCTGTGCCTCATGGCTATGCGACGATGACTGCCTTTGAAATTAGCTAGTTCCACCATTAAAAATGCACGAACGAACGTTGGTGACATTCTTGCACACACCTATTGGCAATGCACATCTGAGGCGAAGTGCGGCGCGGCCCTGTGAGGATTTTCCCCCACACAAACGTCAGCAATAGCCTTGCTCCGCTGCCCGCGAGTCCCTCTGTCCCATCTCCTTTTCAAGCTTCCATTCTGTATTTAATTTTCTCGAAACCACAACCAAACGTCGGCTTTGTTGCAGAAAGCTATTCGTACCTTCACTCTCAGTCACCCAACACATTTCATATCTACAAATCTACTATAACCAACCACCATGGCAAAGTCGTCCTCCGACTTAACGGGTGCTTCTACCTTTGGTAAGAAAGAGCTCTTGCCCAATGTTGTAGATGAAATTGCTGCGAAGGAGCCAGAAGCTATCTTCGCTGAGTATCCTATCCACCCGACCAGTTACGATTCCGGTTACCAAAAATTCTCCTATGGCACGTTCGCAAATGCCATCAACGGTATAGCTTGGTGGCTCCAAGAAAAACTGGGCCCTGCTAAAGACTTCCCTGCCTTGGCCTATATCGGTCCTAACGATATACTCGTCAATGCTTTCTTGCTGGGAGCTGTCAAGGCTGGGTACAAGGTGTGTACCCCGTTGCCCCAGAATCATATTTCTTATCAAACACTAACATCTGTTGACGTTTTTAAGACACTTCTCACATCACCAAGAAATAGCATTCGTGCACAAGAGAATCTATTTTCCTTTGCTGAATGCAAAACTCTGGTTACAGTAAGCCCGCAACCTGCCCAGCTTCAGCCTGTGATAAATGCTCTCTCTTCGATGGGCATTCAGGTCCTGGAGTTACCTAACATCTTGGAATTGACCGAAAAACATCACCCCCATTTTCCGTTTGAAAAGACGTTTGAGGCTACCAAAAATGAACCATTCGCTATCCTACACACTTCTGGAACCACAGAGCTACCCAAGCCTATCGTGTGGAGTCACGATTACATTGCTACATCCATCCAGCGGCTCGAAGCTCCTGCTGGCTATATTAATCAAGCGGACCTATACGCTGGGTATGATTTAATTACAGATTTTGGTCCATGTCGCCGAGCTAACTCCTATTCAGTGTCCGCATCTTCAACACATTTCCAAATTTTCATGTAAGTCACCCTGACATTAGCAGCAGTAGATCTTACTGACCAGAACAGGCAGCGGGTGTTTACTTCGGTTTAGTCAACGCCGTGTGCAACCGGAGTGTTCCCATATATCCTATAGCTGGCTTCCCTTCGGCTAGTCTTTTAATTGATGGTCTGAAGCATAACAAGGCCGACATAGCCGTTCTTGTTCCCCCATACGTTATCGATATTGCCCAAAGTGCAGAAAGTCTCGATTTCATTGCTGCAAACCTGAAACGTATCTTTTACATGGGAGGCGCTATCCCACCAGCTGCTGGAGACATTATCTCTTCAAGAATTGAGTTTGATGGGCACGTTGGAGCTACCGAAACGGGATTTTACCCTTCCTTGAAGCCAGCTGGGACACGTTCTATCTACTGGGGTCACCATCAATTTGACCCCTCTGCAAACATATCCTTCGAACACCAGGCTGATGACCTTTATGAAGCAGTCTGGAATCGAAATGCTGACCCAGAAAAAGTACAACCCGTCTTCAAAATCTTTCTAACCCTCCAGAGATGGGGATCAAAGGACCTTTACTCACCTCATCCCACAATCCCAGGTCTTTGGCTCTACCGTGGCCGCGGAGATGACATTATAGTCTTTCTCACTGGCGAAAAGACAAATCCTATTTCCATGGAACATAGTCTCAACCAGGAACCTGAGATCCGCCAAGCAATGGTAGTCGGAACATTGAGGTTTCAAGCCGCTCTCTTGATCGAACTTGTTGATCAAAAGATCATGTCTGCGACAGAAAAGGCGGAAACTATTGAACGTATCTGGCCTGCCATAGAAAAAGCCAATGCGACATGTCCCGCACATGCCCGAATTGCAAAATCCCATATACTTTTCACAGAGCCAGGACGTCCAATATTAATGTCTGCGAAAGGCACCATTCAGCGTGCCCCCACGTTGAGAGAGTATTCTTCTGAGATAGAAAAATTATATCTGGATGCTGACAGGATGTCAGCATACACTGCAGGAAATAATGATGAGAATCAAGAACACTTCGACGTGCACAGCACCAACGCAGTTCGTGATCTTTTACGCCAAGCTGTTCTCAAGGTGACAAAATGGGATGATGTAAGGGTGCAAGATGAAGATAATCTGTTTGTTCAAGGAATGGACTCTCTGCAAGCCCTGCAACTCATTCGACATTTGAGAAAGGCTTTAAATAAGCACGATCTTCCAATCACTATTTTGTACACCAATCCTTCCATTGCACAACTTTCTGAGTCCATTTTCGCTATGTCTGAGAAAGACTCGACTACAAAAATAGAAAATGCATCAAACCGCAGCCACAAGATCCAAGAAATTCTCCAAAAATACCACGAAGCTGTTGACGGCATATCTACTGAGCATAAGCTTACAGAAGAGCTTTCCCCGGCTACTGAACACGTGGTCGTCTTGACAGGATCAACTGGTTCTCTTGGTTCCTATATCCTTCGGACATTGTTGCAAAATGAATCTGTGTCACATGTATACTGCTTAGATCGCACATCCGATTCACATTCTCGCCATCTGAAGAAGAACGAAAAAGACAACAAAGTAATGGACTTTCCAGCTTCTAAAGTTACATTCCTCAACACAGATCTCGCTAAATCCGGCCTGGGCCTTGACGACGAAACATACAAACGCATTCAAGGTTCAGTCACGGATGTCATTCACAGTGCTTGGCCAGTAAATTTTAACCTCTCTCTCGATACATTTACACCACAACTTGAGGGAATAGTCAATCTTCTGTCATTTGTCTCTGCAGTTCCACACCATATCTCCCTCCTATTCATATCGTCTATCAGTTCGATCTTGGGTCTTGATTCACCAATAGTGCCAGAGAAGATTATCGACGATATATCGGCACCTCTTCCAATGGGCTACGCAGAGAGCAAGTTTATCTCCGAACTTATTCTTGATTATGCTTCCAGGAAGATGTCAAATGTCGATTTCAAGGTTGCTCGTGTAGGTCAGATAGCCGGACCAGCTCATACATCCGGTATATGGAATAAATCCGAATGGATGCCCAGTCTAGTAATCACTTCATTCCATATGGGTTTCATACCAGAAAACCTCGGTAGCGATAAGATGAAACTAGATTGGGTGCCAATTGATATACTTTCCTCTTCATTGGTAGATATCACATTCCATAACGATTCCAAAACCTCAGATTCTGGCGCCAGAGTATTTCATCCATTGAACCAGACTCCAACGACTTGGAATATTTTACTCCCTATTATTCTGAAAACATTGAATGCCTCGAATCCGGATACTCATGCCGCTATCACAGCAATTCCATACGCAGCTTGGCTTCAGAAGCTCAGAGATACAGCAAGAGAGTGTGCCCTCTCCAAAAGTATGGATCTTGCAGAAATACTCGAAAAATATCCTGCTGTTAAGTTGCTAGAGTTTTTCGAGACTCTACCGGAGACTAAGTGGTCTGATAAAGAAGTAAGTCAGGCACTCAAAGCTAGCTCACATTTGGCGAATCTTTCGGGTATTGAGTGGGCTTGGATGGAAAAATGGGTCAAAGGATGGATTTAGGGATTAGGATTGGGCTTGGGCTTGGTCAGAAATGACGCACATTTGGATGGGGAAGTTATGGGAGAGCTAGATGCAGTTTTTTTGATGCGATTCAATGCTAATAAATCTATTATTTCTTTGCAAATTTGTAAGTTTCCCGTCGTTGCAATGATTAAAGTCATGCGTACCTTAAAATACGGTCCTTTTACGATTGTATCACATCAAAAATCGACGTAATTTAGTTCTTATACATTTTATCATTGCCTAGGTATGAAACATCATTACTTTACATTAGAAACAAAACCTTCCTTCTCAATCATATCCCTCCTACTTGAAAAAATTCACCGACTTCCTGCTATACCCCACCATAGTTGGAAATGCACTATAATCCGGTGTGAACAAAATCGCATCATTGCAACTACTCCCCAAACTCGTATTATTCAACCACGCCGGTTCCCAATAATGAACTCCTCTTCCCAATCCATAGGGTACATCCTTCACCACGCTAATCACATTCTCCGTCCACTCCAACTGTCCAGCAACCGAATATGGAATTTCAGGCTCACTGCTTTCTGGGATGGGATTATACTGTCCATTGCAAATTGCCGGATAATCCGTCTCGGCGACATGAACGGGTTTTCGGTATGTTTTGGCAATCCAATTTAATGTTGTGCCTAAATTGGCTAATGTAGCTGCTGTACCGTAGAAGGGGTAGAACGAAAATCCAAATATGTCCCAGGCGGATAACGGGACACCGTTGGCGGTTAAGGCGGAGAACCAACGTTGTTGAAGCGTTACGTTCCAGCCATCGTCGATATGAATCATGATTTGAGGTTTGTGGACCCCGAGTGCAAGCGCGTCATCGACACCTGCACGAGCCGATTTCCAGAGCGTGGCTAGCGATGAGAAGTTTCGGTTCAGAGCGCTAGTGGGTTGAATATCAACATCTACATAGCCTACTGGCCATAACATTCCATGTCGAATCTCATTACCCAATGCTACGATATCGAGCTTAATTCCAGCTTTTTCGAACGCGACTAACGTATCCTTAACATATCCTCTCAAAGTCTTAGCAAGCGGTTTTAATTCCGTAGGCCAGGCTGCTGGAGGAGGTTGTTTATTTGGATCCGCCCATGAATCGCTAAAGTGGAAGTCAAGATAGATTTTATATCCTTGTCTTTGCATTCGTTTTGCAAGTTGGATGTTGTAGGCGAGTCCGTATGTACCGTCGACGGGATTGACCCATTGACGAAGTCGCACGCTGTTCATTCCTCCGTCTCCGAGTATTGCCTCCGCGGGGCGTGTAGCGTTATGTTTGGTGGTGTCTTTGAAAATGGAGCCACCTCCTTCGAGCATGAGGAGGGATGAAAGATCATGGCCTTTGTAGAAATATGAGAAATCTCTGTGGGAATTGTGAGTACATATTTGTTGAAGCAAAGATTGATTGGTTTCTTATCTTACTTTGACTGATTTTCTGGTCTTGCTAATGCCAATGGCAAGACCGTAGTTAAAAGACTCCAAAACTTCATATTTCCTGTTTATGAATTTTATGTAATCTTATAAAAACTTCGATCTCAATAACAAGAACCTTTGAGTCAAAAACCCAAACTTAACCACCAGCTCACCTTATATAGTCTTCCAATTCCAAGCTCCTCCACTATCATAGCATCGCATCATCACATCATCACCTCACAAATATTATTAAGAACCCCACGACACGGCAAGGAAAAACCTCTCTTTCCGAACAAACAAACAAACAAGCGACCTCGGTCCAAAACATTCCACCAATCTACACTATCTCCAACATCGCAAATAAGAAAACCCCCCATTCTCCAGAATTCTTAGTTTTTCTCCAAATCTCTGGATATGTTGTGGGGTAATCTAACTTTATCGAGTATGTACGTACCCCTTATTCATCATCTCCGAACCAATCACATCACGGCGCGAAATTGGTTTCCGGGGAAGCGAGGATGCATGCACGGAGGGAGACTAGGTTAAGGATTTGGGCCGGGAATGTGGGCGGAGTAGTACGGAGTGCGGGGCATACTAAGTACTAACGTACTAAAGTGTGTCACATGGCATTGAAATATTTTATCCGGTATTTTCGGAGATTGGAGATTTGGGTGCGAGTGATTGGTGAGCTGACCGACTGACTGTGGCTGGTTTGAGGAAAACTTGAAAGTATTGCCAATATGGGGATGGTATAAAGTCTAGATTCTCCAAAATCAAAATCAGGTTTTGGCCTGCTGCTGCGGTGGAATTGTATGGATTAACCTTACTTGAGTAGACAAATTAGAGGGCTTTTCCCACCCATTTTTCACATTGAAATTATATTAACTTCTTCATGTTTTCTTTAACACCGATCGAGGGGATGTTTTCAGTATTGAGTTGCTGGGATACTTTTCTGCAAGATCTAGTAATTCTTACCAAGTAGAGATCTCGTGGGCAAATACCCAGATAGATAGGAGGGATATTCCTGTTAATTATTAAGGTATCTCCTTTGTACTTTTACTTCTATTGCTTTCTATGTCGTCGCTCCACTACCATGATTTGTTTCTGACCTCCTCACCGGATTCTCTTTTTTTCGGTATGTGAACTTTGATGTGCATTGGTGTCGTTTTTTCTTTACAGCAAGGCTTTACCTTGCGAGATATATTTAATTACAATATGAAGATCTCAAAGTATTAGGTCTATTCCATACATTAAACAGATCTATAACACTACTAAATCTTTGAAATAAGACCTCTAGATTGTTACAGTGTCTTTTTAGGTGGTTGATACTTATTGAAAATGAGGTTGTGTTTTACTTCGCTCTGTATCTTTCCAAGTGGAATGCTTGGATACCTAATTTCTATATTGTGGTGTTATATTGAAGAGCGACATGGTGGACTTGTAATTTCCGAATCATTTGTCAAGCTGGCGCTGTTGAAAATACATCTAGGGCAAAGGGAGTGCATTGCTTGAGAATTAGTATCTGTCCATGGTGCCTCTAGTTAGGTTGTAAGATATCGGGCCTTTAAGTATTTTGAATCGGGTTTGTTATTTTGCCAGCTGAATATCTTAAACTAATCGATGCTCATGGTTCGGGATGGCTTGAGGATTTTAAGCCACTTGATGTGGAAGCTAGGTCGGACTTGGAGACATTGCGTGGTAAATTCATGTCTTTACACACCTTTTCTCCATCAACCTTTGATCCAGGCTAACGGACAGGAAACACGAAGTAACTTGCAATAAAGTGGAAGTATCCAAACTATTGTTGGATATCAATTGTGTCTACTAGCTCGGAATAATTAATGGTTGCCTCTCCAGATCAATGCAATGAATGGATTAAGCGTATCTGGTCCCAAAAGCCTGGTCCCAAAAGCCTATTTCATTCATAAAAGGGCTCGCTTCTACAATCTTCAGAGTAAAAACAGCAGACAACACATCTCAAAATTACTAGTCGTAGAAGTGTACCATGAAATTGATCTGGAAAAAATCCTACATCAGCAACAGCTTAGCCTCACAGCCAAAAAATCCATCTGACTAGCTGAGCCCAAATATTGATTGACACACGCAATGCCTCAACTCAGCACATCCTCTGCCTTACAAGTAATAAAGGCCTCAGTTCCAACATGGTCAATTTCTGACGAACATCTCATCGAAGATACTATGGTGAGAAATCCCAATTTATGCAGGTTGTAAGCAACTCGAAACAAAATACTTCCGAGGAGAAATATTCATCCGCCAGGTCTCTAAACAGGCACTATATATTATCAAATAAAGGCGAAATGGAAGCAACTAGCAGACATGACGGTGTTTAATAAAGATAAATGGATTATTTAATCTAGGGAATGGGCTGTTTAAAAGAGGAGGCTGACGCTCAGTTCAGGAGTATCGCTTCACAAGCTAACTTTTAGATCAAACAATTCGTCACAGACGTACAGAGCCGCGATGGATGGTATGGCTAAAGTGGAAACTCGATCTGTGGATTAAACTTGCAAAAAGAATAATGAGGCGGAGTCTCCGGCGTCTAAATGCATCAGACGAGCCAGATGTTTGGAGAAAATTGTTTGGGGAGATGAGGACTATGATTTTGCTGTAATATATCCATCATAGCGAAAAGAGAAGCGCCCTCGGCTTTTACAGGTGTAGATGTAGCTTCCTTAAGGCGTCATGATTTGTGGTATAATTTGAGGTGGTGTATAATCATCGACGTGTGCTTATGAAGAGAAAAATGGACTGAAGGGAAAATGTGGACTTAAAAGCTGAGCTGTCAGGAAAATAAATACTAGGTGGAATTGAACGATGAAGAACTCAGATATTTCTTTGTGACAGTTCGGATGATCATCCTGGGTATATCAAGATTTGATGAGGGAGTGGATGCCAGGATATCAAACATTTTCTGCTGAGCTTTACAACATATGGAGGGGGATGTAAGTTTGATGGGAAATGGAGAAGGTACTTCACTGAAGATGCAGATGATAAGTGCATCAAGCACGAGCACGAACACGAAAATGGCCAAGTCCTCGAGAGCAGTAGGGCACCAAAAGGACGTCTACTGACATACGAAATGATGATGACTACCGAGCGACCCGTCTCATGAAAAACAAGCATTGCGGAATCATCTCGATCGCAGGCATCAGTACAAAACGCTTCAAGTGTATAAATGAGGTGGATGAACCAAAGTAAACGATCCAGCCTTAGACCAGCGTCATAGCATTATGGCTCTAGATCTCGAAAAGCCCAGACACATAATAGAACTGCAGTATACCGACCGAGTCCTGCGTCTAGCATAGGAGGTAATGGTCAGCGTTCATATAACTCTTCACGCAGTAGAGCAGATGCTGCATCAAAAGATCGATTAGAAACAGTTACCAGTTCAATAGAGACTGATAAGTAAACCAGGAATATATCTGCTGAGTCGCCCAGAAAGGAACTGAAATTGAGATATTCAAAGGAAAGTAAAGGCAGATGTTGCCAGGCCGGAACCCAGATGGTAAAATTGCCATCAGCTTCGCCGAACTGTACTCTTTCTAAATTATATATATATATATATATAACAGATATCTAAGTAAGAGACCATTCGATCCTTGAATTTTGATCGGCACATTGAAAAATGGTATGATCCACTTGACTATAAGAAATTACTTGATTACTAAACCCATTTTGAAAACTGAAGAGACATGTGATGAACTAGGTTGATTCTGATGTTACTAATTTGATATAAAATTCAGGTCGTGTATGGAGGGATCGAAAGCCACTACATATTTGAAGAGTGCACAGTCGTGATCAAATCACAACGACTATTTCCATGGCGAATCGCTGGATTTTGTTGCTATCAGGGGGCTGCGATGTTACGAGGTTTGCCGTCTAGATCATGTGGAAGTGCTCTAGGCTTCTCGAGGTGGTTTATAACTAGGCGTCAAACAGGGACTTAAATAACAACAATGAATGATTGCAATTCGTAATTAATAGTAGAGTATATTAAATGATTGATCTTGAGCACGAAGCTTTACAATAAGGAAATCCATCCCGATTATATAGACCTTCGTACCATACGTCCCACTGCTTCTTGCTTTCCTATCGCTATAGGAATATTTCCCACTGAGGTGGGAAAACTCTCCTCGGTGGGATTCCTTAATCAGGTGACCAACTTCAGCATGTGATTAGTCATGTGACGCGGAAATTGGTCCGACCTCATGTCCGTCGTAACATGTGAAAGACAACAGCTTTATCAGGAAATCACAGCACTCCTCTCCTCCAACTCATTGAAGGCGATTAGGTAATCCATGAGCTCACCAGCTCTTTGAATTCATTTTCACTATTGCCCTCGTGCTCATGTCATCTAGATTTATCAAATAAATACTTGTGGCTATTAGAATTGCAATGAATAAGTGGCACCATGTGAGAATGCCTAATCAAATATGCAGAATTCAAAGTCGTATTACTGTTGCCTAGATAGTAATTCCCCCTCCTATTTTCTCTTGATCTCCTGCAGGAATAAGATATCCTTCTGCATCATGTGCGCACAGAACTTCCAAAGGAAACAAA
Organism: Sclerotinia trifoliorum; assembly: GCA_905066765.1. Lineage (NCBI taxonomy): Eukaryota > Fungi > Ascomycota > Leotiomycetes > Helotiales > Sclerotiniaceae > Sclerotinia > Sclerotinia trifoliorum. The sequence continues at coordinate 767,401 of CAJHIA010000024.1, forward strand.
ATGCCCGGAGAATAATAATTTATAAACACATGAGCTCGATCATAACCGCTAAATGTTGGGATCTCGCACAAAATTGTGGCGCGGATTTGCACGAAAGCTTTATGAAGTATCTGGAGAATTGCAGAGGAGAGCCTGATTCAACTGTTTTCTCGGTAATTAGTTTCATTTACTTGAGTGAAGAGCATAGAAAACTCACGATAGGAAGTATGCAACACATGTTGATTTTCCCAACAGTAGCGCAGGCTTTGTTGAAAGATGCTACATCTTTGAATGCTTTTGGTGCTATTTTTCACCGTATTAGTTTTGTGCTACGGAGGGGAAATGGGTGCATGTACGAGCTTCGCAATTTAAATCAGCGACACCTAGGACATTAACGTCGCAGCATTGAGGACTTCCAGTGGCACAGATTGAGTCTTGTGGAGGGGAAAGAGTTGCGGGCATGGCGAGAGTGGATTCGAGGAGGCTTGTGAAGGTGATGATGATGCTAATTCTTGAGAAAATCATTTTGATGGAGGTTTGTGCGTGACGGATTAGTGTGATAATTGTTTTCTCAAAGCTAGAATCAAAAACAGGGTTGATGAAGAAGGAATATTGATGATGGAATAGGACTGAGTGAGGGTGTAGAAAACTTCCTCATCTTATACCTGTCCCTGGGCCAGCCTTTCATGGTTTCTTTCACACCACCTTGACTCAACCATAGCTCATGTAAAGTATATGACGTCAGTTGAAGATGCCCTTTTGATAATTAACTCAAGAATGATGTTACCTAGCACACTTCAGCTTCTTAATGGAAGATATTTTCATAAAAGCATTGGCACAAGCAATATATTCTGGCGATTCATAGGGCAATCACAAAGCCCCTTTCTTATGTGAAGAGTGATATAGACTTGGATGGAAAGTAAGAGAGGCCAATACCCAAGACTGCCACAAGTTGCATATGATATAACAGGCACTAGCCAAATTACGGATTTGAATCAAGTATTAGAAGGAAAAATGGGAACGCTTAAGAACTAATGATCTGTAACGCCGACTTGCTGTTTTGATTTTCAAGGTTACACACAGCCGTCGAAGTAGGTTTGATATATTCATCAGCTGCTAATCCTCAGAGGTTTTCTTGGACGCCTATACATTTAATTGGTATCTATCTTGCCTGGATCGAGAATTCGGTAGATATCATGCGATGTGTATCCATGAGGCCCAGGCTTTTGGCTGCTATCTCGTGGATGTTCGTATTGTGTTCCGGAAAAGCTGGTGCTTTGAGGACAGCGACAGTCACCAAACTGCCTTCACACAGATATAGATTATCAGACCATAATAGACATTTAGACACTTAAAACAAAAGCTCTAAACCCGCTGCAATATCAATAACAGCAAGGCTCTCTTTGTTGTACAAATTTGCTAATCCTAATATCAAAACTAGGAATCACACAAGTTGCCAAGCAAGGAAATATCTGCATGTTTCACCTTGCCTATGTATAGCAAAGTATAGAATAGCATGTCAAATTATGAACACGACGTCAATTGCTCGGCAACTGACAAAAGTTTCAGTTCCCTGCGGACCTTTATAAAATTCAAAAAGGTAACTTTGCCCGAAAGACTAGCATTCTCTTTTGCGCTTGCTTAAGAAATTCTTGATACTTGAACCTGATTTGTTGATCTTTCACCCGACTTTCGTCATCGACATTATGCGTTTGACAAAGTGGAAAAGCCATGCTAGTTTTTCGTTTCTTTGCTGATATTGTAGCTTATGTAGGATGGTAACCAATGCTAGAAAATAACCTATGCTAGAAAGCACGTGTGCGGGGAAGCTTCTCTTAGCTCTCTACTTAATTACGTTATTTTTACCAGATATCAGTAGACTGTTTTATTTGCTACTGCATCTGGCTTAAATTGCAATTAAAATATACTTGCTCGGCTTGATTCACGATGGATCCATTTTCAACTGTCCCGGCCACTATCTTGTTGGATATTATTACAGTATTGCCAGATTTCCAGCTTTGCAAGCTCTATTATATGCATCTCCAGCTGTCGCAAGGATTTTCGAAGAATGCGGCGAGGAGATCGTTCACAAAATCGTGGTTCGAAGTCTATCTCCGACTATTAGTAAATTGCTGGAACAAATGAAGACTGTCCTTTGAGGAGAATATGTCTCTTGAAATTCAGTCAGCCCTTGAAGCGGAAGATGCACATGATGATTTACGAAGAAATTTGTATCTCCACCGTTCTTCGTCGTCTCGTCTGCGTCTCAAGCAACATTACGCATTGAGTAACTGCTTCTACAATCGCACGTGGATCCTATCCATACTCCCAAACCATGTCATTTACTTCAGCCGCATATCAAATCCCATTATTACATCTGTAATGAGTACAATCCGCAATTGGCCAGTCCTTCTTACGAAGTGAAGGATACGGGTCTTCCTTCCTGGGTAGAGTCGCAGCGTGTTCTCCAGGCTTTCTGGAATATTCAAATAGATTCCGAAGTATAAAGGGCTATAAACTTGAGTTCTCATTCGTCAAAAAATGCCAAGGAGCATTCAACAAAATACCTCAAATTCCGGGAAATAATTGATCGACAGAAAGACGAAACGGAATGTGTGATAGAGTATCTACTTAAGGCCACTAGCATGAAATTCCTAGCCGTGAATAGTCATATCTTTGGCAATCCATTGCCACTTTTGAATATTCCATATCAACGCTTCATCTGTCTGCCATGGCCTCCATTTGAACCGAACAACGATAAAGTAGCCAGAATTTGGGAGCAGGACTCCAAAGTCTTGAACGGTCAATCGCCAGGTGCGAATCTTTTTTTGATAATGTGTCCTGGGCTGATTCAGAGTCCTATGAAAATACTGGAGGGGAGGTCATAGAAGCCTTATCGCCAGTTAGGGCTCAGAATTTGGGATCTTCAAAGAATGTGCAAGCTAGAATTGTCAACAGTCCCTAGAAACTTAGAAACCCTCCAAATAGGGGACGAAAGCTAGAATTTCACCACGCAAGCATTCTCCTTGAATAACTTGAAGTTTACCTGGATGAGCATTTTTGGAAGGTCGTTCAATATTTCCTCGACCTCAGATGGCTCTTAGATTATGAAGCTCTCATTGTGCCGAGCTCCGGGGTAAGGCCAAAGTCAACGTATTGTCTATTCACATGTGATTTATCCACTAGCTCTTGGCGGCGTTATTGTCTAACAGAAAGAAAAAATCTCCTGTCAAATAATAAGCAATCATTAAAGTCATTTTTCTCATACACTTTTATCTTTTAACATTTCATGTGAACACCTTTTAGCTCATTTCACATAAATTACTGCAAAACATAAATTCAGCGCTTGCGCTCGTTTTCACTGAAAACCAAACATTATGCTGTGTGTAGGTAACAATTACAAACATCGACATTTCAACCAAGGAAGTTCTCAACTCCTGCGTCATCAAGGATTAATCGGGCATTTTGTACCATATTCGAAGGTGACCTAGATGGATCTTCTGTTTTTATAGGAGGTACAAAAGCTGCCCGGAAAGGTGCGACTTCGAGTTCAAACCCAGGCAAAGGATTCTCGATGCTTCTGCGAATATTCTTCCTACCTCTTCGATGCCATGTTTTGGGCGATATTTAAAGGCACCAGCTAGCTTTTCGGTGATAGAAGCCAGTATAGCATATCTGATAGGATGTAGATCAAGAGGATCGGGTACTGAACGCAAAGCCCATTTTGGACCACATCGGCGCCACGTGTACTCGCATTCGAGGCGAAGCACAACAAATTCCGACGTCATGAATAATTCAGAGAAACGATAGAGGAACATAGAGGATTGTAGATTGAGAAGTCGCTCGTTAAAGGCAATATTTTCAGGAGCAAGTGGCTCTGGCAATGAAAAATCGTAAGACCAATTCCACGATTGCACTTGCAAGTATTGTGAACAATTTTGATAGCTCAAGGTACGGATGGTGGTAGTGATGCTGAAGCCACGTGATGCTACCTCGAATATTGAGGAGATTCCGACGATCGAGGCTTGGATCGAAGACGCATCACTAAGTGACCTTGAATTTGGACTTATATGGTAGTAACATCTTTTGAACCCTAGATTTTGTTTTTGGGCGAGGTCATGAGGGTATATTTGATTTTGCTGGACCTACTGTGACAACGAAATTCGAAATACAAGGTCTTAGCACTTTCGTCAAAATGATGATTAGCGGATGGGTAAAAAGACGAATACAGATGAATTTGAGCGGTGAGTAGGTATTCGACCATACCTCTATGAATTTACAACTTCTCCAGTCTGTTTGGTAAGACCTCCACATACCTTCAAGACAGAATTCGAGTTAGCTTCTTGTATCTTTTGATTATCTGATCTATATTCGAGCACATCTATATCGTTGAGAGATGTCGTTAAAGAACAGGGGCCAATTCTCCACTAAGAGCATCTAAAGCTAAAAAGGAAGCTAGATAAACGAGAGATTCTAGACGTGAAAGAATTTACATATATTTTGTACCTTTCACCTTGATATCACAAAATAATACTTTATTTTGATGCATCATTCATCTGCTGGTGTACTGACTGACATTTCAATGGAAAACTAAAATATTCAACGTGGATTCTGCCCAAGGCGGAAAGAAAATAGATATAAATCTTACAACTTCCCCAGCCACTCGATTTAAGCTCCAACGCCTCAAATCCCCGCCTCACCCAATGATTTATCCCCCTCCATCTCCACAGTAACCATTGATCCATTGATATTTGCAGACAATCATGACGATGCAACAGCTGGCAATACACTCGGTGAGGGGATCTTCACCCAGCCAAATATTTAACTCTTGAAATTTTAAAAACGTATTCACAACTGTGTTGAACAAATACTTCATTGACTCTCAATCTCAATTACTGACTATCTTAATTTCTGTCGCGCAAGATAAGCTCAATTTTTGGGTGTATTTTACCGGGAAGTCAACAAATAAAATAGGTGGTTGGGCAGCAAACCTTGGAATAAAACAACGGGTAATTTTCTGTTCCATTCTTCGGACTTTTTTTACTTTCTTCTTTTCACACATTCCTACTATTCCTACTAATCATTGACGTTCATCTAGACCTACATTCCGATCTTGAAAACGTCAAAATGCGTTACCAATCTTCATTCCTCGCATTCTCCCTCATCACCACAAGCGCAGCTCTTCAAATCCCATCGCTGCTCTCACCACCGGAACCCTTCTACGCACCACTTTCTCTCAACCTCGATATCTCTTCAGAATCATCTTTAATATCAAACGAAACCATCCTTCCCGATACCTCGCCCGCCTCCTCAAAACCTAAACCCGAACTCCTCAAACGCAATGGAAATTGTCCTTCAAACTACAATTCATGCTCCACTTTGAATGCCGCAGATGGAGGTGCATGTTGTCCGGCTTCAGCAACCTGTTCAACAGACGCTTCTCAAAATATAGCATGTTGTGCAATTGGCGCATCATGTACTGGTACCGTCACAACTCCTGGTGCGACTCCAGCATCAGTTTCTGCGACGGTGACGGGAACATTCGTGTCGAATGCTTATTTTCCGTTTCCAATCCTACCTACGAATTATGTGAATTCGGCAGCATGTAGTAGCGCGACAGATGCTTGTGCTAAGAATTATGCGCTTTGTACTGTTGATCTTCAAGGGGGAATGGGCGGTGCAATTACGATATCGGCTCCAAATGGAGGGGTAACTGTAGCAGCTAGTGTTCCCAGTGGAGGATACTTGGGAGAAGCTAGTGCGGCGAGTGTTTGTCAGAGTTTGAGTAGTGTTGCTTGTGCGGCTGTGGAGACTGGGGGATGTGCGAGATATGGAACGGGAACCGCGACAACAACTGCTGGTTTTGTTATTGGAACGAATGGTGTGGGTGCTATGATTCCGAGACCGACCATGATGAATTGTTTGCCATACGCAGCTGCTGCAGCTGGAGTTATGGGGTTGGTTATTTGAGGGAAGTGTAAAGATTGGATATGTTATGGATTGCCATTGTAAGGTTACAATGTGATATGATTTACGTACGGTACAAGGGGAGGGGTATGGAAACAAGATTGTTTCAGGGTAAATATATGCGACAATGTTACGATGTACGACAGGCTACTTGATGGCGGAATGACTTAAGATGAGATGAAAGGGTTAGCGAGTGAAAGAGCGTTTGTAAAAAAGCTTGATGGGGGAATATATGTGCTGAGCGATAGAGCATGGTTTTGGAGTTTGATGATTAATGAATTTGGATGAGGTTTCTGATTTGGAATTATATGAGGAAGTCGATTTACAAGTATTATACCTAGATAAATATCAATGTGCACAGTTTATGAACATATAAGAATTGAATACCTAGTAGTTTTCTTTGATGTTGATTTAGAGCTTAGACATAATATCATAGACTAGCAATAATTCCAACTAAACTTGACCACTTGACGGGTAATTCGAATCCATTGGTGATATATCTACACAGTTATTATTAGCTGTCAAAGGTTAGTAGATAGCCTTATGAATAATCAATCACAAAACCATGCCTCGGATGTAAAAACGAGCTGTATACTTTTTCGAATAGCTTATTTTCAGATAGCTCATCATTCTCATCTAGGAGCCTCCTTATATGTGCAATCCAGATCAGGCACGCCATTCCACCCCACCAGAACCCCGCATTTCGTTATGGTTGGTCTTCAACCTCATATCACAACGTCAACATCACCACATCATTTTCTCTTCATAGAATCCAGTCAATTATCTTTGAATAGTAACTAACCTCAATCCAAGTTCCTTCGTACAAAATCACACCCATCACTATCCATCAACATCCATCAATACCCAATCCCACCACCATCCATCCATCCATCATCATGACCTCAACCCTAAACTCCAAGCTCTTCCCAACCTTTGAAACCCTCTCAATCCCTATCAATCCCACTGTCTCAATCAACACACTTATCGGTCCTAATAATGGTCCTCCTCTTCTTCTTATTCATGGGTTTCCGCAATCGCTTCATATTTGGCATTTAGTTGCTCCGCGGTTGGTGGGTGAGTTTTCCCTGGTTTTGGTCGATTTGAGGGGTATGGGGAGTGTTGTAGCGGGGGTAGGGGAGTTGGTGAGGATGATGGGGATGGGGGATGTGGAGAGTTTAGTAAGAGTGTTATGGTAGGTTTCTTTTGGGGGGTTTTGTTTGTCTATCGTTTTTTCTTTTGTGGTAGGTGGTACAGGTGACAGATGGAAGGCCTGATATGACAGTTAGTTTGCTGTTTTTTCTTCAAAGAGAACAAAATACTTTCGGATAAGTGTCGGAAAGCAACAAGGACAAGAAAGCAGATTCAATTATCACATCCAGAACTCCCAGTTACCTCACACAATCCATAAAATCCACTAACGTCCTCCCCAGGGCTCCGACCTCCTAACCGTCATGACCTCACTAGGTCACCCACATTTCTCCATCCTAGCCCACGACCGCGGCGCCCGCGTCGCCCATCAACTAGCCATCAACCACCCTGAAGCCATCAAAAAACTAATGTTACTCGACATACTCCCCACACTAACCATGTACGAACATGGAAAATATACCTGGTATCAGAAATACTGGCATTGGCCCTTCCTCTCTCAACCGTTTCCCTTTCCTGAAAAAGCTATTCTTTCGAATCCGGCACTTTTTGCGGAGAAATTTTTGGGGAAGGCCGGAGTGGGAAAAGGGTTTATTTTTAATGAGGAGGTGAGAGCTGTTTATGAGAGAACGTTGGAAGATGAGAATTGTGTGCATGCTATGTGTGAGGATTATCGGGCTGGGGTGACGATTGATCTTGAGGAGCAAAGGAGGGATAGGGAGGCGGGGAGGAAGATTCAATGTGATGTTTTTGTGGTTTGGGGGGGAAAGGGAGCGATAGAGAGTGAGTTTGGGGATGTGCTGGGGTTGTGGAGGGAGGTTTGTGAGGGAAAGGTTGAGGGGTGTGCTGTTGATGGGGGACATTATGTTCCGGAGGAATGTTCGGAGGAGTTGGTAGAGTTGGTTAAAAAATGGTTTTAGATTTGCTGGGGGAAAAGTGCGTGTTGAGCTGTGAAGTCAAGATGTATTTTTGTGGTGATGATATGATAGTCGTAGCTTTATTCCGGAGAATTGAGGAGTGAATATGAAGTTAACAGTGAAAGGAGTAAGTAGTATAAAAACACTATTTCGATCCAGAATCTTCCTCTTCCAATAACCACCCAAACCTCAATCGACGCAGATTCGATAAGGAATAATCGAATAATCGAATAAATCTATAATGTATATATAAACCCTTCACAAACCAGCACGAGTTCTCCACATCAACCTCTCAGCCTCTCAATCTATTTATCTATTTATCTATTTATATATATTTCAGGTTTATTTTTTGTGAGATCTTAAGATAATAAGATAGGCCAGGTAAATGAACAGAGAATTGGAAATTGGTGAATCCTGAACAGAGCTTATAACGGGATAGAGATTATGATGTAGATACGAATATTTAGCAATAAAATCTAAACAGAGAATCTAGTAATAGATTTCATGCTTCGCGTATGTAATCTTCAGTGACTATGGAATGTAGGAATCTGAATATCTCTTGAGGGTTTTGGGTCCATGGGCACTTGATTGCATTTTGGAGGAAGGGTAGATAGAAGTGAATGGGAGAGATGGGGATAGGGTTTAGGTTTGATAGGTTGGAAAACTTCCAACTAGGTGAGATGGCTTTTGGAAATATGAGATTGTTTAGGTAGTTTTCTGGGGTTTGTATGGTGATGGTGATGGTAGTGTGTGTGTATTGGCCTTTTGTGAATTCGAAGTCGTGGTCGATGGTGGCGTGGCGTGGCGAAAACTAGAAATGACAGCGGCTAGGTAGGTAGTTCAGAATCTTTATTGGAAATGTCTTGAGTATAAAATTGCGATAATAAAAATAATCTTGCATATATATACTCACTAATATCCATCAACTTCCTTTCCTCATAGATATCCTTAGCGAATCTACATAATATCATAACATATATATATATATATTAAAAACCCTTCTTCTGTTGATACGAAAACCTTGTGCCCGTGGATTTAATTAATGAATGCTGAGGTAGTCCTTTTATACTTTCTTCTAGAAACCTAGAACTTTATAGGATGGAAAATGAACATATTTGGATAGACTCCTCATATTTAACGTTCTTACTTCTTATACTTTGGTTCTTTCGCTCTTCGGGGCTTCAAAGCTAAGCTAGACTGTACGGGAGTAATCTCTGGTAACTTTTAAGGGATAGATTGTTTGGGCATATTCACAGCATTGGTAAAGAATTATCCTCATTAACTCCGCGGGGACAGTCAATCTACTTGTGTAATCGAGTCATGATAGGTATTAAGCTTTTGTGTGGTTGAGTCTGCTGAGAGGGGTTGAGCAATTTTGAACGAGGTAGTTTGCAAGGGGAAGGGCTGAGGCGATATTTGGCTTTTTTTGTTGCTGTAGTTTTAATGAAGATGAAGGTATTTGTACTGATTTTTGAATAGTAAGATTTAAAGTTATATGCGAGAGAGTAGGGTCTCTAATGGCGGTGTTTATAGTAAAGAATGCTGAGGGTAAAATACTCACTCGAGTACAAATGACAATGAAAATAACACACACAACAGTATTCAACAAACTACTTAATAAAGTATGATTATGGCCATGATTCTTTCCTCTTCACATATAACTATTTCTGTTTAACAGTCATATAAAATAAGAGTGGAAGATTGCGGATAGTGGATAGTGGATACATATGCCCAACTCTCCCGCCCTCGCTTTCTAGGTCCCTAACTCCATAGCCGCCGCGCAAAAAACCAAAGTAAATGAAATTAAATGACGGGGGGGCATGATTGGCCTTTTTATCCCATCGATCAGGGGTCGGATATCGCACATATGATAGAAAATCTGAGTTTGGACGCCTGTGAGCGGTAAATTGTAATATGTGTGTAGAATTTATCAGCTACTTGCTGGCATGTAGAATCATTACCAGAGCCATGAAAGCCCCAGGTTGACGTAGACTGAAGAAGGATAGGGATTTTCAATGAAGGAGCTGTAGGTTTGAGATGGTGGCGGGGATTGTGGTAGGAATGATGAGCTTGGTGTGAAAATTGCCGATAGAGATATGTGTAGATTTAAATGCATAGATAAAGTTGGCCTCGGCCAGTACTTGTGATGACAAAATCCCTCCGGTGACTGCTTCCATCTTGTGCCGTATTAGATTTCTTGGGTTTCGATTCGATGGTTGAAGAGATTCCATATAAGCCTGTCATATATGCGGCTTTGAGACAATAAGAGCTACCTAATAAACATCTCTGGGAGTCACTGAAACCCCTAGACCTTGCCATTACCACTTAGTTTCTTCCTAAAAAAAGATGATGTACACGGTGCATCATTCTCATCACGCCCACGATTTGGATTGATAGCGATGGTGGATCTAGAAAACATTTCGAACCATTGATGGTAAGTTTCCAAAAGTTTAATAGCAACATAGGATGGCCGATACAGATGACTTACGGCGTTCTGTACTACAAGCCCTGTGTCACTTCTCTTACCACCTATCAGGTTGTTGTTGTGTGATCTTCAAAGGAGCGTACATGCCGACCAATAGTAGGTTTAACTTTAATTACTTTGGTCTCCCAGCTTTCCGGCAGCATCATTCCTGCCAAAATGTGCCCGGTGGTCAGTATATCCTTAACTGCTTTGCTGTTGAGCCCACAAACCCAGTCATTCTATCTCAAGAAAGTCTTCGCTATGAACCATCGGACTAAGGCAATCGCCATTTCTTCTATTGGCATCATGCAGAGTATATTGAAAGCCGCAATAGATCAAAGCTTCTTTCGACCCAAGCGTGCGATGGGTAATGCAGAAAGGGACAGTCATGCTTCCAGGTCACACCTGATGAGCAATACTATTTGATGTACTAAATCCCCGTGCGAGATTGGTGAATGTAAGAAGGAAAGGATAATAGAATAAGGAGTATGCTCCCACAATTGGTGATAGTGAGAGCTTTGATACTCGGGAAGCAAGATAGATGGGGAGGTTTTAAGGTAACTCTACTTAACCATTCAGCTAGGAAGATTTGGGAACTGAGAATTGTTTTTCACCCTGCTCTATAGCTTTGATGATGAATATATATTGATATCGTCTAAGTTCCGGTCCTTGAATGATCCTTTTAGGATGTCTTTTTGGAGGGTATTATCGTTCAATGAATTCAAGAATCAACTTATGGTAATCAAACCTTTGAACCAGTCACGTGAGATTGCACACCCCGAGCGGATGAACAATTCGACGGAATTATGCTTGGCTTCTTTCTTATCCGGGTTTTCCGAGATTTGGTACCATTTCATGCTTGCATAGGTACGTACGGACTAACTAAGTGGATGATCATGCCAAGGTATGCAGTATGTGGCTACGTGGGTGGGCTATGTGGCTTTACCAAGAGTTAATTAAGAACAAAGAAAAGGAATTGAGAGCATCATCACCAACGACATGAGTTAAAAACTGCATTTACAAAACATCAATATCGTGTCTATTTTTATATTCATACGAGAAAAGTTCTAGATGGCGGTAAAGCTAACTGAATAATGCTTTTAGCCCCATGTATCAGCCAAAGTAAGGTTAATAGACCAATAGTTCCATTTTGACGCCGGGACTCGGAAGCAAAGCCCCAAAACACTGCGCTGATTGGAATTTCTGTAAACTAATTTGGCGTCTCATTATTCATTTATTTTCATCTCAAACGCATAAGCGCCATCATCAATCATCAACTACCACGTACCCGTCTATCCTCTACCATATACCATCTGCACCCTATCCCCTATCGTCTACCTACCTTTCCAAAGCTTTATAGAGGTAACAACTCAGCTCTCAAGAGTAGGTCGTGTGCATGATTTCCTCATCAGCTCCTTCATTTGAGTCTTACATCTGACCTGCTTGGAGAAGGACACATTCGTCACTATTGATCCTTGATTGATCCAATCGGCAACGTCAAGGTTGGATTCTTAGGTGTTCTTGAGCTTCTTGACCTCCTTGGCAACAACACAGCCTCGGAAATCTTTCATTACAGTGAATACCTTTATTCTTTCCTGTCTTCATACAAATACTCGAGTTCTCCTTTCTCCTTTGAATGGGAATCTACCACGTCCTTCCTTACGACTTGGTGTGATTCTTTCACGATGGATTCAATCATGAGATATCGAAATAGTGGGAAAATCTCCACTGCAGTCATCCTTTCATATGTATTTGATTGGGTTATCTTGATAGTAGCTGCAGCTTTGGGCGCTATATTTTCCTATCAAACGCCTAACAAACGCCCCTTTTCAGTTGTCGATCCTAGTATCAGTTTTCCACATCAAAATCACGAGAAAATATCGACGGCCCTGGCCGGGGTATTATCGCTCGGCCTCCCGGCACTCGTCATTCTCATCGTTACCTTTACTCTCGTTCCTGGACCGACTGTACCAAAATCTGTCCCAAAAGCTTTAATATGGAAACGGAAATTATGGGAGCTTCACGCATCTTGGCTCGGACTTGGATTATCTCTCGCCCTGGCATTCGTCATTACTAATGGGATGAAGAATCTTTTTGGACGACCGCGACCAGATTTGATCTCGAGATGTATCCCTGACATGGCCAATATTGGCAAATATGCTGTTGGAGGTGGTAATAGACCAGAGGGAGTTGTTCTAGTGCAAGCAGGGATTTGTCAACAAAAAGATAAGGATATCCTCAATGATGGATTCAGATCTTATCCCTCTGGTCATTCATCATTTTCTTCCGCGGGACTCGTTTACCTTAGTCTCTTCCTGGCTTCCAAATTGGCCTTGACAGTTCCTTTCCTTGCACCTCGAGCCTATACCACTGACACCTCGCCCTATCATTCCGCATTTCCTTCCCACAACCCTCCACGTCATCAACGTAATGATTCTGAAATTTCCGGCAAGAACGCCGAGACAGCAGCTCTCGCATCAGGCTATAACGATGAATTAATCGCCTCACGTAATCAAGCTGCAGCTCCACCTCTCTACCTCCTTCTCATTGCCGTCATCCCCACCTTCTTAGCCGTCTACATCGCCTCAACCCGCTTCTCCGATTTCCGCCATCATGGCTTCGATATTCTGTTTGGTTTCTTCATCGGTACCACCGTTGCCATCTTCTCCTTCCGCTTCTACCACCTCCCAATTTCCCAAGGTGCAGGTTGGTCTTGGGGACCCCGAAGCGCAGACCGTGCATTTTGGGCCGGCATTGGAGTTGGTAGTTATGTAACCAGTCCTAATAGTCCAGTGGGAGGAATACATCATCATCATCATAATAATAATAACGATACGGGCTATGAGAGCCAAATGACTCGACCAAGCGATTTAGAAGAGGCACGATTTAATAGCGTCGATGGCCATAATAGAAATGTGAGCAATCTTGAAGTAGGGAATCGTCCTCGTCTAAATCCAAATCCAAATCTAAATCCGGATACGACGACGGTTTAATTTTTTTTTTTGTTCGTGGTTATTGCATCTAAGATTTACGTATATGGATGGGTGTTAACAATCGCTTTTTGCAGGATGATATCGAACTTTTACCTAGGGCTGCATAGGGGAGAGTGGTGTAATAAGGGATGTTAATTTATATGGCGTTTTGCTTTTTGGGTGAGAGTGAGGGCGAGGGTGAGGATAAGGATAAGGATAAAGATAAGGATGAGGATGAGGATGAGGATGAGGATATATTCGTTGAGAGTAATAGAGGGAACTATGGTATAATTATGGTCATTTCGGTCATTTCGGTGCATATTATTTCGAGGGCTGACTGTACTGCTGGCCAGTAATGTACTTTTATTTGAAGGAGCTATGTTAAAATGAGGTGTTTGATTTTGTGGAAGTGATGATTATCCTTTTCTAAGACTTACATTTTGCTGGTTTCTGAGCTGGAGCTTTTGAGATGTTTGTGTCTATCTAGGTATGCATTGTGAGCTTTTTTGAGTGTATGAATGTAAATGTGAATATGAATGTGAATAATTAAAGTTAATTATTCGAATTTTAATTATTCGAATCCTCGTCGTCTTCTATTCACCCGGTGCGAAAAGTTCATTTAGTATTATTTATTATTTAAGAGATAGTTAATTAACTAGTATGTATCTATCTACAAACCTCGCATAACCTAGGTAACCTAAGATATCGATAAATTATCTAGCTATACAATGGATGTGTATGAAAAATATAATCATGTCAATATTGAAGGGATTTCTCTTTTTTTGTCTAGTTTGGGTTTGGGATGAAAGAGCAGAAAGTGTGGTTTGTGGGTGATTGTTTATTGTTGGTGGGTTTGGATGTAATGTATAGATATTTGTATGAATAGATAAATAGATGTATGGATGTAGGATTATATTCATGTATATGTGGTTTTGAGGGGGTTTCTTGGGTGATTGGTTGTTATATTGTTATGTTATAATGGTAAGTGGTATTATATTGGGATATATTTATTGAATAGGTAGACGATAGGTAGGAAATAAGAAGGAGGAAGTAGTAGCGAAATGCTGTGTTTCTTTTTAGGTATTCTTTCTTTCTTTCTTTGAGGGTTAGGGTTGATATTGAATACTATCAAAAATCACGAAAATAAATAACTGTCTGGAGCGAAATCAGGAGTTTAGGATAACCTTATGTTTTCTGAGTTTCGAACTTGAGGTGGGTATTACATGAGAATTTTATACTCAATAGTGACCTCAATATGGGTTGTGCAGAGAAGCACAAAGTTTTGGGAAGATTTTAATGAATTTTTCTATCTATTTTCCTGCAATTTTGTTCGAAAAAACAGGGGGAAAAGTGTATATAGATGGAGGATTATTCACGAGGAAGAAGAAAGGGGTGGAAATTTAATTTTTACCCGGTGGAGGATTGTTATGTAGTAATCAAGGTTACCATTTGACGCAGAAAGTCTAACAGATATGGAGGCAAATACGGATACAGCTCCGATGAATCATGAATCTTACTCTTTATAACAAAAGGCGAGGGGAATAGTGGGAACCTGGAGATTTAAGAAGAAGTATAGAGATATTCTCAAATCGTGAATTTATTTTCCTACTCGGTCAAACCCAAGATTGTGTGGACGGATACTTTACATAATTATGGAACTATTGTACAAATACAAGTTCGGCTGTTATCTCATAAGCTTAAGTCCAGGACGTAAACAATCCTGATATCATATTGAGGATGCCGGTGTCCGGTGAGACGTTTAATTTGAATAGAAATTGGCCAAGTATTCTTCAGTAATCACATGGGAGATTACCTTCTAGACGTCGCTGATGAATTCGAGTTCCTCTGTGAATCTGACAGCTCTGCATAGTCTGAATAAATGGCTTTCGCAGAGTGCGTTATCATCAAGCGGTCTTGGGGGATTGTGCTTGGCCTGGCTTTATCAAAAAGAGCATCATGTACTTTTGAAGAAGATCTGGAAAATAAAGGATTTTGTTGACTTTCACAGCTCTTAGATTCCTTGAAAGATTTGAGTGTGGATTGCGGAGGATTAGTAGTATCCATAAATTCTACTCACCGTGGCAGCGATGGAATTGTTACTGGCACAACAAAGGTATGCACCATCAATCCACCAGCACTACGTATAAAAAAACTCGCTCATTACGATTGGCAGGTATATCAAGCGGGGAAAGAACCCAACACCAGCATGCCCCAAAAGTTCATGACAGCATAAAGAAATGTTAGGGAGTAATGGCTTGGATTCAGACTTAATTGTGCGGTGAGTCCTGGCTCATATAGATTTAAGCAAGTCCAAATATTGCCCTCCTGATGAAGCTCGAAAATAGAGTTACATGAGTAAGTTCTGGCTAGTTGAGCTCATCCTAAATTCATGATGTTCAAGACTTCAGAGCTGACTGACTACGATGGAGGATTCATATTTCTATAACTGTGTTGTATCATCCTAAAACTGTCTCTTCTTGTGTGTTCCTAGATGCAGTTTATTAGATGAAACATTTTAGAGTGGTCAAATATCGCTCGGAATCTGTACTCGTTGGCATAAAATATACTCTCGAGAAGGGTGTTCCTAACATAGAAGCTCAGCCATCGGTGAATTTCAAAGCCCAAATCACATCAGTAAAAAAATTCAGTGATGACTGAGAGTTTTAATTTAGTGATTAGTGTATGACAGCTCGTTAAAATGTAGCATCAAAGATGAAGCTTTCGGATTTTTATTCTTGTTTTTTGAGCCGCGTATGAGTCAACAATAGATGAGATGAATCTTTGAGTTTAGGGGATGGATGAATCATAGTAGTAGTAGTAAATTCGTAATCGATATGGATGAATCATATGGCTGGTGATTTTAGAGGCTAGTTTCCGCATCTTTTTTTTACTATATGGATGATGGATGATGATGTAGATTCCGAGGTTTTGACTTTGTTTTATGGAAATTTACACAGCGATGGGCGCGGTAATGTGGTTGATACATGTAGATGCGTCGTGAACATTGCTGTATATGAAGCGCGAAAACAAGGTGTAACGCCCATCTTATGGCACGCACTTGTTCATTCTCGTGCTCAGATTTGATGTAACGATGTAACATTATCCGAAGTGTAGGTCCGCTGCAGTCAAGAGAGAGATGAAGAACGTCCCCTGAGCTAGCCGAACCCTCTTACGGAGTATAAACCCACTGACCCACAACACAACATGAGAAGTGGATGATGTAACATGAAATTCTTGAAAGGCTCCCACATTTCTCGTTCCACAAAGCTGGAAATTTTCTCGCTTCTTTATATTTGCCCCACCTACCGAACTAAAATTTTTACACCTCGCAACTCAACACAACTTTGTATACAGAGTCGAAAGATAATGTCCAGATCTTTTCATGCACAATGGGAACCAATAAAGCCTATCACAGTTATAAATCCCAATTCCATTTGCCTCCTATCACCTCTTAAATTGCCGCTTAAACCTAAAATAATGTCCTCGTTGCCGAAAAGTGCAAAATGAGAGATCCTTTTATAGCAAGTCCCAGTTTCGATCTGGGGACCTCCGGGTTATGAGCCCGGCGCGCTTCCACTGCGCCAACTTGCTTTGAATTGGATTGATTGTTCTGATTGGATGAGAGAGTGGGATCAATTTCAATCTATATAGGACTCATTTTGTTAGACATGGAACGATTGTAAAATATTATAAGAGGAAAAATGGATCGTGGGTTGGTGCACGTGGTGGGAAACGAGGTGCAGGGCTAGCTTGGAACACACATTTCTTGAAGGTGTATATTGAAGGTGTATATTACATCTTCAAAACTTTGATCGCCAAAATATAAAGATCTACATCTAGGACTACATGACGGAACGACCCAGATGATCTACCTGCGGGAAAAAAATATAACGATTTCTTTATCAAAAAGATCACAAAAGATCCAAAAAGATATTGCAACAACGGCGAATCGAACGCCGACCTCCACCTTGGAAGGGTGGAATCCTAACCATTGGACTATTGAAGCTGAGTAGGCTTGTTATTTGCTTGCCATGGAGAGGAGTATTTGACACTATATTAAGATTTCCTTTTCTGGTCAAGAGGTGGGGGTTTTGTGGAGCCAGATCATGGCGGAAGCGAGGAGAGCGGATGTAGGTGGGTCCCAATGGGAAGATTTCCGCTCTGTCTTGTTACTTCCGACGGGGATTACTTTTGATGGGACGGAAGATATTTCTCTGAGTGGAGAAAGTATTGGCAAGTAAAGTTGTTGGTACACAATAGTTCCGCACGAGTATCCTTACTTCACGCCCAGTCCGTCATATCTAGATGGCTTTACTTATCCAAGCCTGCTATATGTCATACGGTATAGACCTCGCATGCTACTCACAATACCATCCGCAAGTGTACATGTACATGTCCATAATTCTAGCACTGTATACTCAGTACAAGCAAATGTAACAACTCCCACGTAAATACTCAGTCCCATCACCATTCTCACATACCTCCAACTCCCATACCTCACAGCTCACCTAGCATCAAGCTAAAGCTCACCGACCGGCAATCCATCACCCTCTCTATAGTTCCCATAAATATTCACCTCATCATACCCTCCCAATTCCTTCTCTCTATCCGAAAATTCAAACGTGTCCATATAATCCCCGTGCCATTTTTCCGCCCAATCTCTCAATACATCCCAATCCATACATTTTTTTATTCGGTTACGTCCAATCTGATTTACCATGTCCTCAATATTGGGTACGAGTGTATAATCTGGGTTACACATGATATATTGACGAATACGATCGAAACAATGGTAGGGGTGATCTGCTGGGGGAAGAAATGGTGCGAGTCGTAGGTTATAGTCGTAGGAATGGTAGAGGCTGCGGAGCATACGCTATTTTGAGTTAGAGAGGGCTGGGAAAGAGAATGAAGGTTTCTAAAGAGTAGATGAGAAATAATGAGGACGTACGAGGCAGTGCAAAACATAATAAGATTCAATGAAATAAATGTGTTTAGGCTCCGTGTCACCATCGCACAGGTGAGTTGCGGTAGACTCTGGAAGATTATTGGCTTCCACATATGATTGAGGTAAAGCTCTCACACCATGACCTGGTAGAGTTTTATGCCAAGCTTCATTCCCATCAGTGATATTGCGTGAAGTAAAGCGACTGGTGCAAGATATATGACGGGTGTGAGAGCGGTCGAGACTAAGTTCGGGAATTTCTACGTGATTCATAGATTATTAGTATCGCAATGGTTCTTAGAGTTACTGCGCATTCAAAGTAAAGGGGAAAGGGGTAACTAACAGGTGAGGCGAGACATTTTTTCAATGATTTAGAGCCTAACGATACAATCAAAACGGATTGTAGGACATTTAGCAAAATCAAGAAGAGAATCGATATGCCCATAAAATTCTTGAAGAAAAATTTCGTCTTTGAAGGAGCGAAAGAACGAGTTTTCGAGAGATGACCTTTACTAAACTCGCTGTCCGCGCCTCTCGGTTCATTATATCCCGTAGGCCATGTTTCGGGAGATCTACGATGGTATAATGCTTCCGAGGATGGAGAACCTATATCTGTGGCTGGTATCATTGTATATGAGGATACCGATAACTTTGGCTGGACGATGGAAGGGTAGTTGCCGTGTTGATTGTACAAAGAACTGCTATGGGACTATAATGAAAAGGGGTCTCGATGGGACAAATAAGCGAGCGCGAAGTTTTGTACCAACATATTATCATAAGGGAGTCTAAACTAAAATCTATTGCTCATCTCTTGTCATGTACCACATCGTACCACCTCATACTTTTGAAGGTGTAGAAAGCTCTCTAGATGTTTTTGAAAGATCAGGAGGTTCAAAGAATTGGACTAGTTTATTGTATCGATTTCGCTCTTACTAAAGACCTCCTTGTCATAAGACAGAAAATCTAAGTGAGCTTCGATGTTTATCGTTTATTAACCTTTCTTGCCTATCCTCTTACGCCGAGAAGATGGCACACTAGTGCCCCAGGCTTTGAAAAAATGAGCTTTGGCAGGACTAGAACCTCGGGCCGAGATTGGTTGGCGATATCATCTCAATTTTGGCGTAGAAAAGACTTGCTATTGATGATTACCACTCTCCGTAATGATAGAAAACATATGGACAGGGACTCGGAAAAGTTCGGACTGTAAAACTTTCTTATCAAAGCAAGCGCTCGAAGATGGAAGTATAGAAGAGTAAGCTCTGAGGAAGTCGATTCACTAAATGAGTTTCATAACAAAGAGCTTTTTAAAGTGAAAGGCTCGTACTTTTAAGTCTGGAGCAATCTGTGACTGTGAGGTCAGACTCCTGTGGCGTATTATCTGAATATAGCATAGGAATCGAGTCTTTTCTTCTTGGTATTTATTATGCGAGAAATGGGTTTATACGATCATTTTTTCCCTTGATTTTCGTATTTTCTGTGAGGATGATGGTAATTTTTATTAAAATCCTTCAGCTCCTACATCCAAACTGCGCGCGAAACGACACGTGAACTGCTGGATTCGGTGTTCGCAAATTAGACCAAGCCATAGTTAAGAATCATTAAATTCCTAAGTAGCTGGTAAAGTGCATTGCCTATACGTGCAGTTAACAGCATACGATAACCCGATTTCCACAGCGTTTTTCTCAATGACGTGATCAAGCTTTGTCAAGATATTTGCATAGTGATCTATGTCGCTTGTATGTAGATTTTACTAGACAACTTTTAGCTTCTCATGAATTGAAAATCATTCCAAGACACTATCACCATATGAATTATGGCAAGGCTTAGGACTTATGATAGCAGCAAAGATGATAACATATTAAACGTCAACAGAATGCTAAATTTCCACAAGGGAACTCCGTTTGATCTTGCTTTCAAGGCTCGTTTGAAGGAAAATTGCAAATTCGTTGTCGACCTCTGCACATAAGAGCCAGAAAGTTACCAACATGACAAGCTGGGTTCTGTTCCTGTTCCTATTCCTAACCTTGAGCTTCAACTCGTCTTAGTCGACTGAGTGCTTGAAGCCAAGGATAACGAGGGTGAAAACAAGAAACGGAAGCTTTCAGACTCTGAGATGAAGCTCCAATAGATAATGGGTATGGCCAATCTTCATTCTTTTCCTTTAGCATTGGGTACCATTCACAGCTTTACCGTCCTTGCTACATGATCGATCGTACCAACACACGAACTTTTAGTTCTCAAGATCTTCGGAAAGATCCCCAATAACTCAAGACTTCATAAGTTGAGCACTTCTCTTTCAAAAGGTACGATATAACAATACACCTCATGATAAAACCCCAGCTAATTTGCAACACCATTAGACAACTTGACACGAACAGGCAATGGACACGGCAAGAATCAATCTGGGCTATTATATAGCAACAGGGCAGCGTGATTTATAACGGATGAGCAGTGATACGTTTGGGCGGGGTGGAGATGTGCTTTGCACTTGCATAATGACTCTTCATTCCAGGTTAACTTCACGCTTCTGCGACATGATAGCAATAATAGAATCCAAAGCAGATATTACACTACCAAAGCCAGTATAGTGAACAGACAGAACAGGAATACCATGATAAGAGATAAACTATGAAAGCAGGCATGTATTGTATTTTCACCTCGAGGTAGACAGAGACTATTCCTTGCCACCCTCTCATCCATTCTTCCTAAACGCCAGCAAATCCTCCCAACTCCCGAGCCATTATGCATTTCATCATATCTTCTGTCGTAACTGCTTCGCACTAATGCTAGCATGTGGCAAGCTCATCCTCCAACGTAGCCCCCCATCCAGTTGCGAAAATCTCCCAATACATCGTCGTGAATTCTTCGTAGCTCCCTAAGCCTTGACCAACGGATCACCATATTTCTCTACCATTCACATTAGCCTTCTTTTCTCTTCCTCTCCCTGACCAGCAAGATGACGGGGGAAAATAACTCACTGCCATCCCAATTCCTATCAACCAGCGCATCCCAAGCCCTATCATACTCCTCTCTAAATTTCTTCGAAGTCCACGAACTACCCGGCGACCCATGATTAATCTTATCCTGAGGGGCAACACTCTTTGAGGGCGTCGTAACAGGAGTATCAGAGAAACTATAGTTATGGGCGTAGAGATCCGGTGGGGAATCCGGAGCTTCCATCATGAGGTCTTCTTGGTGGGATTCTTGGTGCGACGACAGTTCGGCATCGGTGCTTGAGGCTGGGGGTTGTTGATCTGCTAGGAAATGGTAAGATATTTGGTTCTTGGGATTGAGCGTGAGGATGGGGGATAGGAATGGGGATGGGAATGGGAATGGGAATGGGAATGGTTATTTATTTACCTGCTGATTCTTGGGCTGACATTTTAGTGAGTTTGATGCGACCGTACTAATGGTCTACACAGTGAAGATATCCGTCTTATTATTGTATTTCTAGGACAGGTGAAGTGAATTTATTTGAAGATGGTGATAATGAAGCTTTGAGTAAACACCCCACAGCCTTGTCATGCAGCCAAGTTGTGATAGCAGGGCTGTTATACACTTAGCGTAATCCACAGCAAGCCACATCCCTTGCAAACCCACACCCCTCCTTTTCCATTACCTCTCTACACTCTTTACATTTTCCGGAATATTTTCTCAGTACATAGAACAAGGACTCTCTAATAGAATATGAGCAAAAAATCAGCAATTCCCAGTGCCTGGGACGACGATTGGGAAACTCAAGCCGACGCATGGGAATCGGCACCACCAGCAACAAATAAAGTAATCGAGGAAGAGCCCAAAATATCCAAGGCGGAACGATTAGCAAAACACGCCGAGATTAACAAGAAGATATGGGAATCTGCGTATGTTACATTCTACGTCTACAATGTCCTTCCATATCAACTTTCCGCTTTAAACAACTAATACGATTCATCCATAGTGAAACCCCAGGCGGCCTCTCAGAAGAATTTCCCTTCCTTCCACCTAATCTCGCCAAACCCGTTCCATTAGCTACGCCTTACAAGGCGCCTCTTACACTTCTCTCCCGTAAACCTGCACCTAGAACCATCACCAAAATAGATCCTCGAACTGGTAAAACGATCACCATTCAAGCAGAAGAGGAAGAGGAAGTTATTGTCCCAGGACCAAGTGCCGAAGAATTGCGCGAAAGGACACAACGCGAACGTGAGGAAAAGCAGAAAAAGTATGATGAAGCCAGAGCCAGGATTCTAGGGACTAATGCCGCACCAAGAAGTAATTCTGGAAATGGAAGGGGAGGTAGTGGTAGTAGTAGTCCGAGGAATGGGACACCGCCTCTACAGGGAAGGGGAAGAGGCAGAGGAAATGATATTCGGAGACCGGATAGTAGACCGGATAGTAGAACTGGACAGAAAGAGTTATTCGATCCGAACTATACGCCTAAGCCGGGGTCGATCACAATACAGAAGACATCTAGAAATGGGGAAGGATCACGATCAGGTTCGGGCACATCTACACCAATGTCACGAGAGAATGAACAAATTATTCGAGCACCAAGGGGACCTGATGCAACAGGTAAAGGATTTGGGTTCGCAAATCGAGGTGGTAAAATGAGTTGATTTTCTGCTCTAGAGTCATCAACTACCAACCTCCGCCAATTTTGCCGGCGATTTCTATTACTCTTTCGGCATCCCCAGCATTTTTGCCGACATCACTGACAACTTCCCTATATGTCGTATACACCAATCTTTCGAGATCTAGGCCGGTGGTTGTCGCCCAATGCGATAGGGTATCTTTGATGTATGATGGTGAGATCCCTTCAACTAAATCATTACGGTCATCAACACTCGATGACTCCACATTATCTTCTCCAGAGAAGTATGCCTCGTCAACTTGGGCCAGCCACATTTTCTGTTCTTGTGGACCGGCTTTCGTATCACCTTCCAACCGGCTAGTATTTATTGGATCATCAAGCTTGATCTGACCACCTCCGTTGGTACAGCCACCTGGACATGCCATAACTTCGACATAGCTATAATCGGGACCGGAAGCTTTACCATTTGGCCGCCTAGCGCTTCCGATAGGTTTACCACCAGGCATTCGAGACGGCTTTGCTGGCTTAAGTCGTCGGACAAGATTTTGAATATTTCGGAATCCATAATATCTAGCCGCCTTTAACAATATCTCACCGTTATCTGCGACAACAGTATAATCCACAACATCTACGTTTCGACCTTTAATCGTTTGGATGGATGATCCTTTATGCTGGGATGCAAAATAATGGAGGGCATAATGAAGATTCCCACCGGAAGTA
This sequence comes from Sclerotinia trifoliorum, assembly GCA_905066765.1. Classification (NCBI taxonomy): domain Eukaryota; kingdom Fungi; phylum Ascomycota; class Leotiomycetes; order Helotiales; family Sclerotiniaceae; genus Sclerotinia; species Sclerotinia trifoliorum. The sequence continues at coordinate 791,081 of CAJHIA010000024.1, forward strand.
CCAGCGTCGCGGTTACCGTTGCTGCTACTTCTGCGATTAGATGGGAAGAGAAAAGAGTCTATTTTTAGATCTGGGAATGGTATGCGTGAGGATGTAGGCATTGGAGTCCGAGGTAATTTGGAAAAGTCGATGCGCCTGGAATCTGCGAGCATGAGTAACTCCTTGCTGGTAATGACAGAATCGACATCTCTAACGCCCCTAGTTCCTGTTCCTTCCCAAACCGCGTCGGTCAATTCCTCTCGACTAGCCTCCAGCTTTTTATCAAAACATGGCATAACCGCTACATGCCATATCCTATCAGGTGAAATACCAAGTTTTCGACTCAAAGTCGTCTTTATAAGAGTTCCCATCAATGCTTGTGGTGATTTAATCCGTGATAAATGAGGTAAAACGTGTGGATGTGTCTTTTCGGCGTAGCATACCCATCCAGGACAAGAAGATGTCAGGATTGGTTTCTTAGATCCGGCGTCTTTCATAGACGCTATTACTTCCTCAGCTCCGAGTACTAAACATGCCTCTCTTGTGATATTCGTATCCACAACCCATTGAAATGCATTCCTATAAACCGCCTTGTTCTTTATTCCTTTTGGTCCCCTAAGTAGATGTTCAATCATATAGCCTGCTTCTCGTTCGGTAACTCCAAAGGTAGCAGCAATACTCGCTCGTGATTGCGGACTGACACTCGCGACATAAATGTTCCCTCCTTGTTCTAGTCCTTCCACATTTATACCTGTCCCCGTCGCATTTTTATATAGGCGTAGACCTGGTGCTGAATCTAACTGTGATAATACTTCGGCATGCGATTGTAAAGATACAAGGACAGCTTCCGCAGAAGTGACGCATCCTGAACATGCGAGACAATCTGTGAGTGATATCTGGGCGGGGGGTAAATCGGAAGGAAGAGGGGCATCGGTATTGAAGGATATTTCGAGTTCCTGACGAAGGTGTTAGGACAGGATGATAGGGAAAGAATGAATATGAATATACATACATTATCCGCAGAAGGTTTTGAAGCTGGTAAGGTTTCGACGGGTTTTATACATGCGACTCCGGGGGATATAAAATCGTTTAAATCGTCTGCGGAGAGAATTGCGCTCATGATTCTTGGTGACTTTGCGAACGCTGGATGCGCCGCTCTTTTATTTCGGAATGGAGTTCTTATGTATGATAGATATACGATATTCGACCTTTCGATTGTAAGTAAAAAGAGTAGAATGATATTATCTAAATATCGGAGATGCGTAAATAGATTCGAAGATTATCGGGACAAAAAATTTAAAAGATTGTAAATCATTGACAATCACAATTGAGATAATTCGTCGAAAATGCATTGCGAGGATCGGAGCACGGAGAATGGAGATGGTGGCGTTGACTAGGGTGAGGGCTGACAGCCCCGCACTAAAATATGCAGTGATGCCTCGACGATTCATTTTTTTGCCTGAGGTTGAAATCAATGACGTAAGGTTGTGTGGTCGGTTGTGTTGTTCCTGACATGGGATGACTTTGTTGTTGTTTTTTGTGGATTTGTAGTTATAAGAGGGGTTGTCGATTCTATTTTGCCTTGTATATTGAAGACAATACTAGGGATATATTAATCGAGTTGGAGGTTACACCAAACTTTTCACCTAACACTTGTGAGAGTTATGGACGTATGACACAACCCGAGATATATATCAGAACATGCTTGACTGATTTCCTAACTAGGTATTTTACTCCTACACATATGGAACAGCAGGATGGCTTGCATTACAAGCCGTTCCATTAATGCTATCTCCTACCATCATCATTGCTCTGCTCTCACCTGAAGTTCGAGATGCTACTTGTTAGTCCAATGCATACCTTTCAAATTTCCATAGTTTTACTAACAGCTCACTCCCAGTACTTGAAGAATACTTTTCCAGATCCCTAGGAATAACACTACTGACCCTCAGCGTCCTAATCGTCGTCCTAACCGGATCCGTACCTCTCACCTCTTCTCTGTCCGATACTGCTTCCTCTGCAGTCACATCTTCAGCCAGTGACCCCAAAGCTCCCTATGCAGTTCCTGTCCTTACAATTTCTACCATTTATCATGGCGTGATCGCGTTTTACTGCTATGCGCGCTATACAACAAGTGGAACTTTTACATTTGCTCTGGGATCGCTTGGTTCGACGACATTATTTGCGATAGGGGGATGGTGTATACTTTTTGGGACGGAGAGTGGGAGGATTAGTAAGAAGACGGGAGCGGATAAGAGGACGAGTGGGTGGCCGTTTGGCAACCAGGAGAGTGCAAGTGCGAGGAAGAAGGCTCTCAGGAGGGGGTTGTGAGGTTCTGGTGAGGGGGATAGGGAGACAAAATGGGGAATGCGAAGACGCATTGGTTATTGGGGATGAGATGGTATTTGGCTTCGGGAAAAGTTTCAAAGGGACTGTATATTTGTGGGCCTAATGACTTCATGAAAAAAAAAAAGTCAAACGAGGGTTTAGTGTGATGTTGATATCATTTTGAGATTCATTACTCGATTTGTTTCCGTTACCCAACTGCACAAACCCTTCTCATATGAACAAATTCCCTACCAGCACACTTCCTCACACCTCTCTTTCCATATCTAGTAAGTGCCTCCTATCCACATATCCCCAAGACTCAACCCGCGATGTCTCGATCTCGGAAACCGTACAAATTTAAAAACACGCATACATACTAAGCACGGCGTTAAGCATCTTACCAAACGACCGGTATCTCCTTCCTTCGATGCCCCATGATTCCCACGAGTTCAACAAGGAAGACAGGAGCGGAAATGGACTTTGTATTTTGAGCTTTATCTCCAATGCTGTCATAGGTTAAGGTTATATGATCATGCATACTAAAGAAAAATAATCTTTTTCAATCCTACGTCATAAAGTCTCGTATTTAAAATAATTTTTAAATCGAGTTTTGAGATTGAATATTTCTAAGAAGAGAAGAAGAGATAAAAAAGGAGTATAATAATTTATAATAAATATATACATACCTATATAAATTTTAGAGTCTAAACTAAAAATAACTATTATTTGTTTTAATTTTTAATTATTAATTATTATATTATAACATAGACATAAATCAAACATTTGATGCCTAGGTAAATAAACTTCGCCAAAGCAAGACGGCTCCCACCCTGAATTAGCATTCCAGCGGACAACTACAGTCCTAACACCACCCCGTACGGGCAGCAGAGAAATAAACTAATTAGATATCTCTAGCGGCGGACTTTTCTCTCTTTTCCGTCAGCACGAGTAGGTAAGATCTTACTTCCTACAATGCGATATGTACATGATACTTTGGTTGAGGTTGAAATATGCTTGCTTACCGATAAATCAACCGCGTATGGATGCATGGACTTAATCACTAACCCCGAGCGAGGTCTAGCTTACCTCATCTCGCGATTAGCCAGCTAGCTAGCTTAGCTTAGCTATGAGGGAGAAAGGCTCCCCCACTTCCCTTCAATTACCGGATGTGGAAGTACATATGGTTATTTTATATGGAAATTCACTGATGATATAATGTGTAACGTAAGCGCGAAAATATCAGGTAGATGAGGGATAGTAGAGTATATAAAGAGTTGATTGTTCCCGCGTTTTTATTTATCGTTGGTAATAGCCAGTTCTACTGTATTAGTTCTTCCATTATACATAACTGCAGTGCACCTAATTACCCCTCTTAAAAAAATATCAAACTTCAATCGATTAGACAAACACAACATCACATAAATAAAGCACCAACAAGAGAATAAAAACAGACAAAATGGTTCAATTACTCGGAAAAGATATTGGTACCATCGGGTACGGCATGATGGGTATGTCCTCCCCAATCTCCTCTCAAACACCAACTAATCCTCCCTCCTAGGTCTCTCATGGCGTCCAGAGCCTCAACCTCTCGAAGAGAGCATCGAAACCCTAAAATCCGCCCTCGAAAACGGCTGCAATTTCTGGAACGGTGGACAATTCTACGGAACACCTGAATACAACTCTCTTACCATCTGCAAGGCCTATTTTACAAGGTATCCTGAAGATGCTGATAAAGTAGTCTTGAGTATCAAGGGTGGTATAGATCTAACAAAGTTCGTTCCAGATGGAAGTCCAGAGGGAGTGAGAAAGAGTGTGGATACATGTTTAGCACTCTTGGGAGGAAAGAAAAAAATCGATATTTTCGAGTGCGCGAGGGTGGACAAGAATACACCCATTGAAACTACGATGAAGGTTTTGGAGGAGGAATATGTGAAGACGGAGAAGATTGGGGGTATTTCGCTGAGTGAATGTTCGGCGGAGACAGTGCGTAGGGCTGCAAAGGTTACGAAGATTGTGGCTTGTGAGGTGGAAGTTGCTTTGTCTACGTTGAATATTTTTCAAAATGGGGTTGCAAAGGCTTGTGCTGAACATGATATCTTGGTTGTTGCGTATGTATTTTCTTTCGATATGGATAATGATAATGGTATGGCTAATGAAACACAGATACTCACCCTTAGGCCGAGGATTATTGACCGGTGCGATTCAAAAGCCAGAAGATATCCCTGAGGGGGATCCCCGTAAAGACTATCCTCGATTCCAGAAAGAACACTTCGAAGCCAACAAGAAGCTTTCTGATGCAGTGGCAAAGATTGCGGAGGAAAAGAAATGCACATTGGCTCAAATTTCTATTAATTGGCTCACGGCAATTTCGAAGAAGGACGGTAATCCAGAGATTATCCCAATCCCCGGCGCTACTACAATCAGCCGCATCAAGGAGAACTCCAAGCAAGTATCCTTAAGTGCTGATGATTTGGTGGAGCTTGAATCGATTTTGAAGCAATTCCCAAGTTCGGGACCTCGTTATGGCAAGGAGCAATCAGCAATGTTGGAAGGTTAAAAGCCTTGGTGAAAGGAAAGGAGTTAGCAATGATGAAACTGGAGTATGAAGTAGCGCAAGAATGTGTATTTAGAACTAGAGCTCAGAATAAATTGTGTAATGTGTTTATGTCGACCTTAAGATGCAGTTGCCTACATCCATCCGAATTGCAGAACTCGAAGGTTATTCATCATGGCGGGAGTGTGAGAAAAGAGATGGATGCATAAAATGAGCTTACCTAAATAGTATTATCTATTGCAGAGTCTTTGAATACCGGAGCTGCATGATGTCTTTACAATCAAGAGAGCGCAATTGCGAAAGTTGATCGGATTGTGTGTAACATGAAGTAAAATATTTTGATGTAAGATGTGGTGGAAGAAAATGTTAAGGTTACTTTATTAAGAAAAGTGGACAACAAGCTAGCAGAACTAATAAAGCTGGACGGAAAGTTCCGAAAGCTCTTGGCATATTTCGCGATGGACATCATCGAGTCGCAACTGCAACTAAACTGCATATTCGCAAAGCTTCTTTAAACCTTTAAACACCAACTGAACAACTGAACTCGATCAATTCACCCTTCAACCTCAACCTTAAGATTTTCACCTTTAGCGTACCTTTGATTACCAATTCCACTATACGATTGTTACTTTTCACTACTTCAACATGGCAGACGACTCGCCTCCAGGATCTCCCCTCTCAGATCTTTCCTCAGACGCATTCGAGATTGACGAAGAGAACGAACGGATGGCTGCAGAAACTCATATGCCGCCCGCGAAAAGACAAAAGACGGGTAGTGATGAATCTTTACGCATCGCTCACACATCTCGCAATATTAAAATGGAGGGAACAGATGGTTATTGTTCTAGTGATACAGAAGGAGACATCCCGGATTCCCCAGGCATTATTCAACGACCGGAGGATGCTCTAGATGATTTACATGAACAGATTACAATTTGCGCATGGCTTGGATGTACTAGAGGAGATTTGGGAGATATGGATCAGCTAGTCGATCATTTACATCATGATCACATCGATTCGAGACCCAAGAAATATACATGCGAGTGGTTGGCTTGTCCAAGGAAAAGCCAACCTCAAGCAAGTGCTTATGCTTTGAAGGCACATATGAGAAGTCATACCGGAGAAAAGCCATTCTATTGCGCGTTGCCTGGTTTGTTCTCTATAAGTGAATGTTTAAATCAAAGCTAACAAGTTTACTAGAATGCGATCGCGCTTTTACACGTTCTGATGCTCTCGCCAAACACATGCGAACAGTTCATGAAACTGAAGCTCTTCGTCCTTCCGATCCTATTCCAAAACATATACATGACATTTCAAAACCAGGCCACGGTCAACTCAAAGTCGTCATGAAGCCATTTCCTGATGCAAATCCTGTCGCAGGAGCACAGATATCACCTTTAGTTGATCCTTCGTCATTGGCGACATCATATCCTCCTGAACTAGGAATTACCTTGGACGAAGAAGCAAAGGGACCAGTTGAGCTTTGGAAAGTACTACGTAAGCAAATAAAATGGGCAGAGGAAGAAGGCGAGGCATTAAGGAAACAGTGCGAATTTATGGAAGAGTTGAGGAAAAGAGAATGGATGGAGAAGGAAGTTTTACTTGATAGTGCCATCGCAAAAGATTTGGAATGGCATGAGAAAAGAAAGGAGATGTTGGCTGGCCTTGCGAAGATTCCAATGCCAATGGGGGAAGAGCACTCCGCCATGGACGAGGGCTCAATTTCACCAAGTATCCGCGGACTTAATTTTACACCAAATAGGGCTATGTCTCCAAATGGCGGCACTCCTTTCTCACCTAGAGATTTGACACCTTTAGAGCAAAGCCAAGGACCTGTCGAGGCAGATGCGGCTGAGGTTTTGGCGTCTATGGCTCATGCTTAAATACAGCATGGGGGGGAAAGCAGTGGGAGGAAAAGCGAATACCAAACTGATCTGCATATCCAATTTTTGACAGGATATTAGGTAATGAGTACTAGGAGTAAAAAGGCTACAAAATATCACGAATTAACGGATATTAATTCGGGGAATTGGAATGGAAATTATGGCAAGCATGGCGTTTTTTGGAGAGATGTAATGGGAAAGCAGGGGATCTGCTCCTGTGTGGAATGATAGTTTACTAGAATACTAAAATCCTAGGACGATGATTAATATCACGATGGCTGCCTGAGCGGTATTTTGTGAGACTTTGATGCATTGGGTTTTGATAGTAGACACTGGAATTCGTGGGGAGATAGATGGTGAGCTTTAACTACAAGAAAAGTAAGTCTTAACTTTTTATATTTTGCCTGACTTATTGATTGATGATCTATAATCATTTATATCTACATCATAAGAAGTCTCTGAAGGAAAATGCTTAGTTTATTCATTGTCTACTCAATCACTCTCCTCTTATACCTCTCATACCTCTCATACCTCTCATACCTCTCATACCTCTCATACCTCTCATACCTCTCATACCTCTCATACCTCATACAAACATACCCTCAAAGCAAAGCAACCTTCAACAATAACAATAACAATAACTTACACACAAACCCTGAATCTCAATCTTCCTTTATGGCTCTTATATGCCTACCTAGCGAGAGATTTTCCATAGCATATGAATGGCATAAGGTTATTTAATTACTCTATAAATGGATTTATTTATTCTAGAAGGAAGCTATTTGTTAGTGGCTTTACGGAGTATGTCTATGTCTATAAGTATAGATATTAGATATTAGATACTATTATTCTTGTCAATATTTATGAAGTAGGGCTATCTTGAGGTACTATGTAATCTTACAACTGAATTTGTTCCAGTTCTAGTTTTATAAAGACTGGTGGACTTAAGGTTAAGGTTTGGTTACTCTTTGGGATCTTTGGTATGCTTTCGAAGAATACTCTTATATATGTAAATGTATATAATTATATATATTCTATTTCTACAGTCCTGCAGTCTTGTATGGGGTTTGAAACCTTGATGTAGTGTTGAGTTTGAGTTTTTATTGTCATTGGTTGGAAATAATCACTATTTGATTCAAATGTCATCTCGAAAAGATATTTCCAGCACGATGATAGCAAAAAAAAGACATCTTGGGTTTCGAAAATGTCTGTACGGGGGCTATATTGCTTGTGTATGAAGTCGTATCTGCGGTCTTTTTTTTTTGAATTAACTACAGGCTTCTTAAGTCTTGCGTGAGACAATTTAGAAAGTTGTTTTGTTGTGTGGAAGGACCTAGGTAGTGGGTGGATGCTTGAGGTTATACAGTTTTTTTAGTCGGCTGGAGGAGGATGGAGGGTGCAGGATAATAGTAATATAGGTGGATTAGCTTCACAAAATTCCATATAAGATCTTACAATTTTCTTGATGATATTAAGTTACGTCGAGTCTTTCACAGGGTATAAGTATGCTTTATAGCTAATAGACTCCGCGTTAGTGAAATGATAATTCTAACTTCTTTTCTTCATCGATATCTATAAATATTGGTAATATTATAGCTACCTATACTTTACAATAACAAAGAGACAAGAGCATCCAAGTGCGGCTAGAGCTGCAGTGATAACAAAATATACTCTAAGGATTTCAATACATTTGAAACTTGAAATACATGACAATCTTCAAATATCAACTTCTATAGATGAATTTATCTTTATGATTTTATTGTCGCTTATTGCAGATGCGTTCTGTTGTTGATTTTTCTCATTTATTTTGTTTGATCTTGTAAATTATCATAAAAATAGAATATCAAAACGATCACATATCGAAGTTCTTTGAGGGAACTACATGTTAGATAGAAGTATGATATTCGTAGTTGAAAGGCTAGGATTTGAGGGATGGACTTTGTGTGAAGCTAGTGTAGTTCGTATGCATTGCTTGGTGCATTTGCTTTGCTGCGGGGAATCTTTTCTGAATGTTATATAAAAGTCCTTGATAGTTATAAGAATTTTACTTATTATTCTCTACACATAGAAAATATTCAAGAAGATTCGGCATTAGACCGACTTTGATAAGTTGAACATCGTGATTTTAACAAAAAATCCCGAAGTTCGAAAAAAATAACTCGAATCAATATAATCATCATTATGATAAATATACAGATTAAATATACACGTCACATCAAAATAAATAAAAAAGACAAACAAAGCGACAATAACACCCGACAAAAAAGTATTTATTTTAAATTAAAAAAATATAAATTAAAATATAAATCGACAGTGGCAGGTTGATGAATTATTTGCTTGTATTACTATCCTTTATATCAATTTGAATATATATTTATACTTTCTAAGACTTGTGACGTTGCAAAATTCACCAACTAATTATTGACAATGTGGAAATCTATAACAAGAATCACTAGGACCTTGAAGGATATCCCATAACCTGATCTTACCACATACCATAGATAACTTTATACCACATAAAGGGAATTGGGACTTTTTTATTGTACAAAGTCACCATGTCGCACCATCTACCATTGATCTATACAGCTATAACTGAAGAGGAAGTGGATATTTGATTCTAAGAATATATATACCCTCGCTACTCCTTTCCGCTATATGTATATCTCCACTATCTGCACTACCCCGTCTCCATGAGTATATAACAGACCAATATCCTACTCACCTTCTAACACATGTACCCAGAAAAGATCTACCCTCAAATAAAGAAACACCAGCCCATCATCTCAGTGGGTATTGACTTTTACATAGACTCATTAAATTCAAATATAAGATCTGATATAAACGCCATAAGAAATTGAGAAATCCAATATGCTAGGATCTGGAAATTGGACAAATACTTGTGCTTGTTGATAATGAGGAATTTTACATGAGAGTTAATTGTTGGTAAGTTGAGAGAGATAACAGACTTTTGGATTATCTGAAGTGTAGTTGATTCATCAATGGCAATAAATATAAGTTGATGATGAAATTATCAACTTATAAGACAAGTACCACCATATCTCTCTACAATCTATCAACAAGGAATCGTCACTCCCCGTCTCCCATTCCCTCTCCCCTAACATCCCAACTCCAAGTCCTAACCCATCAGAAACCGCACACTTCGATCTACATACCTAGTATATAGATTCAGAAACTACAGTAACAAACATTACTACGTAGACCCTCATTAATTACTGCCATTTATACTCGGTTAAACTAATACAACCCATTACGCCAGCTGGAGCTGTTTTAAGACCTCCGAGCTGAGATAAAATGTAAAATGTAAAATATAAAATATAAAATATAAATTGTAAGACTAAGTCTACAGCAGAGTGTAAATTACGTAAATTGCGCGAGAAGGGGGAGGATAAATAAAGACCAACAGACTTGTATCAATAACATACCATCCATCACTTGACATATAAGATTGCTCAAAACTCCCCATCGTCATATTTCGGATTTTGTCTCTACTAGAGATTACCGCAAAACATACTGTGATCCCCAGCCATGATTCAAAGTAAAGCATATATTAAAAATTCCATCTAAGAAAGTTTCTCCCAATTTCTCATTTCCATTTCCAATTTCCATTTCTCAGAACGAGATTTTCGAATTCAAATATCAACCAGCTTTTCCTTCTCCCTCTTAGTACTCTTCTCCTTCCCCTCCTTCTCCTTCCCTCCTTCCTTCCTCCCTCCTTCCTTCCTTTTCCTTCTCCTTTTTCCTTCCATTTCCTTCTTTTTTCTCATCCTTCATTCTCCTTTTCATTCCATCTCCTGAATCTTTCCTTTCCTTTCATTCATTCCATTCCATTCCATCTTTCCATCTCTCTTTCCTTCCTTCTCCTCATCCTTTCTTCTCCTTCACCCTCTCCAACCGTCCAAATTCTCCTCCCTCTTAACCAATCCAGAATCACTCAAACCCAACATCCTCCCTTCACCCCAAATCCATCCAACCCCCTCCCCCTCCCTACAACCCTCAGCACCTCCCCTCCCCTCAGTACTTCAATTTCATCCCCCAGCACCACCACCACCAGTAGCACCAATAGCACCATGGCCACATGTACATCTCCCGAATTACGCACCATGAAATATTTCAATCTATGACCTTGTCCCGGGGTGTTTCTGGTTCGCGTTTCCATTTCCTTGGGTATAGTAGATGTGGACATGGATATACTTTCGACTGGAGTGGAAATCTTGGTGATTTATTGCTGTATTTTCGTGCTATGTATTATGTATCTATCAAATGTCCTGCCCATAGATAATAAATAATAGATGTAATCGTACAATACCCAACACATCCAAAGAAAGAAAGGAAGATTGAAAAATCGACTCATAGAAATAGATATAATACAACACTTCTACATATCAAGCATCTAGCATCAAGCATCTAGCATTAGACCAGTTATCTTCCCTGCAGTTTCCTATGTAGGTTACTCATCTTATTCTTATTCTCATTTGCTTCTTGTATGTAAGATTATATCTATCGTGATCGTACCTAGATATTGTAACTTATAATCAATCCACTGTAAAACCACAGATGCAGATACTTTTCTTTTTGTATATGTATATCTGTCAGCAAAGTTTGTGGGCATAGCAAAATCCAAAGTGAGTTTGCTTGTACAATGTATACATACAATTACAGACAAACGCAAATAAAAACCCAGCGAGATAGATCATGGAACAGGAATTTACAAACAAGCATCAAGATTTGCATGTATGCAAGTAAAGAATACCTACCAACCACTATACTTATAAATCTTAACCTTACTGCGCTTTAGTAAATTGTTCTGTTCTGTTCTGTTCTCTTTTAGTGTTGTGCTATGCAATTGGGTATCAAACACATGTACTGTAATATGCTAAAATATACTCAACTTAATCTAATCTGACCTTTCGCATCCAGGAAATTTCCTCGAATCTTTGAATTCCACTCTTACTCTAGCCTCCATACCATCCACACAAAGCCCAACGTCTTTCGTTGTATCTTCTAACTCTACTTCTCTTTTCATGAATTTGCCTGCTATGGATTTCCCGGATTGTTCGTGAGTTTGTGTAGCAACTTTGTCAATTTCCATGCCAGAATAGTTTCCTCTTGATTGTTTTTCAATCTCACCAGACAAGCTCACAGATGCAAGACCTTCTGCGCCCTTGTCTACCCCGTTATCGTTATCGTCATCGTACTCATCAACATCTTCATAACCCGCCACTGGATCCCACTCTCCCGTTTCCCAAATAAGTTTCAAGCTCAAGGGTCTACGATCTAGTATTCTTCCCACAATTCCCTTGACCCGGTATATGCTAAACGCCTTAGGAATCTCCTTCACTATTGTGTTTTCCTTTTGATCAATCTCTGGATTTGCTGGAACGTAGAATGTGAATTTAATCAAACGTGCTTCCAGAAAAGCAGGATTGATCTCCGCTTTTTCTTTCCTCACCACTACCGGAGGACCATGAAGATCACACAACTCTTTATATCGTTTGTGTCTGGAAACGACTGAAGATTCCTGATCTGATCCAACAGCTCCAAGTTCCTTGCCAATTTCGGAAAGATAAAATAATTCTGCGTTATTTCGATCTTGAGGGGTAATGCTGCTAAAGTTCAATTTTTGGAGACTCCCAAGACGTGCTAATGTTAACATGAATTCCTCATTAAGACTTCCCATTGTGGAAGTGTCGCCTTTTTCTTGATAGATTTGGTTCTTAGATATTCGCAAAGATGTCATGCCAGGAAATATATGGACGAGTTCATCCACAAAATCCCATTTGTCGATTTGGTTGTAAGATAAGTCGATGTATGATAACTTTTTATTGAAAATCAATGGCGTGAATGTTTTAACAGAACCAGACCCTGACATCGTTCCTGTTGTAGATATTTTGTTTCCTTTAAGAAGTAACGATTCGAGGGATGTGAGTTGAGTCAATACCTCCAGATCTGTCAATGATGTGAAGTCATTATACTCAAGAGTTAAAGAGGTAAGAGAACAATTCGTGAGAGGTGAACTCAATTTCTGGAAGCCATTTGATGATGCTGTCAGAGATACTGTAGAGGTGAACCTTTGCATGAGTATGCAAAGTTCATTCCAATCAATGAGGTTTTCATCCAATTCTAGAGACTTAATCATATTGAAGACTTCTTCAGCAGATCCCAGCATAATTGCATCTAAGATTTTGCTTGTATCAAGCTTTAATCTACTCCCGCTACAATAATCATATTAGTTAAGCTTCGTCAACATTTGAAAATCGCTTACTTTAATCTTAAGATTCTCAGATTCTTCAACTGCTCACAAATGATTTCTATCTCATGCAGAGATCTGAACAAATTCCTACTCAAGTCCAACTCGACGATGCTTGGAAATGCTTCACCAACAGTAAGATCTACCATTGATCTATCTGTCCCTGATGTAGCAGAGGCCTCTTTCGTCTGAGATTTGGTATGAGCCCTATTGATGCGTTGTCCATCAACCAGGACAATTTTCAGTTCATGCACCTGGGCCTGCTGCCGTGCAACCTTATCAAACCCAACCTCCTCTGCAACCTTTCCAGATATCACAATTTGCTTGCTTGGGTCCAGGCCATCTCCAGAGGCATATTTATGAAATACCGCCTCCACAAAGCTCTGCTCGGGATCTGGTTTTCTGGTAGGACGTATGAAACTTGCTGGAGTTGGTGCTTTGCTCAAACCTATAGATATTAGAAGTTGGTCCCAAAAATATCTCCCATATCAAGAAACTTACATTCAAAGTACCCTTTCCCATCATTCTTACCCCGCGAAGGGTCGTCCCATTCAACGCCTAGCCATTCCTTCTCTGTTCCCTTCACCTCTCCAATATATCGGGTCGTGCATAATTGCCCTTGAAACGACACTCGCCGACCTACAAAATAGTTGTGACTTTGTGACATCGCAAAGAGGTTAATTCGTTGATTGTGCTAATTAGGAAATAAGTTGCAGCCTTGCAAAGAGAGGCTGAACCACAGCCGAACTTTTTTTCGCGACGTCAATATCAACTTCCCATCACAACACCTACCTATTCAGCGAACTTTCTATTTCTCCATCAAAATAATTTTGGCCAAAAAGCAGCTTCGAGATCGCAAATACAAATTGGCCCTCAGAGTCATCGAGTCACGACGTCTCCATACAATTACTAGCACTCATTGTTCCTCAAACTCACCAGCCTTGAAATCTACCATCGACACCAATTTCAACACCTCCTCACCTCTCCACAATGGACTACCAAAACCGCGCCGGTAGCAAATTCGGCGGCGGTGGCGTCGCCTCCACCAGCGCAACCAACGCCGACCGACGGGAACGACTCCGCAAACTCGCGCTCGAAACTATTGATCTAGACAAAGACCCGTACTTCTTCAAAAACCACGTTGGCTCCTTCGAATGTCGACTTTGTCTGACCGTACATCAAAACGATGGATCCTATCTCGCACACACGCAGGGACGCAAACATCAGACGAATCTCGCGCGGCGGGCCGCCCGCGAGGAGAAAGAGGGACGAGCAGGTATCGATCCCATTACGGGGCTACCTGTCGGAATGGTAGGAGCGCAAGTCAGTGTGCGCAAGAACATGGTGAAGATTGGACGGCCCGGGTATAAGATTACGAAGACGCGGGATCCGGTTACGAGACAGCAGGGATTGTTATTTCAGTTGCAGTATCCCGAGATAGCGGCGGATGTGCAGCCGCGCGTTCGCTTTATGAGTGCGTATGAGCAGAAGGTGGAGGATCCGGATAAGGATTTTCAGTATATGTTGGTAGCAGCTGAGCCTTATGAGACGTGTGGATTTAAGTTGCAGGCAAGGGAGATTGATCGCTCGAATGATAGATATTGGACTTGGTGGGACTCTGATTTGAAGGAGTTCTGGGTTCAGATTATGTTCAAGACGGAGAGAGAGGAGAGATATAGTGGTGTGCCTGGTTTGGCTCCAGTCAGGTGAATTGGAGAGGCAATGTCGGATGGAGTTCAGAGGAGTTTGTAATGGCTAATTGTACTATAATATGAGGTCACGGGAATATCACCAGGCACAATACCGAGCAGTTGATATCATTTCAATTTTTGATTGAATGTAAACATGTTTCCCAAGGTATACCCAGGGACATCATTCTACCTAATGTTCCCCACCATGATCACATTTAAAAAGTTCTTCCCATCCTTAAAACCAACCCCTATGCCAGAAGTCTAGAACTAGGCTGATTCGCTCATGTATACATCCAGTCGGAATGAAATCAGAAAAAAAAGCACCGCTAGATGTAAGACGTAAGACGTCTAATGTTAATCTTCAGAACATGTAATCAGTGGTATCCGGCTAGATTGACCTTTAATAGGCCATGTAATAACAAATAGGCAATAGAAATACTCCACTCCAGGTGAACTTGCTCAGACTATCAAATATCCATAAATCGGCCCATGTGGTAGCTATAAAGCTTCATAACTGGCTGGTTATACCAAATAACCGAGCAGTTATAGCAATCATCTGTAGTTGGACTCGAATCTCTTGAATGTATAACCAATGAATGGCAAACTCATTTCTGGTACTTCCTCTCGAGGGGCACCACTGTTGGCAGCCGCGGCTTGAGCTTGTTTGAGATGGGTTGCATTGTCAGTTTGGTCGATTTCATCAGTCGGGAAGTAAGTGGTATCAACATTGGAAGTCAACTTGGGCTCGAATGGAGCACGGATGCGGCGTAAAGTATCAAATTCGACACCACGGAAAAATTTGTGGTTCTTGATTTCATCCGCGGATACTCGGCCAAGTCGGTTTTCTGAGTTACAAACAAGACTAGGGCACAGAAAGTTAGATGATTGACTCGAAAAGAAAATAGTTTGTAGGATCATACCTTCGGATGAGGTTCTCGGCTTCCGGTCCAAGCTGAACATCCTCGGGGAAGTATAGATTTGTACGCCAGGCGACAATCTTTCGATAGGTATCATGCGCATCTTCGGCACAGAAAGGAGGCCATCCGACTTGACATTCGAACATGATCGTACCAAGACTCCACCAATCGCAATCATAAGAATAACCATGTCCACTGAAAATTTCTGGAGCGATATAATCAGGCGTACCAACAGTTGAGTAAGCCATAACTCTTCGGGATTTCCTCCAGTCATTGATGACGCTTCGGTTACTGACTGTGAGATTGATCTCGTCAAGATTGACTGATTGTCTATTGTTTCTTGGCTTACTCGACTTTCCTTGCAACAATTGCTGGTAGTATGAATTATCGTGGAGTTTATGGAAACCAGTGGATAAACCAAAATCAGTTAATTTAACATGTCCACCTCGGTCAAGCAAGATGTTGTCGGGTTTGATATCACTATACAAATTAGTACCCGAAATGAAAGAAATAAAAGGGGAGCTCCGAAGCGACCTTCCCCTATTTCAATCAACTTACCGATGAATAAAGCCAAGCTTATGTACAGCTTCAATGGCGAGTACAATTTCCGCGATGTAAAATCTTGTGATATCTTCCGAAAAGATCTCATATTTGATAAGCATAGTCATCAAATCTCCTCCTGGCAAGAATTCCATCAACATGTAAAGGAAATCCTGATCTTGAAAGGTCGTAAAGAGCTTAACAACCCAAGGACTGTCGGACTCGGCCAAGATATCTCTTTCAGCACGAACATGTGCTAGCTGATCCTTCTTGAACATCTCAGTCTTAATTAAAGATTTCATAGCATAAACTTTGCCATCTTGCTTCTTTTGCACCAATTTAACTTCTCCAAAGGCTCCTTTTCCAATGATCTTCAACGTGTTGTAATTGTCTGGTCGATCCCTGGTGCGTAAAAATCGTAAATATTTGCCCTCTTGCTTGCCTGTATTTGACCAAGTTTGTTCTCGTCGTGATTGGGATTGATTGGGGTCGGCCAGTCGTTGTTCCATCTCGCTTTGTCTGTTGCAGAAATAATTATTCAGTACAAGTATTAACATTCAATCCTTTCAAAATTTCTCACCTAACATTTCGATCTCTGGCCCTCTTGACACTGTCTTTGAAGAAGTCTGCAGCCAATTGCGAGCACTTCTTTTGGTTGTTTTGTGTCAAATTGCCATATCGATCCGGGTTCCTCTCTGGAGCTGGCTGAAATTCTGGACGAATTTGCTGCGAAGCCTGAGTCGGCATAGGATTTAAGTAGCTTGAGTAACCTTGCTGTTGGGTTGGTGCTCCAGCAGTTCTTGGTCTTTGACCCGTGGATGCTTGACGATTACCATATGGTGAGCCCCTGCCACCACCTAGGTTTTGGTGGGAGAACTGATGAGCCAAACCATTCGTGGCGTCATTTTGTAAATTGACGGATCTTTGTTGGTAAGGTTGCTGCTGTTGTTGATACCCAGCAGGAACCTGTTGTTGCGGGTAGCCTGACGAAGGGGGGTATTGGTTATTCATGAAGTATCCTGCGGCGGGGGCGAATCCTTGGTTATAGGCTTGCTGCGCGCCTTGTTGAGCTTGCTGCTGCTGCTGTTGTTGTGATTGTGGTTGTGGTTGCTGAGCTTGTCCTTGTCCTCCACCTGGAAATATTGGATTTGGAAATGTTGATGGGGTTGTTGGGTATGCACGATCGTTTGGGGCGAATCTGTCGTTTCCGAAATTCAAGTGTAGTCGGTTGTTCATCGGATTACCATTGGCGTTATTGTTACCGACACTATTGCTATTGGGATCCATCTTAATTGTATGGATATTCGACCTAAAAGACGGATATTGGTGCAACGGAGAAGTGTATCTCTTGATCCTAGAGGTCAGAAAATAAAGCGTAAGGAAGTCGCGTTTGCTAAGGTTCCGTGTCCACCGCTTGTGCGTTGTTCATGGATGGATGGATGGATGGATGGATTCACTTTTTTGCTTTTCCCCTCCTATTATTCTATTTTTTGATAGGTATGAAGACTAGATGGAAAGGAAAGATGCTATCTTTACAGGTTCTCCAAAAAAGAAAATAATAACAATAATAATAAATTGAATTGAGTTGGACAGAATCGAACTGAACTGAATTGCATTGAAAAACTTTTACAAATAAGTTCTTCTAGATTTATAAAGGGGGATGGATGTTCAAGGCTCTCTCGCACTGGCTGATTTCTTGCTTCCTCCCTGACCTAATTAAGGGATGAAGCTCGTTTGGCTCTGGGCTCACCAGCGACCAGCTTGCTTGCTCTCTCTGCAACATGTAACTTTTTCGTAGCGGAGCTCTGATGCCAGCCTTTGGGTCCAAAATCACTGCATCAACGTTTTCCTATTGGTTCAAACGGATCGATGCTTGCTCTAAAGGGAAAACTACTCGGTTTTTGTTGATCATCAGGGGCAAGGAAAGAGAAAAATATAGTCCGTATATTACGATTTGTCTTCCCTTGATTAATTATATTGCTACGTTTACGGAGTACATACCGGTACTCGTATTACGATCTTGAATTGCAGCCTGAACCTGTCGGGTTTTGGATAAATTTGAAATCGAAGCAAATCCGTGGTAATCTTAATTACTCTGTACAAAAGGACACGAACGATTCGCAAGCTCTAACGGAGTTCTCTTCAACTTGCACGCCTGCGGAGGTGTACATCTCTAATAATACATGTTGGATTTGGGAGCCACTATGAAAAGATAAATATTCCAGAGGGTCTTCTTCTGCAGGAGAACTTTGGAGGTTCCATGCGTTCTATGCACTGCATCTTCCCTAGCATAACCCTGGAAGGCTAGAAGCCAATTTCTTCGAGAGGTTATCAATATCATCGGTTAGCACAGCTAGGAAATGCTAATCGGGCACATACTGCGTTACATACGGCGTAGTACATAAGTACATACATGTACCGTAACTGTAACTGTATTATTTCCGAGTGGCACGTGGAAATGGTGTCAATGATGCTTTGAGTAGTACAAGGGTTACAAGGCGCTGCATTTTTACACACATGTCCATATTCTGCGTACATACCACAAACAAGTATACAGTCACACGAGCAAAAGACTCCTGAATTATAGGATCGCACTGATCAAAGAACTCCGTACGTAAGCCACCCGCAAGGGAGAGAATGTGAGTCTTCTAGCCTTCTATAATCCCTGGTGCATGCTTATCTTGAAGGAACTGGGGTCTTTCCGCCAGAGCCTCAATTCACGACAATTCACTACTACAACCTAACAAAACGTCAAAGGTTACGATATCAATACCACGAGATTGCACGGATAGACAGAACTTACTCTTGACAGATAGCCACACACTAATGTCTCCTTGAATTATTTCCATGTGGGAAGTTTGGATGATAGATGGCATTTCTAAGGCTACGTGAATGAAAAGATGTTACGAGTGGAGTCCGTATGTTTGATTGCTTTATCCATTGTTATTATCCCTGAACTTTCTCATCATCAATCCCCATCGTCGTCGAGAACAATTTCTAATAACTTGGGATCCCTCGCCCAATCAACACCACTACCAACTACCACAGCACTAGCAGTATTCTTCATGATCCTCCATCTCTGTCTACTATTCTTCATCGCTCCCTCCAACTCATCCAACTCTGCACGAACTTCAGGATCTTGAATGTTTTCTTTCCCTTGACTATTCGCCTCTTCTGCCAGAGCTATCATTTTTGTAGCTAGTTCAACGTTCTTTCTGCCCGTAATAATGTTTTCACTGGATTCTTTGATCAGCTCTTCCCTTGATGATTGAAGGTTATTAGATATCTGAGCCAAATTTTCAGAAAGAGCATCACGTTTCTCAATGAGTGGTAAGAGGTCCCTATGGGTTTGTCAATAATGCAAGAAGTGTGTTGGAAGAGAGTAACTTACTGTTCTATAACGGAAGCATTACTACCCGCATGAACTGCCTTCAATATGGGATTGGCAATAACAACAGTCTCAATAATCTTCGACCGTAAGGAATAATTAGCTTTTGACTCAAGAAGGTCGTTCTCTGCCTTTCGGATATCTTCATCGGTGACTTCTTCTGGTTGATCTAAAAATGGTCAGAACACGTGCTCTAGATATTTGTATATAGGAACATACCTCCTGAAGAAATAACACCTTGAGCTTTCAACAAAGCGATCTCAACTTGGAGTTCTTCTAATTTGTCGTACACTTCTAAAATGCGTTTCTCTTGCTCATTGAAGGGGGGGAAATCGTTGGCTGATCCCGTCATTTCAACCCCTTCCATACTTTCAACAATTTCTTGACGCGACATCTTCACTGTCGCATCTGCCTTCTGGAGCTCAATACAGAGGAATCCAGATATCTACGATTTGTTGTTCCTAGGAAACGCGTCTTCTTCGAAAGCACATATCCAGAAACAGATTAGTTCCAACGACGGCCAGCCACATTTAGTGTGGCACGCGGTGAATGAATGAAATAAGGTTAACGCACCTCTTTCAAAATTCTATATCAAATCGATCCATCAATATTCTCAGCTGAAACTTTAATGTGCGTCTTCAGAGTTTTCTGATTCTTTAAATTGAATTATCTCGAATTCACTACCGATTTTGCTGTATACTTAAGGTTACCATCAATTAATAAAGGTGTTTTCAATTATTCACTGGATCTGTGTGTGGCTTGCCCAGACGAGGCGGCCAAACCTTATACACTACCGTCTCCAACCAGCCTTGTGAACTAAGTGACCTTATTAATACCTTGATCGTTATGCCACAAAACATCTTCTGCTTTTCATAAGACGAAGAGTAATCTGGCAAGTTGCTGAGACTGTGATATGCATGAACGGATATGGAATTACACGTATACATTGCCCATACGGGCCAACATCTTCAAGTCGACCCTGGATCCTTCACCTCGTAAGTTTTCGGCATCATGTTAGTTCGATCATAGGATGCTGATCACCTTCAAGTTTGGACGATTTCAAAAAATGGGTAGCCAAATATACACCTATTGCCGCCAGTGATCACATATCTCTTACCGCGGCAGCCAAGGCGGTGCGATTTCAAGCGCTTTCCTCAGAGGTACCGATGATGGCATTGCTAAACTATACATCTACTAATTTAATCTAGCAAGAGATATTCGTATACGATAGGCGCATCATCCAGCAATCCTCTATTGCATCCGCGAAGTCATTGATATCCGAGATTCCTCTACCACGCAAATACACCGTCTCTCAAACCCCAGACTCGATTACAAACGAGAAGAACCTACAAACATGGAAAGACTTATTCGCCGAGAGACGGGCATGGGCTGTGAAGGTGGTGGATGATTGTGCTGCCATGTCAGATCAAGCGCAGCAAAGATATATCGAAACAGAGGTGATTACTCGGTGCGTGGATACCGCCGTTTTGAACTTGGAGAAGCATATCAAGGCGCTGGATCAAAAGAATGCGGAGGTTCAAAACGACGTCGAAGAAATGCAAAAGCTCAATACCACCAACGGGGATTGGGAAGCGTCCATATCTCGACTAAAGTCACTACCTGCGAGCGCAGATGTGATCAAATTCATCACAGGCCGGGATTTGTCGAAAATGCAACGCCCGATCACCTTGGGGGATCTGATTGATGCTGAGGAGGTTAAGAGATCTGGAAAGCTGTTACGGAACATCTCGACAAACCTCGAGCAAAAGAGTGTAGAGGTCGGACAAGATGTAGACGAGGTCATGCGAAGGATTGATCTTCTAATCGAAAAGGTCGAGAAGAGTCCTGCACGAGCGGCTATTCCGCATGCCCAGGAGCCTATTTCTTTGATGGAGGATATTGAAGCTATCTCTAAAAAGGTCAATACCGACTGTGAAACTGTGCTGGGCTTTGCAAATACCCCGAAAAATATTTCACAAGCTTCAAAGTCAGCCCTTCTTCACACTGAGAAGTTTTTACCGTCTTTATCTAAAAGAGCACTGGAAATGGAAGGGATGGTACAGGCTGTTACTAAATTGCGAAATTCTACCGCAATCTCGTCCCTAGAGTTCATGTATGACATCGCTAGCCTGACAACAATGCTTGCCGAAGTAAATAGTCGATTCGCCGCCTTGGAGTTAGATGGTGATGTGATTGATGCATTGCATATGATCTCCATGCTAGACACATTACCAGTCACGTATGCTTCATTCTTGGCTGAGGCAGTCAGGCGAAGCGAGTGGGATGAGAAAGTCAAATCAGATTCTTCTACCTTGGCTAACGAAATGGCGAATTTCCAGGAGGAGGAAACCAGGCGGCGACGAAAGTGGCAGAAGAACATAGGGGCTACCCTGTGGGAAGAGAAGCCCGAAAGGCAAGTCATGGCTTTGGAAGTTATCTTGCATGGAGAGAAAGATGATTGGCCTCAAGCATCTAGACGAGATTTAGAAGAAATTCTCGAAATACTTAAAGCTGATGATCCTCAATCTCCGATTGTAGGCGAAATCTCAAGAATCATTTCGGATCTTAACAATCCAACGCGGCAGCAAAGCAGGAGGGCAAACGCCTTTAAAGCAGGAAGTATTCATGAATCTGCTCTTGGCAAAAGTGCTCTTCTGATGCGTGGAGATAATGACGTGTTAAAAAGCCTGCAAGATGATAAATTGAAGCTCGAGAACAAACTTAAAACTGCTGAAAGTCGGGTTCGAAGGCTCGAAGATCTATATCATCGGCAAACTCAAGTTAGCAGGACTTCAAGTGGTAATGTATTTCCAGTGCCCAATAACCCTAGCCCGGATGTTCACAATGTGGCAAACCCCATGGCATCACCACGTCTCAATGACGACTCCCGTCGTTCTTCAATCTCATCTCGGCGCTTTTCTGCAAACCGAGGAGAGGAAGAAAAGGTATTCCAGCAGAAATTGCTTTCCTTGGAGGCAGAATTGATAGCCGAACGTGAACGTGCTTCGGGTCTCGAGAAAGAAGTCTCTGCGAAGAACACCTCAATGAGCGAGTTGAACTCTCAACTTGAAGAAGTAAATTCTATGAAACAAGACCTTTCGGAAAATTTCAAGGCACAGCAACGTGATTTCATGGAAGAGCGCAAATCTTTAGAAGTCGAAATCAAGCGCCTCAAGGCGAGACTAGAAGAGCTGGAGGACGAGATTGATAGATATATAGGCTCCAGAGAGAATGAAAAGTGCGATGTTGATGATCGTGTTCGTCTCTTACAAGAAGAGTTAGAAAAGTTACGCAAGGATGCTGCTGCGGAGGCTCAGAAAGCTCAAGGTCAGGTTGACTTTTTGAGAAATGATGCGAAGCTACAGAGGGAGACCAATGAGAGTTTGGAAAGGCAAATGCAGAGTCTCAGAGAAGAAAAGAAGGAATTGATGTCCCGGACTATTCAAGCAGAATCACTCGCTCAGGATCAACTCAAAGCTCTGCAAGATATCCATTTGCAACTATCGCCCAAGTTAAGGATGCCACAAGAGTTCACCGCACTCTCAGGATCATTGACCAACAAATCACTGAACCTATTATCCGACCTTGAGAATACAAAGCGGGATTACAACCTTGCGAAGTCACAACGAGATGATGCGGAGACGACAATATCGGAACTTAAAGACGAACTTACGAAATATAGAGAGAAATTTGATCGCGAAGAGAAGGCGTCTCAATCCCTTCGCGAAGAATTAGCTTCTGAAAAAGCTAAATTTTCCGCTCTCGAGGCCGAGCTTGCTGATGAACGCCTTCAACTAAGCTCTCTAAGAACCAGGATGGCGGATGGCGAGACGGGTTCCGAAGCTCTACGCAGTCGTCTGGAGGAAGAAGAACGAAAGGTCACATCTTTGTCGGAAGATCTCGCTGGACAGCTTTCCCGAATTGGTAGTCTTGAGGAAGAAATGAGATCGCATAAAGAGAGGAACCAATTTGCACAAGAAAGGTTGGAGAGATTGAACAACCGATTCGATTCACGTACTTCACGTGCGAAAGACCTCACACAACGATTATATTCTCAGAACGATAAACTCGTTCGGCTACTTGAGCGATTGAGTTACTCAGTCACCAAGGAGAATGGCTCCATGATCATCCAAAAGTTGCCAAAGCCTGATCGTAGCATCCTCAATGGGAATGATTCCTCAGATGCGGGAAATAAAATCAGGCGAAGCATGACAGGCTCTACAACCATGAGGGCCATGATTGATAGTGGAGATCTCGACTTGTTATATTGGATGCACAACGATGACCCTGAAGCAGAAGCCGAAAAGTATGATGCTTATATCAATTCTATCGGCAGTTTCGATGTGGATAATTTCTGTGAGGTCATCGCAAAGAGAGTCAGGGATATAGAATATACAGCCAAGAAATATTCCAAAGATGCTCGTTCTTATAGGGAAAAGTCTCATAGAGCTCAAAAGGAAGCTCATGAGAAAATTGCTTTCAAGAATTTTAAAGAAGGCGATCTAGCTCTGTTCTTACCAACTAGAAATCAATCTACCGGAGCATGGGCTGCGTTCAACGTCGGTGCTCCTCATTACTTTCTTCGAGAACAAGATTCCCATAAATTGCGATCCCGAGATTGGTTACTAGCTCGAATCCACAAGATCGAAGACAGAGTTGTCGACCTCTCCAAGTCCATGACCGATGGTCGCTCTTTTGCAAGTACCGGCGGCGATTCTTTCGAAGATGATAATCCATTTGATCTTTCCGATGGTCTCCGCTGGTATCTCATCGATGCCGCGGAAGAAAAACCTGGTGCACCATCTACCCCCGGTCTCGCCAAAAGCACAGTTGCCAGCGCAAACATTGACGCCACCGCAACAATTCGCCGCTCCAAAAAATCATCTACTACCGGTGCTGAAGGACTCAATAAAACTCTTGCCAAAAGTCTCGATAGTCGTCGAAGTAGTAGTAATTCTAAAAAAGCCATTCCGGCAGCCTCATCACCCCTGAGAAAAACAGACTCTACGGCTTCGGTTAGTGGATTGAGGAATGCGGCGAATGATAATGATGTGATGGGTACCGGTGCGGATTCAATACTCGTGAGGAATGTAGATGGCATTGCTGATGGAAAGGCCAATAGCGAGGTTCGAAACCCTTTGGATAATCTTTTGGGTCCTTGATCTTGACTTGTTTGCGTCTGTCTATCTTGCGTTTTTGAAGACTTCTTGCTTGTATGCCTGTGCATATTCTCGTCCTGTCTTCTATCAATAATATCTTATGTTATGTCATGGTATGCCATGTTATGTTATGTCGCATTATGTCGCATCATCCTCTCTAAGCAAAAGCAAAACATACGCTGATAGTGCGAGTACTCTTAGAATGTTCATCATGCTCATAATGGTCATAATAGTCATCATGTGCACAATAGTCACAATAATCATTCCTATCCTGCAGCTTTGAGCACAGGCACGGGCACAGCTTCCGAAGAACATACTCCGACAATAGTCAAGCGCATGATATGTACTGGGACTGCCGAAGATGGAACATCATCTCCTCTATCGCAGAGCTATGCGAGGAGATCGGTGGTTTGGGATTCTTTGTGGTCGATTGATCTTAGTTTAGAGAGTGGCAAGGGGGGGAGACCGAGGGGGTTTTAGGTTTCTTTGAGTTTTTAAGTTGGGTTTTAGGGTTTCTGGGGTTTTTAGGGGGGTTTCTTTCTTTCAAGTGTAGGATTTTAGCATTTCGAGGGTGAATTTAAGTACAGTAAAGTAAAGTAAATTTTTAATTAGATAGGTAGGTACGTGGGTACGTGGGTAATTAATGGTATGTATGTATGTATGATAGGGATGGTGATGGGGATAGGGAGGGATAGGGATAGGGATACATGAATGGATGGATGGATGGATAAACGGATGGAAGGATGGAAGGATGGATCAAAACATAAAGTGTAATAAATATGATGGGATAATTAACTGGCTCTGTTTGGTTCGCTTTGCTTTGCTTTTTGTTAGAGGTGTAAATGTATTAATTAAATTCAAATTCAAATTCAGATATAAACCAGATTCAGATATAAATTCAAGTAATTATAAACACAAGTTTAAACTCAAGTACGGATTCTCTCTTTAGTTATATATTTCAAATAAATATAGAATTTAATATTAAAGAATAATATATTTTGTATATTTAATTTATTCTATTTAAAAGTTAATAAAATAAGAATAAGAAGTTCATGTCTGATATAGTGTTATATATAATTATACTATATATCAAGTGATGCTGTATTATGTAACACCAGAAGTAAGGAAAGCGAGGTAAAGAGTTGATGGCTTAATACTTTCATTGAAATATATAGAACAAGTAGATTACTTCTACTTCTACTTCTCCAGTGTTGGAGCATGGAGCACAGCATGTACTTCATAATTTATAATAGCATCACAACCACAGTACAACTACATCATAATCGCTCAAACATCACAAATACATAAAAACCAAATATATATGAACATGCAATACATATTCTAAAGCACAAATTTATATGCTCTAAGGTCAAGGCAAAAGGCCGACCTACACTACTTGACCATGGTTGAAGAGCCAAGTAACGCCCGCTTTATAAAATTCATCCATAAACCCTTTATGTTGAAACTTTTCCCTTGTAATCCCCTTTATATGCCGTTGAAGGTCAAAATGCTTTTCCCCGGTATCATTGAAATCATTACTCATGTTGAAAGATTTATCCACAGCTCGCCTTAAAAAAAAATATTAAAACCCATATAAACAAAATCTAGTAACGGTAGATTTCGGACTTGAATGGTCCCTCAACCTCAAGACCAAGGTACTCGGCTTGGACTGGGGTCAATTTGGACAATTCGGCGTTAACGTGTGCCAAGTGGAGCTTGGCAACGGTTTCATCCAAAATCTTTGGTAGAACGTAAACACCAACGTCGAGCTTTTGGGTCTTACCGAACTCAACGTACTTCTTGCCGAAAGCTTCATCCTCGGACTTGAACAACATGATTTGAGCAAGGACTTGGTTGGTGAAGGAGCATGACATGACGAAGGAAGAGTGACCGGTAGCACATCCCAAGTTAACGAGACGACCCTCAGCAAGGAGGATGATGTGGCGACCGTTCTTCATGAGGTATCGGTCGACTTGGGGCTTGATGTTTTGAACGCTAGCGGCGTTTGCCTTCAACCAAGCAACATCAATTTCGATATCGAAGTGACCAATGTCTATTATATGATTAGCGATTGAATAATATATATAGAAAAAATGTACTTACTGCAGACAATAGCATCGTTTGGCATGGCCTCGAAGTGCTCACCGACCAAGATGTCTCTGCATCCAGTGGTGGTAACGAAGATTTGACCAAGAGAAGCGGCCTTCTCCATTGAAATAACTTGGTAACCGGAGACAGCAGCTTGGAGAGCGTTGATAGGATCAATCTCGGTAACAATGACACGAGCACCCATTCCGTGGAGAGCCATAGCACAACCCTTTCCGACATCACCGAAACCGGCGACAACTGCGACCTTACCAGCAATCATAACATCGGTGGCACGCTTGATACCATCGACCAAAGATTCACGGCATCCGTACAAGTTGTCGAATTTTGACTTGGTGACGGAGTCGTTGACGTTAATAGCTGGGACGAGGAGACCCTTGTTCTTCAGCATCTTGTACAAGTGGTGAACACCAGTGGTGGTCTCCTCAGAAACACCATAGCAGTCCTTCAACATCTCTGGGTATTTGTTGTGTACGAGTTGAGTAAGATCTCCACCATCGTCGAGGATCAAGTTCAAGCTCTTGCCATCCTTGAAGGCAACGAGTTGTTGTTCCAAACACCAGTTGTATTCCTCTTCGGTCTCACCCTTCCAGGCGAAAACTGGGACGCCGGCAGCAGCAATGGCAGCAGCAGCGTGGTCTTGGGTAGAGAAGATGTTACATGATGACCAGGTAACCTCGGCACCGAGGAATGTGAGGGTCTCGATCAAGACAGCGGTTTGAATGGTCATGTGTAACTACACAAGTCAGTCTTAGTCTCCACTCCAATTAAAAGAAAATCAAGGGAATACATACACATCCAGCAATACGGGCGCCCTTCAAAGGTTGATCAGCAGCATACTTCTCACGAGTAGCCATCAAACCTGGCATCTCATTCTCAGCAAGCTCGATTTCCTTGCGACCGAAGGCAGCAAGACTGAGGTCAGCGACCTATGGAGAATCGATTAGTATACTGGAATTTACCGTTCTCCATGAAGTGTTTATTTACCTTGAACTTGGATGCTGGGGCAGACATTATCGGTGAGGGGAAGAAGATGTTGAGGGAGAAAGATACTGAAAGATAAGAGTCAATTCCAAGGTCTAAAATTGTAGTGATAATTGGAATGGATGAGGAATTGATACTTACATTTATTTGAGGAATGAATGGATAGAGAAAGAAGAAGAGATTTGAATGTTTTTAAAAAGAGAGATGAAATGGGAGGATAAACAGAAAAATTTCGGGGGCCGACACTTCAACTAGTGATGGAGGGGTGAGAAAGGAAAATTCAACACTAATCCAAATATGGTTAGTGTGGAGAATCCTTAGACATCCAAAGCCAACAATAGGAAACGTTTCACAAAGAGACACAAGTAGATATTCAGTTGGATAGGTGAGATTTACATTATTGTCATTGGAAACATTAATGATTAGCTGGGTAGGTAGTGACGGGTAACAGTGAGTTGTCTAAATGTAACATATACTACTAAAAGCATTGAATATAAGAAGAATCTGCTCAAAGGAACTACTAGGTACGGTCTAGGTGGCAGATCCCTTAGTTGCTTCTATCTACTTATATCATATGGCTGCTGAACATAGTGGAGATTTAAATATTCACCCTCAACATGAGGATAGATTATATTTACATGAGCACCTATCTACTGTATGGAATAGGTGGCAGGACCTCCCTCTGCTAGCTGCCTACCTACGGCTCACGTAGTATATGAACGTCATATGATTGCTCATACTAATATGAAGTGAAGTGAAATGAAAGTTTGAAAATTCAGGGTCAACATGAAAATGAATTTAGGGCATATGGGTGGGTATCACTGATAGCAATAAAATCCTATAAGTGGGGTTGATGTGCATATTGGTGGGTGGACAATATCAATGTCCGTGCATTTTTGAAGGAATATACGAGATATCTATACGTCCATGAGAAGAGTCCTCAAGATGCCGCCTATCGTTCCTTTTTGATCATGAATATGATCCCACATATTGGCATAACCCTCTGAACGCCATGCCCATGCAACAAATCCCTCATAAGTGCCCTAGCTAGCAACCGTAAATTTTTGCCCTACTACCAGCTGCATTACATACGTTTCTTTTTTAAGACTGTTCTGGTAAGAGGTTGCTCTTTACTGCAAACATCTTTCCGGTGATGCTGGCGGTAAATCCATCCACTTGTCTCGAGTACTGATCAACTTGTCGTGCATTCAACATCCCTTCCAATCTGCTTGGTTCTGTTGGAAGTTTGAAGAGTCTCTCCCACTCATCCTCTGGTAGAGGTGCTAGTTTCTGTGTAGCCCGACTAGCATTTTCCGCCGCACGCTTGGTCTTCCATGCTGTGACCTTGGCTTGCTCACGAGTCAATTGTCTTTGGAAGTATTGGAAGTTGTTGAGTTCGGTGTAGTGGGTTTCGATGCTGTCCAAAAGCATATCACAGGTTCTCTCCAAGTAAGGATCGATGGATAGATCTAAGGATTCCAAGTTAGGGTAGAGCGGAGTTGGTGGTGTGTTTCGGGTGAGGTCTGCGAGACTTGCAGGGAAATCAAGTTCTTTCTTCGGTAATTCGACTGGCATTTGGTGCAAAAAGGAGGTCAAAAGGTGAGAGTTATGGACGATGATAGGTAATTCGACCAAAATGTCTTTGTATGTGAGCTTTGACTTTTGCATGCTGTCCTATTGTCAGTGATGGCATTACAATAGCATATTTCATATACATACTTCTCAGTGGTAAATTTGCCCTCCTTGTAGGCCGTCATGAAGTTTGGTGAAAGTCTGAAAGCACGTAGACTCAAAGCACCTTGAGCACTTCTACTAACATCGTGAATGAGCGCAACGGTTCTCTCATTTGGCTCCTTTTGGTAGAAGAATTGATTTTCGATCAAGCTGGTGTTGATAAAGTTTCCCATGTTGGCACTTGTGTACCATCCAACGTTATTCGCATCAACATTGACTTCCTTCAACATCTTAATCATCTCACTTTGGTAAACAATATTTGCCTTTGATCTTGGAGCTGCCGCAGCAATGTTCGAGGCGGCCATATGGTCATTTGGGTGAGAATCCGAGGCGGCGACGTCTGCCGTTGGGAATGGGAAGGAGTTTGTGATTTGAAGAGTTCCATTTGAGTCCATACCAACGATAGATCCAGTAGCTGTAGTTGGGTAAGTTGCGGCACAAGCCTTTACAATCTTCATAACGACCTGTATATCGCATTAGCCAGAACTTCAATAGCTTGCCTGTGATTGTTCATACCAATGCCTCAACCTGTACTGAGTGCAAAGGCACCTCTTTGCTGGTAGTGTCCGCCATGATGAAATATGGTCCAAATTCGTGATCTCTCGATTTCGAACAACTACTGCCAATATTTCAATACGTTCTGGCGCAAAGTCGAAGAGTTCCGCGTCAAATGGTCGTTGTCGCAAAAAGGTGGGTTATTTTTTGAAGACGATTGTATTCATTTGTGTGCGAAGTCTTGGCGTTTTTTCACACTAGCGATGTGCGGAAATCTGAACCCCGCGCGTATCTGCTTTTAACTCTTCCAACACCACAGATGGCATTAATGTTCAGAGAATTCAACCTCATTATGCATCTATGCAATATACTTTTGGACCTTTTCATATTCTCACGATCAATATATATAGGGCTAACAGTACCAATAACTCTCTAGGAACATGGGAGCTCTAGGTAATCTCAAAACGATCCTCGTCTCTATTTTGTCTATCTATTGTGGTATCTCGAAAACAAGCAAACTTCTAGTAAGTCTAGAAAATCATAGGTAACTCCTTCTACGCCTGGCCAGTTTATAATGGCGATATTCATTCGATGGATCTCGGGGATCGGCATGTCTAAAAAGACTCAGGCACGAGATGTTATCTTTCAATCGACCCATTGTTCAATCTCCCATTCTTCGACATTATCCTTCACTAGGAGTCTCAATCGCTCGACTACAAGATTTTATAAGCATTTCCCACGAATTTCGCCATAGAATTTGCTTACTTTTCCACTCCGTATACATGTGTCTAGCAGCATTCGCCGCGGCGCGATGGTGTGGACCCACGCTACCAATTTTGGCATCTTGAGAACTACGCCAAACACAAGTTGCCAGGTTTCGTCCGTTCTTGTCAGGTACACCAAACCAGTATCTAGAGAACATCAGTCATTTGCTATGGGTATCGGGCATTTATACTTACTTAAGAAATCCTCCACTTTCAGTTGCCTCCGCGTGTGCAGCTTTGTCGAGGACACCAAGGTCAGAGTAGTGGGCGACAGTTTCGGGTGGTACCTGAGATCTGAAGACGACAATATAGAAAGATTCCTCTCTCCACTTATGGTCGAAATTTTTTGCCAGCTCTCGAAGGGTATCTATAATCTCTTGCCACTAAAGAAAAGTCAGCGAACTTCCAATCACACTTTCTGATTGATAGGTCAAAACACATACATTGAAAGTCTCGACGTATGGCGCAGTCGCATAATCTTCTCTCAGACATTTCAATCCAACTAGAGCTCTAGCAAGCAACTGGTTTGGAGTATCTAAAGTCTCGAGATCGAGTAAATGAGGTTTTTCATCATACGGGCTAACTATCAGGTATCTATCCTCGCTCGAGCTGTGGGCCTTGCTGTCGAGAATAAGCGCTTGCAAACTAGCTGAAGAATCGAGTTCGTCGGAAACTGCGAAACGTTCCACGTCGTCGAATGGTAGAATGGGGGATGCAACGGCGGCCATGGTGTAAGAAGGTATCGGAATTTCAGGTCTGATTGATTCTAGGAAATTATAGAGGAAAGAGAATTGATATTTAAAAAGATGTATTGAGGACTGGAGAAATGAGATGAGTTTGATGTCTTCTAGACTTAACATGAATGAGCCCACGGGAAAGTCAAAGATATAAGAATTAGAAGAAGGTAGTGGGTCCAGGAAAGAGCGTCCAGGACGCAATTGCCCAAAAAGGTACCACGACATGGTCCCATTAATCTGTAGTATCTCACTTTCACAAATAATCCCGGGGTTTCAGGCATTTATAAATGATTCCGGATGGCACGAAATCTGGTCCCTATTGCGCCATTCTCGGGTATTGGAGATGATGCCTTTCTTTATTCCGATTATTAAATCCCAACCTCGAATTAGGTTCGCATGAACAAAGATATATTAGGGTTACATATGGGCACTAAAAATTCTATGATATTGTATGTGAAATATGAAGTTTAGATTTTTGAGCCTCATGTTTCTTGTGTCAATATAAACGGTCTGACGCAATGACCGCAGGCGGTGAATTATAACCACAACTCATCACAGCGATTCCCATGTCCCGCCCCTCAGTACCTTGGCTTGAGCACTTTGTATTAATATATCTGCTTGACCATCTCAAAAGTCTATGTCTATTTCTGCTTTATATCCATCACCCCCTAAGACATCGCCGCCACCAATAGCTCGCCCACGAATGTACTGGCTGACCATTGTCCTCCCCACTTGAATATTTCATCGAACCCACTGGCATTCTATAATCTCAGACGAGAGTGTGCATTTATGTCACAGAGTGGCGTTCATTTGAGAAGTCGGATGGAATTAGTTGTGCCTAAATAAGTCGAACATGTACATAAAGAGAATCGCCAGAGTGACAGACAAAGAACCCGAACTATCCGTGGAATAAGATATGATCTTGGTAGTAAGACTTTCGTCTCATTGCTTTCTAACGTACATACACGCAGTGGCTTTAGCGGGAACGCTCGTGGCATTTTAGACGCAGTGGGACCATCCATTTCCCCGGATTTACTCGTCTTTATCTTTAGCCCCTCGTCGATCTCCAAGCCAGACCCTCCCACTTTCGTAAACCCCTAGGTAAAGGCCACTGCCCAGTGCCGTCCAGCCAGCTCTTAACAATGCACCACGAAACAAACCTTTTATCCCAGCCTCCGCTACCACTTCTCGAGCAATCGTAAGACTGCCTTTTTTCTTTCCACCAAGCGTGTCCAGGGGTTGGCCCTTCTTTTTGGCTTCCTCTATCTTTCTTTTGGCTTCACTTTCGGAGTTTTCTCCTGATGCTGCGAGCATAATCCTAGTCTTCACAACATCCACTGGAGTTGTAATTACAGCTGCAATAGACCCGGCGGTTCCAGCACTCGCCGCTGTGATGGTTGCTGTTTCGAGTAGTGAACCAGTCATAGTTCCATTTTCCCTTCTATAGCTCTTAAGCGACTCTTTCATATGCTCAAACATAGGAAATTGCATTGCAGTAAACGGTAGGTTTCGAGCAGCTAACGCAGTATATCCTGTGAATAACTGGGAAGGTCTTTTGAATTGCTTCAAAGCTTGCATTGTGACAGAAGCTCCAGACGCTGATGAGTGTGCTGGTTGACGTATCATCTGTGCATTCTGCTTCAATACCTCAGCAGGTGTGAGAATAAAACATGATACGAGTTCTGCTACTGCTGAAGCTGCACTGTGAACAAAAGGCTGTGGTATCAATGGAGTATTATTCCCACTCAAGCTTGTATTTGCTTTGGTAAGAACAGTTTTTATTCCTTCATATGTGGTGAAAAATGCTCCTGCTACGGGATGTCAATTTGAGGTAGGTTTTCAGGTCAAGGGGTCATACATGATGGTATTGTTACTAAAATCACAGGTCCCACTCCTTGATATAATCCTCGAAATAGTACACCTCGATTGATTGCTTTTTTGGATGCATCATAGTAGATCTTTTTGTAATCTGGACTTTGAAATCGAGTTTTAAGGGTGTCCAATGGGTATACTAGAAGGTCGACAGCTACTGCTGCACTCGCTCCCGCCTTGATGGCCTGTTAGAAACGTGATGGTTTTAAGTAAATAAATTGTACATCTCAAACCATAGAACTTCTATAGAATAGAAAGTCCTACGCAGTACAGCCTAGTAGCTGGAAATTGACACTTGAAAATGCTTTTCTACCTGCTTCGTCCTTGATAGTGAAAGTCTGTATCTAACCATCTGTTTCTGGCTCACCGGGAGCGGAACTGAAGCTCATTGAGGGGTAATTTTCAGGGCGCAAACACTTGTCTGCTTTCACTATCACTATTGCAAAACTTTATGAAATATCAAAACTTACAAGAAGAACGTCTGTATGTGTATTCGACATCTGAAATCATAATGAAGAAAATAAAAGACTTCAGTAAGAATGTTGGAAGTAGTAGATAGACCCGTTCAATTGTCGTCATAGAAAGAGCTTTATCGCACGCTAAGATAATCTTACCATGTATTGTAATCAAAAGAAAGTCAAGCTCTCGCCTCAACTTCATTTGGCCACTCAGCACTTCAGAAGACAATCTTTATTTTACTCATAAACCTCACATAGTAGAGATAAATCTCGAATCATTTTCACACTGGCGAATTGGTTTTGGTCAACAACCTCTAGAGCTGAGGTTGGAAAGAGAGCTCCTCGAGAGACAATGGCAGAACCTGCCTCATTCCCACAAACATTAACTCCACAGTTTTGTTTCTCGACCGTTGCGCTAAGAGGTATTTCATTGTCTATCCTAATGTTAGACATTACTAAATCTAATATTTTCTAGATTTTCTTCGTATATCTCGCGCCTCAGTCGACGATATTATAACACAAAATCTCAATGCGCTCGTAACACCTTCAACAGAAGGTTTCGATCCCTCATCTACCTCAACCCGCATTCCTCGATTACCTCACTCAAAACAAATACCTGCAGCTGCATGCCAGCGTTTTAAAGACTCGGTTCTATTTTCCTCGTGGCAGTCGAGATCAGATGTGTTGAATTATTGCGCTTCGGTTGCTACGAGTCCCGATCCTGGTGATCCGGATTTGTTGGAGAGACAAGTGGAGAGTGCGAGGGATAGAGAAAGACTGGTGGATGAGAGGTTAGATCCTTATTCGGCGAGGTTCTTTCCTAAAGAGGCGCGGACGGAAAGGTTGGCTGCTATTGTGAGACAGGAAAGAGGGGTGGAGAGTATTGTAAGGGCGAGGAGTTGGGGTTTAGTGAGGGAAAGATGTGGAGAGGATACGGAGGATTGTGAAGAAGCTCTAGATCAATGGAGGAAGAGGAGGGAAAAGAGTTAGTAAGACTGGTCAGTGTGTATGGAGTGTATGGATGTATGGATGTATGATTGTACAGAAGCGGGAGTTTTGGACGGGCTTGGCAGACTATACAAGCCTTAAATGACTGTTATGAATGGAAAAATGGGAGGGTCTTGTATGAACAGTGATAGAGAAACTATCAACTCTATTGGATTCAGTATGACACATGGAAAAATACCTCTATCCTCCACCATTGCACAGGAGTAAAACATGATGTATACTAGGCATATCCAGTTATTGGTAAGACATCAGAAAGTTTGTGAAATCAACCGTAGATAGTTTTTGGCTGTAACTCAGAGATCAAATAAGGAAAAGAATTATTAGACGTGCATTACATTACACCAACAATCTGTCTCATTACCATACTAGTGACAAACTTAAGGGCACAACATATCTGAAAATGGATTATATTTCCCGGAGAATAGCCGGACCATTGCAACCTCGAAAGTTCAGTACTGCGTAGACTTTATTATGAACAAACAACCCCTCCAATTTACACAACTTTCCACCAAAGCAGGGAACCTTTCATCTGCAAAGCAGAACAGTATTATATTGACCTTGTTAATTATTATCAAGCTGTTTGATATAATATTTACATTCTCTACAGGGAAACTAAGGTTCTGCCAATCCTGACATCAGAATCACAGAAACTATCTTTTAATTCCCCCCACGCTGTTGAATAGCTTTTCTGGTAAACCCAATTGAGCAACTATGCCACAACCTTTATCCTCGAAAGAGTCCTCACTCTTTAGGACTGTAGTTCGAAATTATGAAGACAAACAGTATAAGAAAGGTTAGTGCTATATATTTAACTTCCTCGCAGCCCTCGACTTACAATCTACAGGTCTAAAAGCTGCCGACCAGATTCTGAAAAAGAACCCCAAACATGGAGATACTTTAGCTATGAAAGCTTTAATTTTAAACTCTCAAGGAAAATCCGATGAAGCTTTTGCGCTTGCCAAAGTGGCCCTTCAATGCGACTTCAAATCGCACGTCTGCTGGCATGTTTACGGGTTGCTCTATCGCGCCGCTAAAAACTTCGAGGAAGCTATTAAAGCATATAAATTTGCTCTGAAATTAGAACCAGAATCGCAGCAGATTCAAAGAGATTTAGCACTTCTACAAGTACAAATGCGCGATTATTCAGGTTACCTTGCAAGTCGCAGGGCTATGCTAACTGCTAGATCTGGTATGCGACAAAATTGGACCGCGTTAGCTGTGGCACTTCATCTCAATGGGGAATTGGCACAGGCGGAGCAGACCTTGACTACTTATGAGGAAACTTTGAAGAACCCACCTTCCAAAATCGATTTCGAGCACTCGGAGGCTATCATGTACAAGAATTCGTTGATCGCGGAACAGGGTGATATTAAGAGAGCTTTGGAACATCTTGAATCGGATGGAAAATACAATCTTGACAGACTGGCTGTGATGGAGTTGAGAGCAAAATACTTGTTCGAGCTTGGGCAAAAAGAAGAAGCCGTGAAGGCATATCGCGCGCTGATCGACCGCAACCAGGAGTACAAGACCTACTATGATTCGTTGATCCAGGCTATGGAAATCGATCCAACCAATTTGAATGCTCGAAAAGCTGTTTATGATGAATATGCGGCGAAATACCCACGTTGCGACGCTGCGCGCCGATTACCATTGGACTTCTTAGAAGGTGAGGAGTTTAGGGATGTCGCAGACAAGTACATTCATCGTATGTTGGATAAGGGAGTACCATCTACATTTGCAAACCTGAAGCATTTGTATGCGAATGACTCGAAAAAGGAAATCTTACCATCTATCGTCCAGCAATATATCGAGAGTGGAAAGAGTGAAGAAAGTTCAGAACCAAAAAGGGAAGGTGATACATCTAAGGGAAATTCATCGGCTTACTACTTCCTCGCACAACACTACAACTACTATTTGAGCCGCGACCTCGACAAAGCCATGGAGTACATTGAAAAGGCCATTGAATTAGAACCCAAGAGTGTAGACTTCCATATGACAAAGGCACGCATATTTAAGCATCAAGGGAATACTCAAAGGGCTTCTGAAATTATGGAAGAAGCTCGTAGTCTTGACACTAGGGATCGTCACATCAATACAAAGGCTGCCAAATATCAACTCAGAAATGATGAAAACGAAAAGGCTGAGAAGACTATGGGCATGTTTACAAAAGCCGATACCGTTGGTGGACCTTTAGCAGATCTTCATGATATGCAATGCGTTTGGTTTTTGACAGAAGATGGAGAGTCTTATGCTCGTCAAAACAAAATTGGTTTGGCTCTGAAACGATTCACAGCAGTGTATAACATTTTTGATGTTTGGTATGAAGATCAATTTGATTTCCATTCATTCTTTTTACGTAAGGGTCAAATCAGAGCCTACATAGATATGATGAAGTGGGAAGATAAAATCAGAGAACACCCCTTTTATAGCCGAACAGCTCTTTCGGCAATCAAAGTCTATTTATCTATGTACGACAAACCCGCATCAAATGGAGTTAATGGATCCACGGATGATACCCAAGAAGATGCTGTGGAACGTAAAAAGGCAGCAAAGAAGGCTAGAAAGGAAGCAGAACGACTTGAAAAAGAAGCATTGGCTAAGAAAAATGAACCAAATAAACCAATCAAGGATCAAGATGGCGAATTTAAGAAGCAGGATGATGATCCTAATGGAGAGAAATTGGCTGCTACTACGGAACCATTGAATGATGCTATGAAGTTTTTGTCTCCGTTGTTACAATACAGCCCGAAGAATATTGAAGCGCAAATTCTTGGGTTTGAGGTACTTATTCGTAGAAGTAAGTTTTTTCTCTCTTGAATTATGAATTTGATGATGAATGTTGGTATGATACTAATATATAAATAGAAAAGTATCTCCTCGCGCTCAAATGTCTCATGGCATCCTCATCTCTCGATAAAGAGAATGAAAGTGTAAAGGATCAAAAGACCCGTTTTCAAAAGGTTATAGACACAGAACTTGAGGGGACGGATGCTAAGGTTGTGGAGATTATTAAGGAGGAATTTGCTAAGTTGTAGTGGGGGATTTGTCTGCGGTTGATGGGAGGGGAGCAAAGGGGAAAAGAGATGATATGTGGAGGGCTGCATTAAGATAAGTGTAGAATATAAAGGTTTCTCTATATATATCAGTGCTCTAAAATGTTTGTAAAGACATAGCATAGCATTCATGGATTAAGGTATAGCATAGTATTGTATAGCATGGTATGCCATATATGGTATATTACGGCTTGGCTTGACTTGGTATGATTTGTACGATATGAGATGAGATGATACGACATACTCTAAATCACCTTTCGTATTCCTTCTTTTCCTCCCTCCGTGGATAATAACAAAAGCAAGACGAGAGAGAGATAGGAAGAATTTGATTTAGTTGATTAGTTAGGTACTCACTTACCTAGTAGATAGATAGCTATATAAAATAAATAAATAAACAAAATATAAATAAATGAATAACATTTTTAAAAGAAGAAAAAGAGAGAAGAGAGAAGAGAGAATATGATATAATAATTAATAATAATATAAATATTGAGTTTATATAATATATGATATATATATATATATATATATATACCACAAGGAGTAAATAATATTTGAATTTTATTTGATATTTTAATTTATTTATTTATTTATCTTTTTTATTTCATTTTATATCCTCGCTTCTTCCTTTCTGTTATCTATCTATCTATTTATATATTTCTCTTTCCTTTCTGAGAATATTTAGTAAATACTATCTATTTATCTAGTAGGTGTGTAATAGTTCCGGATACGGATAGTAGATAGTAGATAGTAGATAGGAAGGAGGGAAGGAAGGAAGGGGGGAGAAAGAAGAGGTGGGAGGTGAGAGGTGAGAGGTGAGAGGTGAGAGGTGAGAGGTGAGAGGTGAGAGGTGAGAGGTGAGAGGTGAGAGGTGAGAGGTGAGAGGTGAGAGGTGATGTGCTCGTTGTGGACTTTCTGTATGCATTATATGTCAACCGCTTACTCACTTGCTCACTCACTCACTCACTTAACCACCATCCATCCATCCTGAATATACATCCACAGCTCTATATCCTACAGTAAAGCACCAATATAGGTGCAAGAAACCACATATCACTCCTCATTCCCATTCCCATTCCTCATTCATCATTCATCATTGATCCTCCTCCCCCACTTCTCCCTGTTCCCAAGGTTTCTTTCCCTTATCCCCACCCCACCACTTCAAACCCTTACGACCTAAACTTCTCAAACTTCCTTTAATCCAACCTTCTATTTCTTCCTCTTTCACTATAATATTCCTCGCCCTTTCTTCTTCTTCAGGCGTTAATTCCGCTTTACGCATTCGGGAAGCGATGCGAGGATCTAGAGTGATGGGTTCTAACCACGTTCTTTCTGAGTCGGTGGGGGAACGGACATGGATTGATTTGTGCCATTCTTTTTCTTCTGATTGGAGGAGGGTGGCTTGTTCTGGTTCGGGGGTTTCTGGGGTGAACGATGTAGAGGAAGAATTGTGGTAGGGTCGATAGGTAGAGAGGATTATAGCGGCTGTGTCGCGACCGATTTGATCGGCTAGATGACGACGATTGAGAAATCGACGGAGTCGAGTGGGTGTGTTAAGAAATCCGAGGATATGGGGGAAGGAAATTGCGGCTGACGGGTCCAGGTCTGTCGGAAAAGATGAGGGAAGGTTTGCTGATGCGTAGTCTGTGGTTGAGATGA
This sequence comes from Sclerotinia trifoliorum, assembly GCA_905066765.1. NCBI lineage: Eukaryota > Fungi > Ascomycota > Leotiomycetes > Helotiales > Sclerotiniaceae > Sclerotinia > Sclerotinia trifoliorum. The sequence continues at coordinate 830,658 of CAJHIA010000024.1, forward strand.
ACGGAGGTAGGTGTGATGGTTTTTCCTTCTTTTCCTCAGCTGGTTTTTCGGGAGGTGAGTCGGTATTGCTAGGTGATGCATCATCTTGTTTGGAGGGGTCGGTAGTAGTGCTTGTATGGATTGTGTTTCCTATGAGGGAATCGACTGGAGTTTCGGCTTCCAAGGTAGGAGCTGCTTCTAGGTTCTCTTCTTGTGGCTTAAGGGGTTCGGTTAATGGTCCTAACCAGCCTTCATGTAAACCCCTAATGTATTCTTTCCAAGTATGTCTTCCAAGTACTATATCACCTCTTGGTCCATCAAATTCCTTAATCCCAGCATTTTTCCGTGTCGATAAAATAGGATCCCGTCCTTCAAAACTCTCCTCAAAAGGTAATCTCGCATTACGGATTTTCTCCGCCAATTCAGCTCGGATTTCTCCCTCCCTTCTCCCTTGTATAAATTCCCAATCCAACCCAGAAGCTACCAATATCGGTTTAACATACTCTTTAAAGTGATCTTGCGCAACCCTTAGTCCATCAGTAGGAGGTCCTTCTAGGAAAACAGTAAGTTTCCTTGGCATAGTACGAGAATCTCCCAAAGGTTCTTTCGCAATATGTTCAACCAATTTACACCATTTTCTCTGCGCTCTCTTCTTTTCCCTTTTATCATAGATGATGGCTGCTGTGAAGGATCCAGTAATTGAGAGGAATATCATCCAATTTCGAGAAGGAACTCTAGGTCGAAAGTTTTCGCCAAATCCTAAGTATTTCCACATTGGATTTGGAGGTTTCTGTTTCGCAGTAGCTTTCGCATCGATTTTAACTTCTGCATTTGTAGCAGAAGCTGGCTTCTACGACCTTATTAGTTTAAGCTCTTTAAATGAGTCTTCCTGGAAGGGAATTACCTCTGCTTCGGGCACTTTTGAGTCTGACATTATGGTGGATGAGAATATATCTCTCCAAACCGTGAGACTGAAAAAGTACGTGCGCCTTCGTACTTTGAGCAATTGCTATTGAGAATATTACTGGCGATATAATATTTCTTACTTGAGATTGAATCTTTTCAGAAATCGGAGAAATCGGAGAAATCTTTCGCCGGTATCACGTGTAAAATATGGTCTTATCGATAAAGACCCGGAGTTATGGTTTGGTCTTGGCATCTGCGTCCGAATTCGCAGGCCGGGTGACGAAGCGCTACCTTGTCGGTAACAATTTGGCGTAACAGATGTACAGTGTGTACTCCGTAATTACGAAGATTATTTGCTGTGGCGATGCAGTTATGATGTGATGATATGCTGATTTCTACTATTGAGTTCTGGTCTCTTGGTAATGCTATTATTCCATGGCGATTGGCTCTGGATAAAAAAGGTACCATTTAGAGAGGGAGCCAGATCAAAGTACCAACTATCAAAACTAGAAAGGCAGAATAATAACGGCAAGGAAGGCTAACGGTCCGTCTTCACCCGGATGCTCCCATTAACTAGGTAAAATCGTCGGCGAGACCTATAAACCTTAATTTTACAACATCATTGATATCGAGGTTGAGAATGAAAATCAAAGAGTTGTAACTTGTTAAAGAAGAGAGTCCAAACTTCTCATTGTCGATAGAATAGATAGATTGATTGCATGTGTTGCTTGTTACGTGTTTCTTGTTGGGGGTAAATTCTACCGCTTCGTACTATCTCCGTCGCACCTATCGCACCTATCGCACCTACACAGTAGTGCCACTGTGCGAGCAGGTATTATTCATGCTCAGACATTTCCCAAAGGCGTACTAAACTAGTAAAAGTAAGCTGCCTCCCTCCATCTACAGAGTACATTGGGAATATTTAAGTCTTACGCAAAGGAATGATAAATGGTGGAAAATGCTTGATGGCTTGTTTTGCTTGTCTCATTTTGTCCTCGCTTTGTTATCATGTTAGTTCTACAGTGTACGGAGTTATGTGATGTGACCACCACACAATTTCAAAGGAAGCTTTTGTGCCGAGATATGCGGAGACGGAGACCAAACAATTCAATTCAGCCAATTGTCAAATATAATTCAATCATTTACTGGAACAGTACAACATTCAGTACAGCAGAATAGATTAGAATACCACAGAATATTGGGATTTGAAATAGGGTCAGAGAGGGGATTTTTCATCTGATTGTGTTTTCCTTTGCTTCACTCACTCTATCCATCCATGAATCAGGACTCGGTACAAAGAGAGCTCTCGGACGAAGCGAGGCTTGGAACGGGTCGTTCTATCAACAAGTCTGTACGGAGTACGGAGTCGACTAATGAACGAATAACCAAAAAAGACCTTGGAAATACTGTGCCGATCTTCTATTTTTAAGTTGGAAATCCTAGAAGAATCAACAATTGATCCCCTTGAAACCTCCCTCGCATTAATCTCTTTTGGGAAAAGCTTATTCTTATCGCCACGTGATATCAAAATATAATATGAAAACATCCATTTTGAAGGACTTTGATAATGAATGGAGTGAAAAAGAGGTTAAGATACCCCGGAATTGGAAGTCGAGATCTTTGTTGTGACCGACCAAAAGGTCAAAGGGTTGTTTGGTGCTCCCTTCCACCACTTCTCTCCTTGTCCATCCTCGTGATTTCATGAAACCATAAAGAGGATAGTATCGGAATTCGGTATGAGAGAAAAGAAAGAAGGAGCGAGCCACACGCCATTTTTTGAGAAGGCAAGAGCGAGAATGAGGGAAAAGATAAAACTCCACTTACTTTTTGGCTATGGCTAGGATAATTGTAGTACTTTGTTGGCTAGGATAGCGGTAGTGCTTCTTACCTAGGATAATAGAAGAGCTGAATTACTAGGTAGCTAGTACCCGTGAACTTACTCGGCATACTGGCGGACCGTGTAAAATGCTAGTTAGGATAGTAAGGAACGTGGAAGAGAAACGTGAAGAAATTGATGACGGTGGTGGATTGATTGAAGAAGGAAGAATCTGGTAGAGGAAAAGGGATTATAAGTGTAGTTGTAGTTGTAGTTGTAGTTGTAGTTGTAGTTGTAGTCGTAATTGTAGTCGTAGTCGTAGTACTTTCGCATTCTCGCATTCTATATAGATAGATACAAACCCAAATGATTGATGATTTTTGATAAAAGAAACAATGATTAACAATCATTGCCTACAATACCACGTACAGAGTGCTTCGTACTACCGCACTACCGCACTACCACTTCGCTCCCCACATACCTAGGTACATGCTAGGTATGGAGTTTACAAATAAAGAGGAAGTACAAAGTAGGCAGTAATAAATATGGTAGGAAATAAAGCAGAGAGTAAAATAGTAAGCGTAGCAGGAAATAAAAGTAGTACGAAGTCAAGTACAATTCGGTACCTTATTAAGTATTAGGTGGACATAGCATCGATAAAAGTTGAGGTCATTCATTCGTATGCTCAGGAGGTAGGCATCAATTCCTTCAAAGTAAAGAAAGAATAGACAGCCATCATCAATCTCATCAACAAGATCATTACCCAGTACGTGACCTTTTATTGTACAAATACTTGATTTTTAACAAAGTTTCCCTTGGAGGAAGAGGGATTGCTTTGATGGCGTTGAGAGAAGAAGCTTGTACCCTTTCTCTTTTCCCTTTACCCATTAATATTCATAGCTCACTCATTCACGGCTCTCATTCAGTCATTCATTTATTCATTCGCCTTGCAATAATTGATTGAATTTTACCTTGGATAGTCGAAGAAATACCAGGAATGCATGTAAAGGGAGAATTAGCCAATCAAACCCCCAAGATCAAGCGAAAGCAATCAAATAATCAAATGGTAAGCTCTTGCTTTTTTTTCCCCTACACTTTGAAATGCCCACTCACCCGCACCACCCAAATTGAGATCACCCACCCAAATTCTCTCTCCTACAGTCCTACTTCTTTTCCTCACCAAATCTCTACCTACGAACTCTGTACACGCAAATTTCACCCATACAACAACTTCTCTGGTACTGGTAAGCATCACCCAAAATACTCTCTTCCTCTCATACTGTATCCTCCCTATCAAATACTTTTATATTGAACCTCAATATCATAATACTATTGAAAACGCGCTTTTATCTATACCAAAAAGTCGATGTTTCATTAAGTATTCATCTATTTGTACTTCATTTGCCATTGTACAATACCTTTCTACAATTGCTTCTCTTTTCAACTTCATCGGCGCGTCATCTTTCTGCTCGCGATACTACAGCCAGCACTTGCACTCACACCTACTTCCACTCTCTACCAAGAATATATAACTGATTCAATTTCATCGCGTTGTAGATCAACCACCGCAAGTTACAACTTGAATAACTCTTGACATCAATTTACATGTAAGTTTCTCCTTCGTTTTCTTCTTTCATATCTTTCAATCTCGACGTCGTGAGGAAGTTATTACCTTTGCGACTGAATTCACCTCACAAACCATTCACACCTCCATACAAAAATACACCAACACCTTCACGACGCGCCATCACTCACAACCCCCAAAAAATTATCATCTTTCCATCGTCCACTTTTCGACTTCTTTTACTCAACCACAACCACTTTTCATGCTCATCGTCGCAATTTTATTACGATCGCGTTAACTTTTCAATCAACAATACTGACTTGAATTCTTCTTATTTAGACTCATCTACACATAATTCAATATGCCAAAGGAAAAGGCTCCCAAGCGCGCTGCCAAAGGCAGAACTGAGAAGAGAAAGAAGGGTATGTATATGTTGACTTCTCATTTACTGTCTGTCTCGAGAACTTGGTTACTAACTCATTCTTCAATAGATCCTAATGCACCAAAGCGTGGTCTCTCTGCCTATATGTTCTTCGCCAATGAACAACGTGATAACGTTCGTGAGGAGAACCCCGGAATCTCTTTCGGTATGATCTGAATTCCTGATACTTATCCTTGCATCACTAACATGATAAAATTATAGGTCAAGTCGGAAAGGTTCTTGGTGAGCGCTGGAAGGCTTTGAATGAGAAGCAAAGAGGTCCTTATGAGGAGTCTGCCGCTAAGGATAAGAAGCGTTATGAAGAGGAGAAAGCCAATTACAACGTAAGTCATCATCGACCTTGTCGACGCTATGAAAAATTAGCATAATACTAACAAATACTTTTCACAGGCCGATGCCGAGGAGGAAGAATCTTCTTAGAGATTTTCTTAACCATTCAAAACTTCAATCATATCATCTCAAAATCAATAGTCTTGATGGTTACTTTGTACCAATCTTGAAGACCATCAGTATAAAAGATGATTTAAACATACAAGTTGGGAGGTTCTCCGGGGTTTCCAGGTCATCTTTTAACTACTTTTCATTTGGGCTGGGGTGTTGTGTTTGCACAGGGGATATGGGATGATTCAACTTGAGCACTTGTTACCTTTCCTTTTCATAACTGATGAATGATCTCGTGGTATCGTTTTTTGCTATCGATGGATTTATTAATGGTTTGGTCTGAATCTGGGTCTGGTTTGGGTCTGGTCTAGTCTAGATCTAGATCGGTCTAGATCTAACGCACGAGAGAAAAGAATCATGGTGAAAGTTCTAATTTCACATTTTTTCTTTCTTCATCTGGCTTCCATAGTATGCTTATGATGAATGGTATGATGTGGAATTTTACTGGAAAGATTATCTTTCTCTCTCGAGGAAATGATCTAGATGGTATTTTTCATATTTCTTATTCTATACCCTATTCAAGCTATCCAATGTACCTAGTACCATAGTACCATAGTACCCGTAGTACCAGACTCAATGCGTGTAACAATGATGTTCGTGTATTCTAGCTTGCTTTGTCTCTTTTTGTATGTGTGTGTGTGTGTGTGTGTTTGTATGTTTGTTATTTTGATTTTGATTGATAGGTGGTAAGTGGTAATGTAATTGTGATGGGTTGTGATGTGGTGTGGTATTTGTGATTTATGTATATATATGCTGTAGATGTAGATATTGTAGATGGATGATATGAGATATATGAGATACATGAGATATATTCTTATTGAGTTAATATCTATAGTTGGAATGGAGATGGGGTTTTGAGGGGTTTTGAGGGGTTTTGAGGGGTTTGATTTGAGGTGATGGGTTTGATGATGTGTGTGTGTGAGAGAGAGAGTGACAGAGAGGGGTGGGTAGGGATGGGATGGGGATGGGGATGGGGATGGTATGAAAGTTTAAAATATCATTTCTATTTCTATTTCTATTTCTATTTCTATTTCTATTTCTATTTCTATTTCTATTTCTATTTCTATTTCTATTTGTGTTTGTGTTTGTGTTTGTGTTTATATTTGGCCTTTTGGTTAGTTTTGGGGCTTTGCTTTGATTTGGTGATAAATTTGCTTTGAGATAGGGAAGGGAGGAAGGGAGAGAGAGGGAGAGAAGTGACTAACGCTGAGATTACTATTAAACGCTGAATCAGCAAAGGGTTGGGATGATAGTGCTTGAGGTATTTTTTTGTTGACTATAGAGGAACCGGAATATGGGAATATGGGGGTTCTTTTCTAGGAGGAATTAGGTGAGGTGGTTGGGTTGGCTGTGTGTGATTTGAGGTTGTTGAGGTGGTTGAGACTTGGGGGTTTTTGGTTTTGGGGTGGATGCGGAATTAGGGGAGTTGAGGGGTGGAGGGGGAGTGGAAGGGAGAGAATGGAATGGGATTGATGGTGGGACGGGGAAGGAGGGGAAGGGAGGATGTGAGATAACGGGTTTTGGAGGATAGATTGCTGTATAGAGAATTGGAGGGAGGGTGGGCGAAGGTGGGCGATGGACGGAGAGGGCGAGAAATAGATGCGAGGAGGGTGAAGGAGGAGAAATGAGATTTATGGACATCTTAACTATTCGGGGAGAAGTTATTGAATCGAATTTATAATTTATATTAATCAAATAAATCAAAACTCATTTTACAAAATTATGATAAGTTTAATTATTATAAAAGTATAATCAACATTAATAAATTGTATTATTTTGAACTGAATATATAATAAAAAATCAAGTTTTTTTTTGGAGAATTTAGAAGGTAATTAGGAAACTGTGAATGAGGATGAGGATGGGGATGAATATAGGATTTGAAGTCTGTATTGTATTTGTTTATATATGTAAAAAAGTGGATAATTATAATGAGAGATAGTCTGTATATTTATATTTATATATATATAACTATGTATATTTCTGAATAAACTATATTAATATATATATATATATAAGTATGAGATGAATTCCTCATTTTGTTTGATTTTTAAGATAGGTGATAGGAGATAGAGACAGGTTTATTGTGTCAATTGTTTGGATTATGTTTTATATATTAGATGTGAGAGATCAGATTCTTGATTCCGGATGCTTTCATATGGATAGATAGATCGATGATTGAGGTGATTCTTCTTTCTTCTTCCTGTCAAGTTTCTGATTTCTAGGTCCTTTGGGGGAAGGGGAGGTTGGTCAGATAATGGATAAATAGGTTTTAAGGAAGTGAAGAAGTTTCAAGAGCTTCATGAAGGTTAAGGAGGGGATAAGTCGGAGAGATACATGAAGTAGTACTTTTATAGTACCTCTCTATATATAGCTATATTCGGAGTGCATTTGCATGCATGCATGCATGCATGTGTAAAAGCTGCATAGGCATACGCATTTTCTGGGGAGATATGGTTTGGATTGGAGGTTCTTGGGGATGGTTGATGATCTGAGCTCGAGATTGGAGATTGCTTAATGCTAAGTAAGTATAGTAATAAAAAAGATAGTGGAAGTGATGATGGAAATAATTAGATATAAGTATTTCTAGCTATAATTAGCGACTTTTTGATAGATAGATGCAAATGCGGCGTACAAAGTACAATATACATCTAGTAGTTCAGTTGTTTGTAGCTCAATCTAGATTGTATTTTTTGTATTACTTTTTGGAAGAGGAGCGAGTTGTTTCTAATGCACCGACATTTCCTATGTAATGAAGATGAGATATGCATAGGATTGAGGACGAAGAGTTTGAGATCTTTGAGCAATATAAGGATGAGATTGGGAATCTAATTCCTTTACTCTATACCCAGCTACTAGAAGTTCAGAATTGGCCGAGTGCTTACTAGGTTTATTCTGACCTGCAGCTTGCAGTCCAAGCGAGGAATAGAGTTTCCTCACTTTGGGAGTGGTTCTTCTTTATTGGTTTGGGTGTTAATGGAAGTTCGGTTTCATGATTCATGGTAATGAATGAGAATAGATGGATTCGGATGGGAAATTGTTACTATAGTAGTAAGTGATACGTATATACATATTCTAATTGAGGACAGACATTGATTGAAATAGGTATTTTTGGTCGTTTTGTTTGGTGATTGTTGGATTTTTCGGCCGATGATTCGATAGATGGAAGTAATTCGAAAGAAATCTGATGCAAGGTAAGATCTTACACCAAGAATTCCTCTGTATCAAGTGATACGAAGTAGACACATTTGGAGTACATATGCATCTGCATCTGCATCTGTATCTAAGTTTTTTGGGAGGAGTTTGAGTTCAGGATTTCCCACTGGGGATGGGATCGATGATAGGTGATTGGTGAGTAGAGGGGAATAAATACCTATATAAGGTTATATCAGTAAAATCAATGAGCGCTACTAGGTAGCATTTAAATGGTCTAGAAAAGTTTCTTGTTCTACTTCTAAATCTATTTCTTTTGGCGATTCATTAATTGGATAAGAAGAGTTCAGGATATTATGATAGATATCTTTCCAATGAGTGTTGATGATTGAATGCTGCACGGAACACTGCATACTCTACATAACCAACCATACAGATGCGGAATCAGTTCAAGTACCTAAATATTATACTCTTTCTTTTCTTTCCTTGACCAGTGGATGAACTCGGATTAAAATGCCAACACATATTAAGTTTACCTAGATGCTAAAACTGCTTTGATTGAATAGGTTATCAAGTGGTTTTAATATCAAAGTCAGATCGAAGTATGAAGCTGATGAATATTAGACGACGTAAGGGTCTCGGCCTCGCAACGTACATGGGGTAGTATCGCATATATTACCCACATATCATATTATACCTAGATACTCACCATGTTTTTATTCTTGTTCAATTCATCGAAAGCAGAATTCACAACACATTTCTATGCCATCAGCCGTGGCCACAGCCTTGCTCGTCGTTATTATTTTCCTTCCGTTGCGCGATTAATTCTTTTCTTCTATCGTGGCAGCACAAGTACGATCATCTATCCACCACCCACAAGGATATAGTTGAATAACCATTGCTGCAGCTCTGCAGCGCTACAACCAAATCGTCTTAATGGATTTGAGAGGACGATGCTGGAGTTCATGCATATTCGGATGTACATAACCCTACATACATCCATACATACAACAGTGGTATGTATAGCATCTAGAAAAAAACCACAAATATCTACTGGCTAAAATTGATCATGCAACAGAAGATAATTCCTTGGTAACCTTACGCAACACCATTTATGAATGGAGAATGCAATAAGAATGCAAAGAGTCGGATTTATATGGATTAGAAGAGGGGAAACAATGGACGTCCATACATATTATAATGTGATATTCCAATGATTTTTGACACGTCAGTCGTGGTTGTTTTATGGTGGTATATTCACCCACCTGTTCATTTTATAATCATCCGCAGAGCCCCGCGCTTTTATCACAGTTAGTTTCTCGGGGTATCAGAAAAATGGGATTCAATAAATGGATGGATATATGGGTTGGTTATAAGTTATAACTTATTTGAGATGCATACTCCACTTTTTTGGCTTTGGTTTTTGGTTCTTCAATTGATTTGATATATTGATTTCTTCTTGAGATTCCACTTCGAGTTGAGGGGGCAATTAATATAATAATGAGTTCCTGAAGACATTACACGGAAACTCATCACTCAATTTTGAGCATTATTTCCCTTTACTTTTCTCCTCGTCAGAAACATATCTATATAACACCGCATCATACCTTAATGTCGACTCTCCAGTACCAATCCGCAACAGCAACAGCAGCATGGAGGAACTATCCGGATGCTGGCTTGAAGCCATCCGCGCCGATACCGCCGCAATAGAACTCCTAAGAATCCGCACCCACCTAACCAGCACTTCTCCCCCTCTTCTCTCCTCTCCATATCAAGGCACTTTCACCCGCTCTTCATCCCCCTCTATCAACGATCCTGAAATCATCACCGCCATCCTGCGACACGTCGAACAAACCTCCCGACTACTTCGGGACCTATACGATCTCTTCCCCATCTATCGAATTCGTGTTCCTGTTATCGTTTATTATCTCACGGTTATCTTACCCTGTTTGCAAAAAACTCTAAGAGATATGCTGGCTTTTCTCCTGTGTGAAGATTTTTCGTTGAGTTTGAGGTGGTTACGTATGTATGAGAGACTAAATGAGCAAGGGGGTATGACCTTGACCCTGAGGTTTGTTATGTATGTGGATTTTTTGGTGCAGTGTGTTAGGTTATTGACTGGGTGAGTTTCGGAATTTTTGTTGTGGTTTCTAGAGGTGTCCTAGGCTGGGATGAAAAGTTGGTGGGTAAGGTTCAGATTGGTGAAATGGATGAAATGTGTGGGAATTGGATAAAGTAATGGGATGGAGGTAATGACTGTTAGTACAGATCTCCAACATATGATCCTACGACACTAGAATTATTGCGCTTAAGAGTACTGAGGCTGAGGACTTTGAGGGGGATTCCTGGTATGTTTTATTTCTTCTCTCGTTTTCACACTAGGCATAAATTATTCTTTTTTTTATATTCTATAACATTGCATCTCAAATATGTGCGAAAGTTAGAAAAATGCAGACACAGATAAGTTGCTCACCAATATTCTAGCTCCCCCAATCCCAGTACAACCACATCTCGCTCCCGCACGACCAAATCTTGTTGATATAGAGGTATGTAGCGAATCTTTTAGAATCTTGAGTTTTCGTGAGAATGGATTAATGCTTGAGTGATGAGAGGAGGAGAGGGAGACGGCTTTTGTGCGGAAGCGAAAACCTCGTGGAAAAGAGAAGGGACTATGAGTATAGAGTATGGGAGAATATTAAGAGAAGATGAGAAGAGAGAAAACAGATATTGAGATACTAATATAAAATAAGCAGAGACGTAATTGGGCGGAAAAAATCTTCGATGATCATGCGCAACCTCTTTCGCAAACGTGTTTGAAACATAGTCGAGAGTATGTTTGTTTCTTTTCGTTCATGTGGATGAATTTTGGGAGGCTCCGGTAAGGAGTAGAGGAATTTTTTAGACAGCGGGAACTTGGAGAGAACAGAGAAGAGAGAAGATGTGATGTGCAGTGTACCGAGGAAGTGATTGAGAGCGCAATGACTGATGGAATGGATATAGCTCAAGATGTTTTGGTCCATCTATGAGTGAAATGAGATTAGGTATATCACCTCATTCAAAAGTTTTGTTTAAATTGTATGTCCCCCTTCCCTTCCACCCCTTCTTTTATCCCACTCCCTCGTCCTCTTCTTTTATCCTCTCACCCCTCCATTACTCCTCCTTCTACCATCTTCAACCCCACTAACACCCAACACCCTCTAGACCCTTCGATAAAAATCGCCTTTCCATAGCCCTCTACCTCAACGACACAACTCTTGACCAATCACCCCGTTTCCTCTGTCGCTGGATGGACAAACATAATAATCCTCATTACTCTTCCTATGGTGTACATGAATTATGTGTTAAAAGAAGAGGAAGTGCATTATGTTTTAAGAGGTGGAGTGAGTGTAAGGAACATCCTACAGCTTGGATAGTTTTATTTTTCAAGTGAGTTTTCTTTTGTGTGTCTGACTTGGGAGAGGGAAAATAGGCCAGATGAAGAAGAAGGGGGAAGGGGAAGTGGGAGCCAAAACGAAGAGAGTAAATGGATAGATATAACGACTGGGAATTATGTGCTGATTGAGGTGTATTTGGTAGGACTTGGCAACGTTAGTGTACTTTCATAAGACCTCCTTCTATCGAACTGAACCATGTTCCTCTGAAATAGGTAGAGTAAGATTAACTCAATATCGCAGGAATGGTACTCTTCCACTGCTCATTCGTAGCACTGAAAGCACGTTCTCAACTCACAAATCTAATACCAAGAGACGACTACGTAATTTCTGGGGAAATACAACTTTTTCAGGGGTATGCTTTATCTTCCTTCCTTTTATCTCATTTATTCATTAACTGCTTTTCATTTCCTGTTTTCTCTCATCACAGACAATGCGCAACGGACAATTGTCCATAATGAGATTTGATATTGTTGTATTGAGTAATTACTGATACTCCTTGAATAATAGTCAAATAGTAGACGATGGGTTCTACCACTCACTTTCCGTCTACGAAGATCGATACACCCATACGTTAAGACTGCATGCTGCGGTTGCGAATGGAGAGTTAAGGAAATGTCCTGTCTGGACTGCTTTTAGTATATCCCTCTTTCTTTGTCTTCTGCTCCTACTCTTCCCCCCTATAATCGCCTCTCGCCTTTACTTTCACCTGGTTCCCTTTCCCAATCCCCTATCTTCCACTTTTTCTCGCTCACCCTCCATCCCTCACTCTCCCACACATCTCACTAATACCAACCCTAGTAACCGATCTCCAGATGTCCTCCGACACCTGGATCGCGCGACATACTCGCCATCGCGTTTGGATTAAAGATCTACATCTCTACGTATTCTGCGATGAATATTCTCGCCGAACGCAAGTTAGGAAACATGGGGAATTTGAATTATATTTTGTGCATGGCGCTGGTATGTTTGATTTCTTTCTTTCTATTTTCTATCTTTCTTGGAAGGGATTTGATGATTTTAATGATGAGTTTTTGTTTATTCTCTTATGTGGAATTTATCCATTTTTTCCTGTAGCGGACATCAAATCCTAGAAGAGATGGGTAGACAGCAAAAGGAGAAAATTCATCATCAGAAAAGAATTTTTCAATATATATTTATATATACCAATACAAGAGTACCACTAACACAACCACCTAAACAGCAGCAGAAGAATTTATAGAGATTTTCTACCCCTTTGATTCCGAATCCGGATCCGAAGAAGGAATCGGATCACCAGAAGATTCGTAATCGAAGCGAAAATTCGAAGCGAATTTCGAGCCCCTTGATTTTCGGCTATCGCAGTTTAATACTACGTAGATATTCTACGCATTTTTAGCATTTTATCTGAGGATGGAAGGAAGAAGAAAAGGAGGAAGAGTGCCGTGGTGAAGGATAAAGAAAAAGCTACTCAAATCGAGGATTTTTTTTAATTGCTATTATCGCCAATCTGAGCATCAATTAGCTCATCAACTCCACGAAGCTCGAACTTCGAAGTTCAAATTTCTCGACCCATCGATCCGTCTATATCTATATACAAAGAAATCATTCTAAATCCATACTCGAATCTAACGCATCGATCTTCAACTCTCCAACTCTCCAACTCTCCAACTCTCCAACTCTCCAACTCAAACTACCTCTTTCATCCCCCATCTTCCTAGGAGGGAAAACTTAAAACTTCTCTCTCCACATTTATACTTCAAGAATACAATGAAGAAACCAAAATATACGTTCTTTTCGAATTCCCCCACTCTATTTCACTATATCCCACAAACTCATCTTACGCTTTCAATTTCAATTTCATTTTCATTTTCAACTTCACGATACGACACGATACGACTGATACCCGGAGGATATCTTCTTTCATATTTCTTGTTATAATTATTTACTTTGTTTATTTATTTCTCTCTTCTCAGTTTTAGTCTCTGAAATATTTATCTATTCATTTATTCTATCTATCTATCTATCCATCCATCCATCCATTCGTGTATATAATTATTCTAATTTATATTTCCATCTGTCTTAAATCTAAGCTTACTAGGTATATACTCTCAATTTGTTTTATACATATATACAGTAGTACTATTACCCTGGAAGGGGGAAGGAAGATGCATTCAAGTCTAAAGGAATCTCTAAGTTCCAAGGTTATGATACATATGCCATTTCAGTTTCACACTACACTATTCATGCTCATATATACACACATTGCGTAAGCCGTGGAATCAAAAACGTATACATGTGCTTAGTATCAATAATATGATACTATTGAATGTAATTGATATTTATAACCTCATCATCTAGCATTTTGTACACCTAATAGTTTTTCCCTCTACTACCAACTCTTAGTTAATTCTAGAATTTCCTCTACGATCCACTTCTCATTCTCCATACCCTGCGTCTTCCCCAAGACCCAGCCCTATCTATCAACCAGGACAAAGCCATGGGTAAAGATGCGGTTGTGCATCTATTCCTTTCATTCGATATCACCAATACATCCCTCTTACACAAACCATACATCCATCCACTCCAGAACGAAGGATCTCATCCTTCATCCTCATCCTCAAAATATGCAAATTCGCTATTTTATCTCCCTCTAATACTCCTATCCTAACGCCACGCCCAAAAAAATGTAATGCACGAAGAAATTGAGAAAATTCTCGCATGAATCTAGCATAGATGAATGTCATATGAGTTAGTACAATGCAAGACCGAACATGATCGGCAATTGCAGGAAATAAGTGGCACAAGAGTGGCCCGGAAAGACAAGACCATTTTTGGTTATTTAACTACAAACTGAGTTCCGAATTTTTGTTGTGGCCCAATATTGGAAAGTTTTATCCAGAATTATGACGTTCAAGGAGCAGTTCTTTTACTCAATTGTGGCCCCAACGGCTTTATCGGCGGAGTAAGGTTTTGAGATCGTGGACTTGGTGTTAATGGAGCGATTGGAGGGAGAATGGCGGGAGTTGATGTGCCATTTGATGCTGGACGAGGGGGAGAATGTTTAGTAGGAGATATTCCACTAATTGAAGAGGGCAAAGCTGATGCATGACCTGGGTCAAGTGGATCTTGATCCAATCCTGGAGATGATGCAGTTATCATAGTGAATCTTGAAGTCCCACTTGGTGTAGCGGCATGACCATTTTGCTCAAAAGATGAGCTTGGTATGGGCCCATTCTTTTGAGATGGTGTCAATACTGGAACTCCTGTAAGTGGTGACGAAAAGTTGAATGAGCTACGACGATCATTTTGCTCTCGATGGAGACCATTAAGTGGTTGTGTTGGTACATCTCCATTATTTTTGAGATCAGGCAATTCCAAACTTTGTTGAATCGGCGATGATATTGGTGAGCTTTGATGCTTAGAGGGAGATCGGTTGTACCGAGCACCGTTTGTTGTCAAGTTCTTTGGAGGTGGGAGAGATGTTGGGCTGTGAGGAACAGGTGAAGAAAAGGGATTACTGTTAGCTAAGCCATTGTGTCTTGGCAGAGATGGACTTCCTCCCGTAGAGATTTCGATGGATTGCCTAACGTCGGTTTTACCGACTGGAGAACCTGCACGCTCATTTCTATTGGTGAACTTCGGTGGTAAGATAGGAGGCGGTCGATTACCGGTATTGCTTTGACGCTGAGGTGAAGAAACCTTTGATGATTGTGCTGACTTACGTGCTCCGTTTGTTGTAGAGAATAGATGCATCTTGGGTAATGCTTTCTGTGGTGAAGCAGGAGGTGCTGATGATTTACCATTTGACATAGCTTCATTGTCTATATTTGAGACGCCATTTTGCTTGGATGGTACTGGCGAAGATGAAGATGCAGGTCGACCGAGTTTGATCTTGATTGGTGGCTGATTTTTGGCTTTCTCCGCGTCTTCGGCACGACGTTTGCAGGTAGTGCAGATAAATTCAAAGTCCTCGCGATCAGCCTCAGCTTCACTAACTCCAACGCACTTGCTGTGCTGCCAAATATTACATTTCTCACATGCAATGCTGTGGGTACCATCGTCTATTTGCCCATAAGCACCACAAATGCAGTCAAAAATCCAATCATCTTCCTCGTTGAGTTGCTCAAGCGCCTGCTTCTTTCTTTCGATTTCGGCCTTCAGATGACGTTCAGAGAGACGACCTTCGCCTGATCCCACCTTCTTACTATCCTCGGAAAGATTGGCCAATTCTTCTTCATGAAGAATGCGACGTGCTTCTCTTTCCTTTACTCGCTGTTCCCTAGTCATCATTCGTGTTTCTCTTTCTTTCTCCAGCTTAAGCCATTTCTGTTGTTCTTTCTTTGCCATTGCTAAATCCTGTTGCTTCTTACGTTCAGCCTCTCTGAGTTCTTCTTCTTGCTTTTGTTGCTCCATCTTGCCAGCAATTCTACTAGATCTCTTTGCCGTGGCCAACTTTTCAATATTGATCAACTCGCGCTGCTTTTGTGCTTCCTTGCGCTTTCGGGCTTCTTCTTGTTTTTCCAGTAGTGGTAAAACATCATCAACAATACGCTTTCGTAGAATCTTCTCGTTTGGGTCCCGGGTTTTCTCCATTGATGCCGCAAATGCGGTGAAATCTTCGAACGAAACAGCAATGCATTCCCACTTTGCTCCTCCAAACCCATCATCAATATTCTCTTCTATTGGAACTTCTGCTGATCCTTCGGCTTCACTCTCGACTGTGTCTGTTGTCTTTCTTCGTTTACTTGCTCTTGCAGCTGCCTTGCCCTTCTTTGAGTTCTTTTTGTATGTTGCAGCTGGTGGAGGTGGCGGAGGAGGTTCGGTACGACGATAAAGTCGATTGTCATCTAGTACATAGTATTCGCGATCATCTGAGTCCCATCCACAAGGTTCAATGCGCTATTCCAAGAAATTAATAAAGTTCAGCGTTGAACAAAATTGTTGCTTACCCAAGAGGTCTGCTCAATATCCTTGGTTTCTTCCATTCTCTCACGGATACGTTCTGGGCTGATCATAGTCCATTGAGTAAGTTGTTGCAAAATGCGAATCTGTATAATTGTTAACAAAAGCAGACGATATAAGTCGGTAAGTGCTTGCCTTAGTAAAAGCATCGAAGTCTGCGAACTTTGCAGGTTCCTCTTCAGTACCATAAGGATTGCGCTCAGGTGCTTTGGCAACATATTGTCTTCTTGTATATTCATCGAAAATCTCAGGCCTATTGGAGTCAATTAGGCCAAGCGTTTGATAAAGAATTAATATATCGAAGGAGTTAACTTACGTTAGTCCTCGATGAGAAGAGACGAATTTTAATAACGCAAGGCCAATCTCTGGCAGGACAGTCGAGTGTGTTTTCGAACATTCCAACTCAAGTTCCTATCATGTTACAATGAGTATTTAATATTGATGTAGTATTTGGATAAGGCTCGAGGGAAGGCTGAAATCTTACCTCGATTCCAATATTCTCATCGATTTTGACAGTTCTGCCAAAGATGAAAATCCATTGCGCAAGATTTGCAAATTCCCACATATTCCTAAGTCGATCAATCATACTCGGCTCCTGTGGAATCTCGCTGGTTTCCATCTCCTGCCTTCCACGCTTCCTGGCAGAGACCATCCTGAAAGCAAGTTCAAGATCTCGAACTAAGTTGTGCAAGGCAGTGATAGTTGGTGTCGCAAATGCAACTAATAAAGCCGATCAAAGAAGATAGATTGATAATAGTATAATAGAATAATTTGTGAAAATATTCGCAAAGCAAGTGTGTGCTGTATTGTTTCTCGAATTGTAGAATTATTTGCGCAAGGGATCAAGTATGTATAGGATGCACAGTATTTGATGGACGCGGTTGGATTTGACTTGACGCGAACTTGCTTAACTCATCTCCATATTAATTTATTCTTGGGGTATTTGACACCTGATGGAATGCTGTACTGAAGTTTCAAGCCTGAGGCAATAAAGTTTTGGAAAATAGATTATCCGATGTGTTAGTAATCCATTCCTGGAGTAACCTTACCTAATTCACTCACCACGTTCACCTCCCTCGACTTGACAAAATCACGTAAAGAATGTACGAGGAATCAGCTTCCTCTCCCATATTAGACAAGGCTGAGGGACGATAGATGTATTTGAATAAGGAGGAGGCTATTTTCCGGTATTTATGAGCAAAAGTTGTCCCATATCTTCATCGCTTTGCTCAGTTATTGCATCCTGATTGGGAACACTGCGACAAACTAAAGGAGCTCCAGCTCCAGCTCCAGCAACACCAATAGCCTCATATCCCTCTTTAAGTAGTAGGCCTACAAGGAAATTCCGAAGTCAAGCGAGGCTTACATTTCGATCTAGCGGCTGTGCTATCGCATCAAGTATCAGAAAATGAAATCCCCCTTCCCTCACTCAAACTTCAAACTTCATTTCTTTCCTTTCAGATCTCTGTATTTATTTCAACACATCATGCAAAACATAAAGTGCCTAAAACAAAAAATCTCCGTATCTCAACATCAAGCCCTTGAGACTTCACTTCATGATCAGGTCAATCAAGTGAGACGCGAGAACACAATATTGAGCTCCTGGTCAACAGCTGACCCTTCATGTAAGCTCATTTACTTGTGCTATTAGCCTCTCTAAATGTACCAAGAAGATTTCTAAGGGACTTGTTCCTCTTCTCTGCCACTCGATGCTCGAAGGTCCGTTCACCACACTTGCATTATGTG
Organism: Sclerotinia trifoliorum; assembly: GCA_905066765.1. Classification (NCBI taxonomy): domain Eukaryota; kingdom Fungi; phylum Ascomycota; class Leotiomycetes; order Helotiales; family Sclerotiniaceae; genus Sclerotinia; species Sclerotinia trifoliorum. Next base: position 849,077 of record CAJHIA010000024.1, read on the forward strand.
GTCTTTCAATCAACCAGCTCAGAGCGCGAGCAAGAGAACAAGAAAGTTTAGTTCTCCATTCACATCGCGTATAATTGATACTTCCGGAGAGTCTTCATCTGATGATCCATTTAGCAAGCGTGTCCGAAAAGCCTGCCGGAGACTGCAATGAAATTTGGATCCTCTAGGAACACTCCAACCTCCGTTCGTCATATCGGAAGGTTTGGTAGCACAACTGCTATCACAAACGATTGTGACCACGGCATCGAGCTACACGAGACAAATATTCCAATGATAGCATGAATATGAGTCGATATCAACACAGCTCGACACTAGGAGAATATAGTATAAGCCATTACCCAGGTAAAGACTTTTGCTATGGCTTGTCACAGGAGTATGTGGAAAATCATGCGTTTGCACCCAAAAATATACGTGCGTGGTCTTTGTGGTAGAGACTTGGATTTAATTCCGACTGCCTGTTCTTGCTCCGTTGTCAATATGTTACTATATTAATCATATAGTATTAGTATCATATCACAATGTAAACTTGCTCTTTTGAAGATTCAATTTTTTCGTCTTTCTTTTGCATGGTAAGCAATTTTTAAGAAACAACTTTGTATCGATAGGTTCAACCAACAAAACACTAGATTTTAAGTTAAATAGAGGCGGATCTAACAATAGAAACAAAGGCACAAATTTCGACGGTTCCCGTATCATAGCGATGTAATTTGCGCCCTCAAGGTCACTATTCAATGCCCATGCCCCAGTAGAAAAAGGGAAATGTATCGATTTAAATCAAATTGAGAAAAGCTTGAACTACAAACAACAATTAATGCACAAGACGACTCTTTCCTTTCCATCTGATAGTCCTAGGTGAAGTCTTTAGGGATTCATGGCCTACCAAGACCTTTCGGCCAATTCTCACTATATCCTCGTTGAGAAGCATTTCCTTCTCAATACCATCGACAGCTTGCTTCAGAATTGTCGCTGCAATTTCACCTACTTCAACCCTTGGGGAAGATCGATGAAAGTGCGTCCAACGTTGACACAATCTGCATGTCCACGTTTCCAGACCAGATGCATCGATAAGTCCTGCTTGGCAATACACGCCTTTACGGTATCCTCGGAATTATTTGCATAGTCAATGACACGAGATTCAGCCTCACCTTCGAGAACGTATTTAGCATTACTATGAATAAAGGGGTTGAAGGAACGACAAGACTTGCGGAAATGCTTCTGGATGATTTCGACTCCTGTGGAGGTGTAGTCTAAGCAAATCCTGCCCGCCTCCGCCAAAGTCATCTTCTTCAATTGAGATGGTGTGGTGTGGCGGTGATGAGCCTGGAAGAGTTCAATCAGCATTCGACATGCTGTGTGAATGTTCAACTATGATGAGTAAGGTTAAGGTTAATAGCTGTGTATGTTGGAACGATAGAAAACGTGAGAATGGGAACTACAATACCAGATGCAGGCATCGGCTCAGAAAGCTCCTTTTTAACATTCTCGGGATATTGTTCGAAACCATTATACAATGGTGGATAATTTAATATCCTCATCTGATGATATTTGAACCATCAGTTACAGATGTAATTATTAATCGAGCCAGTTCAGCCTAAGCCCTATAAGTCAGCATTTAACTGCCTGTAATTCAGTTCTTGAATAGGGGCCATACTACCGATCGAAACCGAAAGCAATCTAAATTCGATATATACCAATCATTATAGGCTATTTGGCCCTAATTTGGTCTAGTTTAAGTTAAAACTGGAAAGTTTACAGGGGTTGCTACAGCGTTGATAGCCTGTGAGGCCCTGTAAAGCATGACACTTTAAAATTTGTCCAATAGTATGACTGAGGTTTAAGTACCTTATGTCAGGAGCCAAGGGCGGGTGTCATTCGCACAGACCCTCTGGTTTACTACTAGAAAAGGCAAAGGATCCTATGGATCATTTCCCTCCTCTATATCGATGTTATACATGTTATACATGTTATACACCAGCGGCTAACGTTATTGCTCCGCTCCCACTGGCTCCACCAGCTCCACGCCACTAAACTTGGAATTAACCTTTTGCAATTGCTCATGACCAACTTCTAACCGCTAACCGCTGCAGACTTATACACGACGTCCCACACGTTCGTCCAGCAGTGGCTCTCTTGCCTCATCCTCTCCCCCCTTTCGTTGCAGATTGACCTCTTAGACTCATCCATGTGCGTGCTCAACTCTCAAGTCGAGAAGCATTTCAATTTCCAACAAATCGAAATGTGCTAACCAAAAGCTCCTGCACATCCTTATCCAATTCTTTCCAAGAAATACCATTTTCCCCTCATGCACTCCATGCTCATCTATCAATTTGCTATCGCACATGCAAATCCAATATTGGATCGTTCAAAGACTTTGTTCTCGAAGAGCCATCTGCAGATTCGGGCGATGCATTTGAGTCTCTGGATCTCGGATTTTGCGACGGCACTGCAGAAGTATTAAACTTAGCCCAAGCTGCATGGATTCCTCCTTGGGGAACGCAAGCGCAGCTACTGAAATGTGAACTCACATTGTGGTTTATCGTAATAAATGCTGCCCAAAAGGGCTATGGTCATAGAGAGGACTGCAACTCCGATGTTGACATATGCTGTAGTTGACAGTGACATTGTCGCAGGAGAGATGTCTTTAGTTAGGAATCAGAGATTGTTTATCGAACAGCCTCCAAACTGGGTCACTGGGTCCAAGGTGATTCTGTCTGGAGATCTTGAGGTTTCCTATTTCATTGAACTCATATGTATCAAGCTTAGCGTATTTATGAAAGCTACAACTTCAAGGGAGGTTTGGTGAATACAGCTTCTATTCAAATGGTTCTCTTTAAGCAATGATTTGTTAAGTGTTGAAATCGAATACGGCTTTCAGCATGTTCTCGGGAGGCTTATGCACCGAAATGTTGCAATATTGCTGCACATACAGTATTGCTGCAGCTACACAAATTAGGCGCAAAACTCCTTACTTCATGCACTACCCCTCTGGTGACAGGGACCTTGTCCGTGAGCCTATAAGACAGAGCATACCATGCTTATCTAATAAGTTTCTAGCATCTTTTGAGACTCACCGTTTCTCCAGATTCACTTATCCCATACGCTTTCTTAGATTTTTACCTTCCCCACGAACACCTACAATCGTTGAAATTCTCAACTGACAGCTACCCTTCGTGTCTCGATCACAGTTCCATTCTCGCACCGCCCATAATGAGTAACATAAATGCGGGCTACGATGAGACAGAGTCAACCAGCATCAACACAATCTTTATCCAGCAAAATTCGCAGTCGGTAAGGCTCGCAAAGCCCAATGGTAATGGCATTCTTGATATCGGCTTCTGCCACAACTCTTCCACGCTATCTACGGTCAACAAGCTCGATAGAACCTCCGATAAAGAAAATTTACAATCGAGAAGACTTATGAAGCTTAAGAAGACCAAAACCACCTCTCAATGGATTATCGATCATCAGATTGGTATTTGATACGACTAGACCTTTTTTTTAATAAATATCTAACTTCGTACTTAGGGATTTCAATCAACTTCCTTATCCTTCTTTCCACAACCCACATCTGCTTTCCCAATATTCGCGTACAAACTTGGAAATTTTTTCAGCTTTCCTATCACAACCCAAATAGTGGGAATTATGCCCTAGGCCCAAATGACACCTGCATCGTTATATATTTGATCGTTGCATTCACAGCATTGCGGGCAATCGTGATGGATTATGTTCTGATGCCATTTTCGAAAAAAGTCGGTGTTAAGCAGGTGAGAGATCAGGCAAGGTTCTGCGAGCAGGCATGGCTGCTCGTTTACTATTCTGTCTTCTGGACAATGGGAATGGCAAGTCGTTTGCCCCTACGTATATGAGTTTTGCATTTCTAATAATCGTAGTACATCATGATAACATCAGACTACTGGCTCAACCTCAAAAATATGTGGACCAATTTTCCTATTCGTGAGATCTCGGGGTTATCCAAATGGTACACATTGGCGCAATACGCATTTTGGGTGCAGCAATTCCTTGTCCTACATGTCGAAAAACGTAGAAAAGATCACTGGCAAATGTTTGCCCATCACGTCGTCACTACGCTCCTAATATTCTGCAGCTACTGCTATCATCAAACAAGAGTTGCCAACCTAATTCTCTGCATCATGGATGTAGTTGATCTCTTCTTTCCAGTAGCCGTCTCCCAATCCTTTATGTAAATCTTCAGCTAACAAGCCGTTCAGACCGCTAAATGTCTCAAATACGCCGGCTACGATATTCTCTGCAACATCATGTTCGGCCTCTTTATGATTGTTTGGATCGCCGCGCGCCATGTCATTTTCATGATGGCTACATATTCTGTCTACGCACATAGCGATACCTCTAGCCCACCTGGCTGCTACAAAGGCCAGATGGGATCAATCACAGGACCATTTCCACCACCCGACCGCTACGCACATCTTCTCGAACCCTTTATCCAACCTGAGGGACTGGTATGTTGGACTGGTCCTGTGAAGTGGGGCTTTGTGAATTCACTTCTTTTTTTGCAAGTTCTTACTTTGATATGGTTTTCTATGATTTTGAAGGTTGCACTTAAGGTGCTAAAGGGAGGAAAGGCGGATGATACGAGGAGTGATAATGAAGAGAAAGCAGAAAACGAAAATGCGATGGATGACGAGAGCGAAGAGACCGAGTCGAAAGGGAAAGAAGAAAATGATCTCGACATCGCTCAGCATTCGGAGAATGGGCAAAAATTGAATTCAAAACCATTGGGAGAAATCGGTGCGGAATCCCTCAATTTTCGAGGCAGAACATTGCTTGCATACCAAAACAAATCTGGGAAGAACACCAGATACGTGACCGGAGCCAGCGCTGTCAAGAACTAATTATCAATTCGTCTTTGAGTATTGCATATTGGCACGGAAGGAATTGAACGTGTTACCAGCTGCAAACAGCGATGTGGGGTAACTTGACAGTAGTAACCCCGCGATTGAGGTCGCAGATGCGTACAGTATCGTGCATAATTACTACTTGTTGTCTCGATCTGTATAAGACTTCTTTCAAGGTATTCGAGCTAAGATGTACTGCCATTGTGTAGTGCGTCCTGCTGAATCGTATAATCATACTGTTTGCCTCGCTAATCCGAGATCCTTCGCGATTTGGGTGCGTGTACCAAACTCTTTTTTGCTTTACCTGCTATCCAAACCCGTTGATATGGTGTTTAATGGACAAACTTTGGTTTATTTCCTGGGATAGAAAGTAAAAGAGTGTGAACTGGTGGCATTATTAAAGAATCAAAAAAATATGAAAAATAGTTGATACATGTGAAATCGAAAGTTAAAACGCCATGTACTTAGAATACCACCACCATATATCAAGATCTTCTATTGATCACTTTAACGAATTAAATGTATGCTTTTCTTAAAGGCTCCCATAATGATAATGCTGAAGAAGATAAAATTTTGCCATGCAACAAAGATACAGCTCAGGAATGTGATTTCAGAATCCTCAAAGGGATGGCCATCGAGCCCTGATACTGTCCTGTCTCACCACATCAACTTTCTGAAATCTAACATCATGGAAATCGACGAAGTCCCTGCCAACAGCAGTGGCATTACATCTTCATTGAAGCTCCGCATAGCAATCTTAGCATTCATAACCGCGAATTTGATTTACAAATATGTCGAGAAGCATCTAATATATTTCTCTTTATTATAATATTAATTCCCGCTCCTAATTATAAACTCTACTTCTTTAATAGCTCATTTAATCAAAATAGAAAATAGAAAATAGAAAATATTATATTCTCTATAACTTTCTTCAAATTTATATATATATACTCACCTAGCCACACCTATCATTTCATTTACTCGGTTGTGTACTATCCAATCTAATTTAGCCCTTTAGATCATATACATTTTAGCGCTTATTCTTTTCTTATTCTGCCTTTTAATACTTCTTCTATTTATTTATTCATTCATTCAACATCACAATCAATACACGCTCAAAATTCCGCCGCCCGCCCCAACCAAAAAAAAAAGACATCAAGCAAACCCACCAAAAAATCACTCGCGTATAACCATTCAATTCAATATCTTAAAATTTTCCATTTAGTATATTTCATTCCCCAACTTGCTACCGGCATGGTTGATCATAATCGTAAGATTATTCGTATTCATATAGTAGGTAAGTGCCAACACCAAGTACTTGTACCAAGTATATACACCACAGTCCACATCCACATCCATATTCATATTCATGCATCCATTCCTTTTCATATCCCCCAACCCCAACCTATTATCCCACCAACCAACCCCATTGATACCCCATCACATATCATATCATATGATTGATAACTAGCCTCCCATCCATCCATCCATATCATCCCTGTCAAATCGAATCATATCAAATCATCCCTCATATCAAATCATAAAAATACATCCCTAACATCTTCATCCTCATCTTCATACTCTCTCCTCTCTGCATTCTCCAATGCTCTTCTAATGCTCACTACATCACATCCTCTTCCCCCCTTCTCTTCCGCATCCTTCTAATACGGAAAGAAAGAAAGAAAGAAAACCAAAACCAACCCAACGCCAGAAAAATGTATCAGAAACCGCTAATGCATATCGATAAAAAAAAAAACAAGTTCAAAAGAAAACCTTGAAAACTTCCAAAAAAATCTTTAACTTCGTATTTGTAAAGTAGTATCATATATCGTAGATTTTACTCCCACAAATGCGTAGAGGGATAATCTCTCGTAGAAATGAGACATGAGAGGATAGTATATCCTCATCAATCAACGATGGAATGAGTAACGAGATGAGAAATCTCTCATTTCTGAAGAATAAGAACAAGGAGAGAAGAAGCAAAATTATGCATCCTCATCTCCTTGCACTCCTATCTCTCCTCGGACTCCTCGATCTCCTATCCGAGCTTTCTGAACCTAGAAAAACGCAACTCGTTAGTCACTATCCAAAAACTTCATTCCATCTTACAAAAAAAAAGGAAAGGGAAATACTCACTAACGCTCGTCGCCGTATAACTATCCGTATAATAAGTACTACCAATATCCGTCTCCGTAGCCGTAGGCCCCGGTCTCATTTTCTCATCCCTCCTCCCATCCTCCTTCTTCTTCAAACCCAACAGCGCAGCCATCCCCACCAATCCCGCACCCATAGCACCCAATCCCCCCATCCCACTACTCTTCTTCTTCCTCGTCTCCACAACCCTCATCGGTTTATCCGTCCTTGCACCCCCAAAAAATCCAGTCTGCTGTTCCCTATAAGTAGCAGCAGCCGCTCCACCCGCCGCAGACCCATGACGCGAATGTCGCGAAATTCGCTCTACAGTTTCAATACGCGTTCTCACAGCTCCACCTTCCTGTCTACGGGATCTTCTGCCGCCGGCAAAAATTCCAAGAACAGAGTCCCAGAGTCCCTTGACTACACAGCAGAAACACAAAAGCAGGAGTAGAATAACTCCTAGAATGGTGCCAATGACAATCCCCGCAATAGCACCTGCACTCAGATTATTCGAGCTGGCACCCGTAAGTGGGAGGGTACTTCCGCTCGCAGTAGCAGGAGGAATAAATGGCTCTGTAGTCGTAGCGCTCACTGTATTCGTCTTGGTGGATGCACCGCTCGTCGGACGCAATGGTGCTGAATACGTGCCAGAAGTAGTAGTCGTGTAAGTCCAAAGTGAAGTTCTCCCGGTGCATTGCCCGCTATACTCGCACATTTGATCGCTAGCGCAACAAATAGGTCCACAAGATGTTTGACCTACAGTAGTATCGCAGATGGCGGCGCTTCCGCTGGAGGTGGTGGCTGCCGTGTACGAACTGTATGTACTGGTTCCCACCTGTAAACCGGTTTTGGTGTAGGTGGTTGTAAAGACGGCCCAGCCTGCAGTGCTTGATGCCGAACAGTATGCTATGTCGCCTGAGGAGGTGTAGCAGGCATCGCCGGCCGCGCAACAGTATTGGCTATCTGCTCCGCAGGGGCTAGCGCAGGTTCGCTCCATGAGGTAGGACAAACCAAGGTCGTAGAGCTCATCTTTAGGTAAAGGACTAGCGGATAGTGGTGAGGAATGAAAGATGGTGAGGAGGAGAAGTGAAAGGATTTGTGGTTGTGCTTGGGAAAGTCGCATTGTGTCGGTTGTGAGGTGATGTGATGTGATGTGAGGTGATTGTGTATGATAAGTCGTAGATATGAGCAATTAACGCGTAAAAAGATTGTACAACAAAAAGAATCGTATGTACTGTCAAATCAATCAATCTCTTGATTATTGACTCTTCTTCTTTCTCTATCCTCCAGCAAAAAAAGAAAGATCTTCAGGTACTGAATGAGTCCTTCACATGCAGCAGCGGTGTGAAGTAAAATAGCTCAAAGATCAATGACCAATCCAAAAGTCCAAACCCCACTTTCGACAAGACTACCACTTCGAAGGTACAATATGTATGTATATCCTCTCTAATCGCAAAGGTCGTCTCGGTTCAAACGAATGTAGAGGTTTACTCCCGAAATTCTTATCGATATGAATTATCGGTATCGATATAGATGAAACCAAATTTCGAAAAGGTATCTCTGGAATGGAAGTAATTCTTTTGAGGAATGGAAAAGAAGAGAAACTGCAACAGGACAGAAATGTGTGGGTGGGAATACCACTTATTCAAAATGTCGATGGCTGAACTTTTTCTTTTTTTGGCTCTAAATAAATTGCTGGGCTGGGAATGGAGTTGACCGTTTTTCCCAACCACCCAAATTTTGATAGTTCAGTTCTTTACCAAGGCGAATTTCTTGATTTTAAAACTACGTACACTTGGACATACGTATTGTGAATGGATCTGATTCAGATGGAATGAAGTTGTGAAGGTAATTATGAAGTTTACTGTAAATCTTTTGGTAGGGAAATGATTTATTGTTTGAAGATTGATTGGTGATAATCTATAGATATATTCGAGTATAGTCAGTCTATCGTCTATTCTATACATCAGTACCTGCAGCTATTCGGTAAGATAATTGTTTACGTTTATCGCTAGCGGGGCAACAATCAGGCGATAAGCACCAGTCGGTAGGCTTTGGGCATTGATAAAGATCACAGAATGCTTGACGAGACTCGCCACGATCAGTATGGTATCAAAGCTTTCTTAAATATTGTCTAGATTCATGCATGCAATGGGATCTCGAAATGTGAGGAAGCAAAGAAGAACCATATCGAATTTTACTATACATGCAAAGAACCCATTCAGGTTTTCCGATGGAGAAGACCTGTACATAGTGTGCATATTGTAGGCGAGCTTGTTTGGAAACATGGTAAAATGGAGCTCACCGAATAGAAATACTCACTATACGTAGGATATTCCGTACTCAAGTATCCATTCGCCTTCCTAATCCACTTTTGAAACATTGTTAATCCCCCCACAAGCTCACACCGACACCAAACCGATGGCGTTATCACAATCAGTCAACCACTTCAGTCAGGCAGGTACGAGCAAATTACGACTACTTAGGACCTGCCTTTAACTTCTAAGCCTACTTACTCTATTTTAAGACTTGGTTTGCGGAAGCTTTTCATTCCTTGGAACTTGAAGTTCATGGAGTAAACTTTCTTTTACCCCAGGCCTATGAGATTTACCGCAAAAGCCGAAAGAGTATTCAGCAAGCACGAACACACTCCGTAATACACACAATGAAAAGACAAAAACGGATAGAAATCCCAGTCGCTCAAAGAAATCCACTCCATACGACCCGGCAGCCATCATCATTGAATGTGAAACAAAAGTCTCGAGTCCCTATAACTTTGACAGCAAGTATCCAGATCGGATAACCACTCTAGTACTCGGTCTATAGGTCTTATATGCAAGACACTGCTTCTAACGTTGTGTTTCTCAACATGTGGATACATTGCCACGTCTGCCAATGCTCGGAGATCTTGGCGGGGAAATATCATGAATGCAAATGAATGGTTGGATGAAGAGTATGGAAGCTTCAGATGAAGAAAAATTGCTGAAATTGAGATGAATGTTTGGTTTGATGGCGGTACAAGTGTATTTGCATCTGTTTTGTGTTCCCTTTGGTCAACTTGGCCGTAGTATTCGGACTGCCGAACCGAAGTACGGGAGTAAATTTTTCAAATGAAGAGAGCTTCTAAAATATCTTCCTTGATCTTGTGTCCCATCTGAGAAATAAATCTCTGCTTTTCTGGGTAGTCAAATACAAAGAAGTTGTGCGTCTTCCATTCTACTTTCACTCTTCCTCCCAAGCAATAAAATTGTGTAGAACATTAAGTCCATAATGTTCGTCGAATAATCAAGTCTATCCAATTGATGCAAATAAATGTCGCAAATCCTTTGGAGATGATTTACAACTATTGTATTGCATCAATCCTGAAGGTCTTGTAAATATACCCAGGCTGGAGAAGGAAACGAAAACAACTTTGGATTCATCACCGGTTCGAGCTTCAAGAGTGGCCGTCGTATATATATAAAGCATTTATGCCAAAATATATCCCCGCGATTACTCTCCTCAATCATGGCTTCATTTTGAGCGAGATACGAAACCTTCTCTCTCTCTGAGGAATTAAGGAATTAACAACTCTGCGATGTGTCGACAATGAGGTTCCAGATAACGAATATTCTTTTTACGCTAAGTTAGTGTTAATTAGAAGCTACTTAGGAATTACCCCTCTCGTTCCTTCCTTCTCTATTCGAACCAAGGCCACTTCACATAGGGAATCTTCAATTCTAGCATCCCCATGAGTCATCATTCTTAAACAAAAAGTCTTCAAATGTGTTCATTTCCCCGGACTCATCTTATCGTATTTATTGTACTCATTCATTCCTTCAAACCGTATGTGCATTGGTTTCTCCAGTTACAACTGCGCACATATGGACTAGGTTTCTGTCAATATATCATTCATACATAGTCTCTATTGTTGTTTACAAGGAACTGCATCTTTAGAATCATAATTCGTTATATTGAAATGATCATCAAGACTTATTTGGTACAAGGTCATTTTCTTCCTTTCAAGAATAACCACATGAATTCCGTCCGCCATCCACACTTTTCTCTTGGAGGACAACTTGAGATAAAATAATCAATCCTTCGCTCCGAAAAATCGGCTTGCATTCTTTATCCTTCGAAAATTTCACATTGCTTTACACTGCCTTACTTGAATGTCTGAATCTCCTTCATCCAATATCCTTATCTTTCTTTCGTTGTAAACCCGCAGTCCAAGTAGTCTGTTATCCATTTTCCATAGACTCGATCGAGTATTCTGGCAATGATATATCCGTCTCCACGCCTTCCATATGGATTTATACGGGTTCCTTTGATTCTTTCATTGGTCCCGTATCCGAATTTTTACTCCTTAAGATCGATGGTACAAGATAGGTTACCACGGGACGAAGCGTTGGCAAGCAGGCACTAATGACTGCTACATCTATTTCAACAGCAGTCCAAAGACCCATACCGACATAAGACCCTACAATTTATCAGTAAAATTCATCACTATACCAAGTTTCCTCACATGTCATATCCGCATCGTCCATTTTCAACACAAAATATACTCGCAAGCCACTTGCAATAACAACACTAAAAGTCCCGATTAGTATGCCATGATCTCAAATGATTTCTGCGTAGTCCAGACTTACAAACCACCCAAAAGAAACATTCCCGAAACAGCAGTCTTTAAACGTCTCGACATTTTCAAATGCCATAAAGGAGGCATCGGTAAACCCAAAATAACAATATCCGCCATAATATTAGTAAGAGAATTCCCTACAAAAAACCACTTGAAATTTATACATTTCGGCATAATATCCGATTCCCAATATCCATTGATGGGTTTGCAGGAAAATATGCTGGCGACTAGTGTCGATATTCCCCAAAGCAAGACAAAAATGGAGACGAGATTGGTGGCTAGTGTCATTGTTTTGCTGGGAAATATAGAACGGTAGAGGAGTAGGATGGAGATTTTTATCATAGTGAATGTTACGCTATAGAGTATCCCGGTGATGTAGGACGACTATTATCTTGGTTAGGGACTGATGCGGAGGACTGGGTGTATGCGAGAAGAAAACCTACAAGGAGAATCTGTCGGAAATTTCTTAAACCTACGTATTGGATATGATGTCCCAATCCAATTTTAGTATCTACCCACTATCATCAACATCATTTTCGAAACGTAATTACCAAGGAGAGGATCAAGTGATTTCTGGTACGTGGAAGGTTTGACATAGAAGTAGAGTAGTAGTAAGTAAAAACTAACAAACCTTCAATAATAACCAAAGAAATAACACAAGCGCCGATAATCCCACCGATTATCAAAAAATCTGAAGCAGAAAGCGCGACATGATTTATTCTGCGAGAAGCGATACGTCCAATGAGTGCGAGTCCGGATATCACCATACAAACGATTACGGAACTGTTTATGTAGGTGTTCTGATTGGTATCCATTGTGATGAAGGAGAAAGAATGGATATATAATAAGGTGTACAGCGTGGCCAACTTAATATTTCTGGGAATTGGATCTAGGAATTAGATTTACGATTTTTCGACTTTTTTCCTTTTTTGTATGGGAGAGTTTTGGAAGAGTGGGTAGCATGAGAAAGAGCATCTCAAGTGAGAATTCCCCAACGATAAATCAGCTACATACATATATACAGCTATATATATATTATAGCGCACACCAAATTAAACATCGAGCAGAAAAATCACAAAAGTTCATTCGTCTTTATGTCGTAGGATCGAGCACAACATCAAATTGCTCATCCGTCTTATGTTTTATAAGAAGCCATTGTTACAGTGCCATGATTCTTGGATTCTTGGTTTTTTGTCTTGCGAGTTAGGAGTTGAAAGTTGAGAGTTATGTGGTTGGGAAGTTGGGGATTGTGTACTGTGAGAGTATAAGAATATGTAAGGCTGGCTATGTAAGATTATATTTGGGAATCCTGTATCGATATCCCTACATGTGTGTACAAAGGCGAGCTAGACGATTGAGCCGCTGCACGACATGCTGACTGCAGATTCTTGGCCCTTGGGGATAGGGAGAGGAAGTGGATCCATCTATGAGCTGGTGGGGTTTGGATTAGAATTTGGATTAGGGGTAGGTGGCGTTGATGAGCTTTTCTTGTTTCTTGTTTTTGGTGTGGTGTGGTGTGATGTGATGTGATGTGATGTGATGTGATGATAGCGATTCGTGTTTTACTGTGGTTGTTGGAGATTGGTGGGTTGATGGATTTGTTGGTTGTGACTTCTGGATACATGTATATGTATATGTGTATAGGTAATTAAAGTAGATATATTTTTGAGGGTTTAGTATTAAGATTATTATATAGATATAGATATAGTGATTTTAAAATTATTACTCTTTAATTATATATTTATTTCATATTTTATATTTCATATTTCATATTCGATTCCATCTACCTACTCTACTCTCTTCTATAAGTCTTAATTTCTATTTATTAAATTCACCAGTTTGAACATATCAGACATATACAAAATTTATAAGTATTCCCTATCATTATACTCCCTCCTCACATTAATACTACAATATAGGATCTTAATCCTACATCATCTAACCACTCGCTCCTTTCCCTTTTCCTTTTCCCTACATTCAAACTAATTATACTCCTCCCCTCTACCCCTCTTTTAGAAAATCCTCTACTCTCCTTCCCCTCTTGACCTCTAATTATAATCTATCATATCATTCTTAAACTTTCCCCATATCCACATCTACATCTACATTTCGCCCACTACTTCCTTCCTCACTTCATTCTTCTATTCCACTGATTTACGAGTGATTGAAGAGGTGAGTGTAAATCAATGATATATATTTTATTTATTTTAATCCGCGGAAAAGAGGTCTATTTATTTGTTATTGGATATAATATCGGAATTTGAGAATACTAGTTGAATACGTATAAGTTTTTTACTTCTAAGTTGTAATTATACTTCGTAGAGCTTTTAGATATCTTGAACTTCTTTATTTATATTCATACTTACCAAGCGCCTTTTTTTTTATTTTATTCTAGCTCCTAACTTCAAGCTTAAACCTTCCAGCCTGTTGGTTCTTTTGAGAAATGTATCATTCACCCATTCCCTTCCTATATCCTGCATTCCCTCCATCTACCTCTTCCGTTCCCAAACCCTCTCCCAGCCCGATCTCCCCAAACAACCCAGCCTCCCTTTCCCCATAACCTCTCCACTCCTCACACCTGCCCTCCGCATCCCCACCCTCATCTCCCGTTCATAAAGATACAAATCCAAACCCATACCCAGGAATATAAAAAGCGAGAGTTCTCACTGAAGCTGAATTTGAAGCTGGAGTTGGAATTGGAGTTGTATTTTTGATTCCTTTTCTTCATTTCCTTTTTCTTTTCTTGTAATTTGTATCTGTATCTGTATTTATTTTTATTTTTGTATTTTTTATATCATTATTGATAATGATATTGATGTTATTTAAACGAAGTAAAGGAAGTAAGGATGAAGATAAGGTTGTCGATATCATATTACTAGGAAGGGAAGATGTAGGGATTTTGGTGCTGCCGGGGAGCAAAGTAAGAGAGACAGTGAGAGTGGGGAGGTTGAGATATGGAGGTCGGTGTTGATGTTGATGTTGTGAAGTTCGGGGTTGGGGTGGGGTTCGGGTTGAAGGGATGGGTACGAGGGAGATGGATTAGAGCGAGGGATTTTGAGGTTAGCGTTAAGGATGAGGAAGGGGGTCTGTGGATTTTGTGGCAGCGATTGGTGAGGTTGATGAGGATGAGGTTGGGAAGAAAAATCAAGTTTTGGTGGTAGATAAAAATTGAACTTGCAGTTAGAGTTGGAGTTCGAGCAAGAATTAAATATGTATTTATTTCGACGCATATCCATTAACAGAGCAGTATCAGCACTAGTCTCCAAACTTCCGATCCCATTACTCCTAGAACCCTCACTCTCACTCTCACACTTAAACCCCATCTCTTCATCCTCCTCATACATCGAATCCTCAAGCTCAAGCTCAGATTTCGCATATCCTAAATCATTACCCCATTTATCTCCACCAGAAAAGCCCTTTCTATAAAAATATCCATTACTTTCTCCCTTATAACTACCTCCCTCACTCATCCTCTCAATCTCTTTACTACGCACATCTTTCGAATAATTAGAAACAGGTCGCATTTCCATATACGCGAAATCTGCCACTAGCAGCTGCCTCCCATTTTCCTTTTTGTTTTTCTTGTTCTTTTCCTGTTGCTTATTATATTTTGCGTGTTGCAGCGGCGGAATAATACACTGATTCATTGTTCCTTCAACTTTATTTTCCACCTTTTCTTGTGTTTTTCGTTTCGTCCCCTCGCCTTCATACAATGAAGCACCATCCGAACTTAGACTATCGACCTGTATAGGATGAGATGTTTGGATCGGTAACCGTACTTGACGTTCAAATGCTCCGCTCAGTTGATTTGAATTCTGCTCCTGCCTCCCTATTCTCGAGGATGTATCCAAAGAAACAGGAGGAGAAGAGGGAAGCAAACAAGAATCCTCAACATCTAAAAGAACTTCCACGATACTCTCCTGAGACCTCGTAAGAATCACCTCATTCCATTCATCCCATTCATTCGCAATTATATCTTCCCTCTCCCCATAATCATCACATCCATAGCATCCCTCTGTATACACACCATAGCCATTCCCATTCCCACCATCCTCCTCCTCTCCCTCTGCCTCATCCTCATCCTCAATACCAAGCCCAACATAAACAAACCCCCGATTCCCATTTTCCTGTCCATTAACTCTACCCCCACTAACGCATTTCACCACCTCAGTATTAAAACCACCACTAATCTGCGTATTAATCCCCTCCAAAACCTCCCAACAAGATTTTCTAATAATTTTCCACGGCCCAAGCACACTTTTTTCTCTTTTCTGTTTTATTTTCCCTTCTTTCGCATTTATATCACTCTTCCCAATATCCTCGTCATCATTCCCATATCTCTCATTTCCCTCAAAATCCGTGTAAAAATCCTCATAATTTCTCCCTCGGGTTTTATACTCAAGTTGCGAACTTTCTACCTCGCTCATACATTCGCTCTCATCTGCATAATGAAACCCACAAGACCCCACTAGAGACGATATATCGGGCTCCAAAAATCCCCTATCAACGCGCGAAAATAAATACTCCGCTCGTCGTGTTGAGGGACCAGAAAGTGGATTTGTTTTTCGTGATTGATGTACTTGGTCTTGGTTTTCGTACGGTGTAGCGGGTAATCCGTTGGGACTGGATAGATTCGGTGTTGGGGTGTAATTAGGAGAGGGAGTGTAGGTGAATGAAGGAGGTGGATTTGTGGGTGTGAGATTTTGGGGTTTTAGGTTGGAAAGGCTGGACAGGCTGGGAATCTTGGGAAGGTTGATGAGGTTTGTAGCACTGGAGAAATTTAAAGGATTCAGATTTACATGGAGATTTGGAAGAAGTTTGGTATGCGGTATACTCCATAAGCTGCGCATTTTTGTGGTGAGTGTTGTGGATGTTGTTGAGCGTGAGTGTGAGCACGAGCGTAAGTGAGGGCATGACCGTGTGGAAGAAGAAGAAGAGGAAGCAGATGGTTTTGGAATGGTAGTGATATAAATTATTGATGTTTTCATCGGGGATGTACACGAATCGTCTTTTTCGGAAAAGAAAGGTCGCGAGTTTTCGCGCGGGATTTGGGATTTTACCATTTTTGAGATAATTGTGGAAGTTACTGGAAGGATGTTGTTTCGGGATATCTTGGAATGGTGATGTGTTGTTTTGCTTTGTACTCTCTTTGTTAAGTAGGCAGAAGAAGGTTTTAGTTCCTAACGTGCATAGTTAAGTATCAAGAAGATTCTGATGAGCGAAGTAGTTCAGCTGCTGTGGATGTTCCAGATGATATTGACTATAGACATGAACATCTATGGTATCAATATAATGTGTTGTGAAGACACGTCTCCTGGATGTCTTCCGTATCTCGTATCTTTTGTTGTATTGTTCGATATAAAACCCGCAGGCCCACCATGTACTCGTGAAATTATATCGGATTTCAAAGATCTGGAACACTTTGTCTACCTTTATGGATGAAAGGCTGGCTGACTATATGATAGATAGAGTTTTTATGCACAGCTATATAGCGTATTGTATTGCATCAGATGGTAGAGAGCTAACTATGAATCACAAAACGCCATATTATAAAGTAAACTCATTGATGGATGTACATGTTCTGAATAAGGAATATCAATACTTATTGCAAAGCGGGGTGGATAATTGTAAACTTGTGGCTTAGCTCGCTATGATATACTAAGGTGGAAGAAATAGGAGAGAATGAATGCGAGTGAATATATATAATCCCGGGAGCGTATACATGGCATAGTTACTAAAGTACAATGATACATCAGAGAGTATCATTCAATGAATGAATGAATCACTGCCACTTGGCTCGTGTGTATTAAGTGAAGTGGGATTTGTTTGCTATGTGAAAAGTCTCAAATAAGTAGTACGAATGTGGGGCTGAATGTCTTGTAGAACTAATTCAGAGATCTGACTATTGAGATTAGAGACACTGTCATTGGGATTCGTGATACTTGGTTGCTTTTCAGTAACTTCCGAGTTTCGAATTCGAGCCTGTGTGGGAAGGTTGCACAATGGCTGTATAGGATATCCAACAGTTTCGATATTCAGTAAAATACACTAGTAGGCGAGGAATAACACTGACCTTTTCATGATATCATATCATCATTTCTTATAATTTCATCCCCTCCCGCATTTCTTAGTACATCTACAAACCCTCTCCCAATGTACTAAATGTCCCCTCACACTTCTCACCCAACCAGCATATATAACCGCACTTAAACCTACAGCGGCTAAACTCACAAGAGCCACCCATTTGAATTGTTCCGGCCTTGACCAAACCATCGCCATGACATTATTACCCAATTCGAAGAAAGCAACGAGAGAATATTCGCATCCGGTAAATGATGATCGCTGAGTAGGAGTGACAAGAGTTTGAGTTAGTTGTTGAGTAGTGAGGTCGAAGATCCAAAGACCGAGACGTGAAAAGGAGAGGGTGGTAAAAAGAAGAAGGGGAAGAAGTATTGAATTGGTTGACGGAATGATGCGAGGTAGTAGGGTAGGGATGGAATTGGTAGGAACAATAGAAGATAGTGTCCAGAGGATTAATGTAACGGGTATCTGGGTTAAGTCAGTATGTTAAAGTGAATGAAATGAAGGATGCATACAAGGTTGATAAGTTGCCATGAAAGACCCCAAAGACCTAATCGTTCCAATCCTGTCGCAACTCTTCCCGATTCATCAATCTCATGTTCCTCTTCCAATAAAGATTCATCAGAATCATCCGATCGATCTAAACGATCATATTGACCATGTCCACGAGCCTTTGACAAATGTCGAACTCCAAAAGGAGTTACAACCGTACTACTAATTTCAAATACACTTCCTACTGCTCTTGCCAACGTGATAACATCCAAAGAAAACCCGACATTCAAAAGAAAAGTAATAAATGTCGCTCCGTATGAAAGTGCCGAAAGATGAAGTAAAGAAAGAGATAACGAAGGAATCCATACTTTTGACGAAAAGTAATTTTGGAAGTCTTCCCTATACAATCGAACACCTCGAGCGATCTTTTCTATCAAACTCCGTACCTGGACATTGGAAGATACTTCATCATGTCCAATATCTTTCCGCATTTGTAATCGGGTATTAGATTTCCAAACTCTCCTAGCACACCACATTTCCACTCCCCAAGTTGCAGCATTCATACCACCCACAAGCACCACTCCAATTTTGATTCCTAATGTCGAGACCAAGAACGAGATTAATATCGGTGCGAGAAGTCTACAACATAAATCAATCCTCCTCATGGTAGAATTTAAATGAGTAAGATCATATCCCTTTCCTTCTGGAGCAGCAGCAACCACCACCCAATCTCTCTCCATCGATAACATATTCCCATTAGCGCTTAATCCTTCAAGGATTCCAAAACCAAGAATTAGCGCGAACATAGAAATCTTAACTGCATTTCTAACAGTCATGTTCTCTATTGTAAGCCCAGGCGACATACCCTCGTCGCTACTGCTCTCTGATTCTACCACAAAAAACCATAATATAGAAGCGCAAATCACTGCAATTCTATTAATAGTAATCGTAGTTAAGAGTGTTTTTAATCGATCCGGACTTTTATCAACCCATCTTCCAACACTCGAAGAGAAGCAAATCGATGCTAAAGTTCTCACGATACCTCTATCAAAGTAAGTCAGTCTTAATCACGTGATATAAATTCTCTCATCTCTGTTTTCCATGTCCCCGATTGCGCAAAAATGAGAAAACATACCGTATAGAAGCAGCAAACAGAGTATCAGGCCACGCATTTGCTGTGAAGATAATCTATCGAAAACCATTAGCATGTTTATTCATCGAGACCCCATGTCGCATAACTTACAGCAGCAAATTCATAACTCCTCCCATTCCATGTCGATAAAAGATGACTCAGATAAAGATTCCAAGCTTGTGCTTTATCCATGTCTATTTCCATTTCCATATTTGTGTTAGTATTTATCGCCAACTCCGTGTGTGGTTCTTCCTGCGCATTCAGTATAAGAGCGTCCTCTTCCTCATCACCAAGTCCATCATCCGAATGTGATTCATTTTGACACCTCCAGTTGATTCCATCCATTCCATCCCCATCCATCATCATCCATTTCATTTTCACCTTCACCACCCTCACCTCACCCTCACCCTCACACCTCACCTCACCTTCCCCCACCATCCCATCTCCATTTTTCCCGCGCATCCCATCCATTCTCTCTCTCGCACAATCACAATATCCGTATCCGTATCCGAGCTCTTCCCTATTCTAACCCCTCATTCCCGTCTCCCTACTACTATAATCTGTAGATTATTATTTCAAGACTCAAACCCTTTCTTTTAAATTTCTTAGAGCTTAGCCTAACGAGAGCTTGAGAAACTGGAAATCGGAAATCGGGAAGTGGGATATAAATAAATATAAAACTTAATATAAAATTTAAATTTAAATAAGCGATAGGCGAAACAGGACACGACGAGAGAAGTGAATGTAGTGAGTGATAAGTACCTAGGTAATGAGTACGATAAAGATAAAGCCCTGTGCGCCCTTCTCTCTCCCCTTCTACTTCCAAATCTAATTCCGATTCAAAATTATTTGAATAGCAATCGGATCGCAATTCCAGATCGAGAATCCAAAAATTAAAAATGCAAAAATGCAAATCATAAATTCTAATTCTAATTCTAATTCTAATTCTGGTTCTAGACAAATAAAGAGTTGAGAGGAAGTGAAGTTGAAACTATACAATCTTAAACTTAATCAATTAAATTAGTAACTCGTTGATTAATTGATTGATTGATTATAATTTATTTTTTATTTTTTATAAATAATCTATTTATTAAGATTTTAAATAATAATTTTTATATATTATTTATTTAAATTTTTTAATCATTTAATTTATTAGAATTTTAAATGATTTATAAATTATAAATATATAACTCAATCTCAAATCTTAAATCTCAAATCTCAAATTATTTCAATACAAATAAAATAATCAATTCATTAAAATTAATTTATATAATTGTTAAAATTATAATAATAAACATTTATATTTATAAAAAGTAAATAAATTCTAATTTATTTTCAAAATTTTTTTTTGAAAGACTTAATTATTTCAATTGTTTTTATTATATTGTTTTATTTTCTAATATATTTTATTCTATTTTATTATTCATCTCAAACAAAAAATAAAAGATGAAAAGTTCAAGAGTATTTGTTTATTCATCTCATCTCATTACAACTAAATATTTCTCCTCAACTTTCTCTCCCTCCTCTCTTAACAAAAAATGAATCGACTTCCTTTTCTTCTCCAACATTTCTTATTGAATTGCTGTTGTTCTTGTTATTGTACGGCAAGAAGAAGAAAAAGAAAAGAAAGAAAAGAAAACAAAAAGTCCCATCCATCCATTATGGAACAAACGCCCTCCATCCCAACCCAATTCTTAATTTTGAGAAGAATGATAATAATAATTATTCAAACCTTCCATCCATCAAACCACCCACCCACCAACCAATCCATCCGTATTCATTAATACAAAACGCCATAGAGGAATGAAATTGAAGACCTCTCCCACAAGTAACAATTCCCATTCCAATCCATTTCAATCCCATACCATTTCATCCCGTCATATCGCATCCACTATCGATGCACCATCCTCGCACTTTTTAAAATCTCCCCAATCTCTCCTCCATACCACCCCAATAAACAATAGGTCTCGGTTCTAGAATCTCGAGTCCACTTCCGAAACTCCTCTTTTCTTCTTCTAAATCGACCATGGATGGTTGTCGATGCATGATATCGTTGATGGTGTTTATGGGACTAGATGATGATTGGGAGGTGTAGGATTCTCGACCGGTGGAGTTGGAGTTTATCGAACTACCGGAGGGAGAAGAGGATCGACGGAGAGAACCGCGAATGCTGCTGAAGGAGAATGAACGCATGTTGTTGATTGTAGAAGGTAGTGTTGAGGTTGGTTGGTTGAAAGTGTAAGGTTGAAGATAGGTTGTGTGAAAGTGTAAGGTTGAAGATAGTTTGTCTGTGTGTGTGTGTGTGTGTGTGTGTCTGTGTGTGTGGATATGAAGATGAAGAGATACTAATCAAAGATCTCAATTCAATTGATGAATGATAATAGTTAAAATATGTATTCAAGGACGAAAGATCCTAATAACGAAAGTTGATAGTTGGTAAATTCCAAATGATATAAAGCGATGAAGCAATAAATGAAGGCAATCCAACGAGTGATATATCTTCGGCACAGCCTTAAGATATGATAAATGATCGAATTGGGCAAGGTACAACGAGTGACGAGTCTGTTGGATCTAAGCAGGGAGTGAACAAGTTAAGTGGGAACATACAACGATCCAGACCTCTCACTAAGAAATTGGAAGAATTATTGATGCAGAGACCCAAAGAGGACACGACGACGTGGAACGCTGGAATGGCAGATGAGGTGCGCACCCTTCTTAAATGGCGAAAGCTGTTTCTGATACACGCATATGGATGGAACTATCCACTATCCTCCTAGGCTCTTATGCGTGCATAACCCACTTTGGAAAAGAAATGCTGAGATTGATTGAGAGATGCTAGGATGATGATACATTGATGCTGATAATGCTTGAAAGAGGGGATCCAAGCCAGGTTTGATTTTCTTTTTTTTTTGGTTCTGCACACACTTCACTGGGTTGATGTGTAAGAAAGTTGAAATCCTGGAACATCAGAACATCAGAACAACCTTGTGGAACTTGAGCTTTTCCTGATCTGTGAAGAGTACAGTACATAGTACAGGAATACGGAGTGCCTGGAAATATCTGGAAATAGAATTGAGAGATTGTATTGGATATTTTGAAGAGGAGGAGACATCGTGAAGCAGGGGGGAGGGAGAGGAACAAGGGGGAGGGAGAGGAACAAGGGGATTTATTAGTAAGGGTTTTGTGTAATGCAAATATATGAATAAAGGAATGTAATAATAATTAATGAATTTGTCGTAGAAGTAATAATGTATGTTACATATTCACATAGATTAGATTCCAAATACACGATAAAGAAGTCAGGTGCAGATGCGATATATTTAATTAATTCACGTATATCCGTAGCTAAAACATCTGTACTGTTTCTTCCCCAGTCCTCCGTAAATGCAAGAATCATGATCATGTTACAAAGATTGCCTGGAGAGGTCAAACATCAAGAGACCAAGATTGTTTCTTCCTCCTTCGGATAGCATGGAAGGGTATCTATCGGTAAGCTTAATCTGTCCTTCCGAAGGTATCTGCAGAGAGCAATTGGTGAAGATGATTGGATATTGTACATGGAGGGAGAATCATATTATTTTTATTTCTTTTATTTCTTTTATTTCTTTTATTTTATTTCTTTCATTCTCTGCAAGGTACCCGTAATTGAGAGAAGTCATGATCAATGAGCAGCAAGAGATGAATCCCCTGTATGGACTAGTATGGAAGATGATGCAAAGGGTGATGAAATGATGAAAAGATCGTACGCTCTGATGAAACCAATTATTATGAAACCCTTTGCCACCGGAGAATAAGCTTGATATGGATGGATAAGCTCAAACCTTGGATTGTGAGAAATGGAAGAAATGGAAGAAATGGAAGAGTTGTGAAATATATTATTGTATGTAGGAATACTGTACCGCCAGATGTAGCATGATGATTATTGTTACTGTAATTGTACCGATACCATTATTGAATATGATTGAATTCCATAAAACATCGCATCGAACATCGCTCTATCTATAAGATCGGTCATCATTGTATAAGGTATCCATACGTTATACAAAGTACCAACATCAAGATTCGTGGAAGAAAAACGGTCACTCCGAAGTATCTGAGAGATAACACGTCAAACTGCATTCTGCACCATTCTGCATAGATAAAAGATCTAGAAGGTCTGAGTTTTCCATCACGACCCACCAGTCATTCTTTTTCAATTTACCATTTACCCGTTTACTGCGAGTTTACCGTTATGTACAATCATGAGAATGAGAATGGTGGAATCAACCCATCAGATTCACGAGTGTGGTGTATGGTATCATTGCTATGTGACCAACCTTGCGGAGTACAAGATGTCGACGCTTCAAATATTCCAGACCTTTTCCATCCCGCTCACTCATCCATCTATTATAGCCAACACACCAGTGACACCAACCACCCCAGAGCCCAACGATTCCCGCCCGTTATTCATTCTCCATCATCATACATACATACATATCTTTTACTATAAAGTACTTTACTCCGTACCTACCTAACGACCTACCTAGTACCTACCTACTCCATCTACCCACCACCTACCTACAAATACCCACCGACCTACAACACCCAAATACCCACCTAACCAACTGCAATGCATAAACACTTCACTACACTACCTCCGTACGGAGTACATACTCAGCATCCCACTTTCCACTTTATAAGGATCACGAGGTTTCAGCGTTTGAGAGTGTGAGACCGAGTACAAGATTTGATGATTGTGTCTGAATGAATGAATGATCGAATGTCTGAATGACTGAACGAATTCTTTAAAGCATTATAACCGATGGATGGATGGATGCATGCATGCATGCATGTAAATCATATAATGGATGATAAGTGTATCAACTCGGTGTACTTTCTACTTTCTGCATTCTGCAAAAGCTAGACATATTCCCGTTACCCCTTCCTTCTTTATCGTCAAACTTGCATTTGCATCCTTTTGAATAATCCCATAATCCTCACATCAATAACTGTTTCAATGCTCCGTACAGGACTTCAAACTTGCTCATACGCACTCTGTTTCTCTTTAGTCATTCATTCACGAACACCACACCACACCACTAAGTTCCAACACCACTAATAAGGTTACCCATATATATCACCTTAATCATCAATCAGTACCTCCCTACCTCCCTGACCTACATGAGATCAATACAATGTACATACGATAAACCACGAAGTAAATAAAAGACATCAATCAACCCTTAACTCCCCGAGCGAGCCCCAAATCATCATCATCATACCTTGTGTATATATACTCCGTACTATACTCCTAATCATAAACGAAGATCCCCCTCCCCTCGCCAAGGAATTCCCCCAAGATATCATCATATCAATACTACCTCCTATAAGATCTTAAAACACAAACCCGATCGTCGACCTCCTGACCTCCCGTCTTGACCTTCGTTACCCTGCTACCTTATCTACCTTATTACCTACCTGTCAACCTTGCATGATTACCTACGGTCCTCACTCCTTTCCTGGGTTTGATTCATTCACACTTTATAACCTTATATTATACTTTAATAAAATAGATGAACCTCTGTAAATTTATACTTTATACCTTATACTTTATACTTTATACTTTCTATCTACATCTTCGATTTCTTTTTTAAGCTATCGATTGATTAATTGATTAATCAATCAATTAGTTAATTAATCAATCAATTAATTAAATGATTTATACGAAGTAAAACTATGGGTATGGGGTAAGATTATGGGGTAAAGAATGAGCCTGGCGTTGTACTAACTCTCTTTCCCTCACTTAACACTCACTCTCATCCATCTCATCCCTTCAAATAAAACGTATTCCCTCCTTCATCCTTTATAGAATTCATAAATACAATCGATATATATATTATAAAACCCACTATCAACTTAAACTTCTCTATTAGTAACCTTATTAACCTAAACACATTCCAAGTTCTTTTTTCTAGGATATTTTTCACATTTCACTTACTCATTAATTCCCTAGAACAGTAATCTTACATTGATATTCATCTATACTCACAATCACAATCATAATCACAAATATAAAGATGAAGATGAGGATAAAACAAGCTTCCTTCATACTCTATGCTCTTACTGTACCCCGTATTCATACTTCAAAATCCTAAACTCACGTTTGATCTTCCTCCGATCCTTCCTTCGAATTCTCTTCCATCCCGTCCGGTAATAAATCCTTCTACGTCACAATACCCAGAATCCAACATTTAATATTCCGCTCCTGATGCTCTCTTTTAGAAGATCAAAAGATCCTTCGTCTTGTTTTATCCTGTCTTGTCTTGTCTTGTCTTGAATTTATATAATCACATACTTTATTCTTGTGTGAAAAAAAAATAGATCAAAATTGTTAATAAAAGTATTTATTCTTTATAAATTTATTTATTTATTTTATTCTACTCAAATCCAAAACCATTTTTATATATACTTTTAAATTAAGTATATATATATAAAAGAGTATATTAATTATTTATTAATTTAATTATATAAATTTTTAATTTTTAATTTTAAAATATTATTCTTATTTTTATCATTTTATTTATTTAAATATTTATTTAAATATTTATCTACCCTCCTTTCTCTATTCCCTGTCTTTTTATTATTATATAAAATAACAATATATTATATACTATATACTATACTATTATAACGATCTGGTCGAGGCAGCGGCTGCCTCAGGTTTTCGTATGGTTGATAATTGTAGGTTAAGACTAATAATCATTAATTATCCATTCGAAGATGAATATATTATTAAATCAATTGGAATATAAATAAACTAATTAATAATTAAGTTGAATATGAAACTTCTAAATTATAAAACTATTCTAATTATATACTAATCCATTTTAAAAGTCTTCAAAAGTTTATACTTCTAAAAACTTCAAGGAGTTTATAAAAACCTATACTTTTAAAAGCTCTATTATATGATTAGGATTAGATTATATATTCGAATTTGTTAAAGATAAGGAGATTATATAAAATGGTTATTATACAAATTTGTATATAAGTTGCTTTGCTTTTCAATAAAATCAAAACTTATAAAAATAGATTGATTGTTATCTTATAATATTCTATAAAATGATTTTATAATATTATCTTTTTCTTAATCAAATATTATCCTTAATTATTTATAATTAATATATAATCTATTAATTTTTCATCGTTTTATATTTTGATCTTTTTTTTTATTATAAATGATTTATAATTCAATAAAATTCATTGAAAGAACAAAAAGAAGTTCTATTTTATAATTGAAATTGAGAATTCTAATATTGAGATAATTCTATATATTTATTATTGTATAAAGAATCTTTATTATATAAAAATTCTGAATAATTTGTAAAAAACTTATTATTCCGAATATATACAATCTTGTATCCCTTACAATACAAAATAATGTTTGAAAAATGATTAAGATAAAAAAGTTCCTCGAATGAATAATTGGAAATCTTTAGATAAACAAAAAGAAAAACTTTGTAAAGAAGAAAAAAAGGTTATAACTAAAATTCTCTGTTTTCGAAAATAATAAGATTATTTATAGAATCGTTGTAAAAAGATAACTAAATGAGATCTCAAATATCTTGATGAATTGGATATTTTGGAAAAAAAAAAAGAGAAAAGAAAAAAAAGAAATTGTTATATCCTTATATCACGAAATCAGATTATAGAGTATTAAGAGGCAACAGTCAACCTGTCTATATAAGCTTAGGCCTCATCGAAAAGCAAGGCGATTTGTATACGAATTTGTATGGTAATCGCCTCATGTGGTCTCCCCACCTTCAGAAAGCTTGGATATTTAGTCTGATCCTCAATCATGTGATGTGCTAGCTCTGCTAGCCCAGCTAGCAGAGCTAGTATCACAGGAATGCTAGCCGTGCTAGCCTAGTTAATATAGCTAGTATAAAAAAGGAGATTAGTATATAATCAGAATAGTTTCAGAGTTTAGAAGTTTCGTATTCAACTTAGTTATCAATTAGTTTACTTATATTCTAATTGATCTAGTAACGTATTCATCTTCGAGTGAATAATCAATGATTATTAGCTTTAACCTACAACTACCAATCAGACGAAACCCTGAGGCAGCCGCTGCCTCAATCAGATCGTTACAGTTTTCTTTTATTATAAAGAAAAATCCTTCATTAATATTATATAAATCTTTATATTCTATAATTCTTTTCAACCTATAAATCAATATAATATTTTCGAATAATAGTTCAATATTGTTTTAAAGTTAATAAAAAATACTAGAGATTTTGTAAGAGAAATATAAGATAAGATTAAAGAAACAAAATTTTATAAAGTTATAAACCTTTCCAAAATTGTATATTTCGTTAAGAACAATAATATTATTCAAATAATCGAATAATATTACAATAAGATCAAAAAAAGTCTTAAACGTTTAAAGAAAATCTAGATGATTTTTAAAAGAAAAGAATTTGTAAGATTATAATTTCAAAATAAAAAATTGAAAGAAGGTATTACAAAAATCGATATAATCTTTTATATTATATGATTTAGTCTTTAAGTTTTTGTTAAGTTTTTAAATGGATTTATAATTCAAAAGTTTATCAAGAAAAAAGATTATAATTATAAAAAGTATATTTCAATAAAGTTTTATAATATATATATCTTCATTATAAATTCAAATTCAAAAACAAAAAAGAATTAGAAACCTTTATTTTTCAATTTCGAAAAAGATTCAATCCTTAAGAAATATCAATTTATTATCAATAAACTCGGATTTCTGAAAGAATATAAATCTAATGAAACCTTTTTCATTTTGTTTTAAAAATCTATATTTGAAAACTTCAAAAAGATTAACGAAGTTAAGATCGAGGAGATTGATAATAAGGAATCAGAAACAGATTTAGATATTGAAAAAAAATCAGAAATCATTGATGTTTCTAATTCTCTATAAGCTTTCCATCTCTTTTATAAACAAATTATTATATCAATTTCTGAATTTATTAATACAAATATTGATAAATGAATAAAACGAAATTATATATTCAATTTTTCAAAGAAAACCCTTTTTCATTTTTCTATTCTGAATAAATTCATCCTTTATTATTGAAAAGTTAACTTCATTTTAAAAGCAATTTTAGATAATGATAATAATATATTCAAAGAACTTTTTAGAATCATTCTAAATTCCTTTTAGAAACTGAAAAATTGTAATTATAAATCTAACCTTTAATTCGAAGATGAATAATATATATTAATCAATAAAGATTATATTGTTGATCAAATAAGATAATTAATTATTATATCTTTTAATAAAAATATCATTAAAAAAGCTTTTTGTATATATTACTTATACACTTTGACCAGATTATTTGATATAAAAATCAAATATATTCTTACTAAAGAACTTCAGAACCAATTAATTATAATAATCTGTAATCAAAACTATATTAATAAAATGAAGTTAATTATCCAATTTTACCTCTGATTTTATTCTTATATATAATTGGTTATTGAACAAATTAAATAAACTTAAAGATTTTATTGTTTCGATTCAAAATCAAATATATATTCTTTTTATATAATTCCAAAACTCAAAATTAGATTTGTCAAAAAGAAACCTATCTTCGAAATACTCTTTCGAAAACAAATCTTTATAGGAATTTCTGAATTTGTCCTTTTTTTACAATATAAAGACTTTCCAGATTTTGAAATTAATCTTAAAAATATTTTTATCATTTACAAATGGAATTTTTATAATAAATTTGAAAAAGGTTCGTTTTCAAATTGTTATTATTCTTTAATTCAAATGTTTTTGAGAAATGATATTGCTTTATAATGAATTATTATGCTTTTATATATTGATAAAGAGTTTCGTTTTATTTCTATTTCTTTTTCTATTCTTCGATTTCCAGATTGTAATCGAAAAACAACTTTGTATTATTCTTTTATCGATTTTGCAAAATTGATATTTAAATATCGAAATATAAAACCATTCCCAAGGACTACTATCCTGATAGACCTTTTTAAATTTGATAAAGTATTAATTAAAATATATCAAAAATATTAGATATTAATATTAATCAATCCTAATAAGGATTTCTATTTAATCAAAAAACTCCTTAAGAAATATTCATTCTCTTATCAATCTTAATATAATTTAAATTAATTTATACAAAAAAAGGTTTTTCAATAAATAAAAAGAAACAATAAATTTCATTAATAAATATTAATTAAAAAAGATTTCTATATAATTATTCTATTATTCAATACAATCCTTCGATTTATTGATATTACCAAAAGTTATAATTCGATTATAATATCAATCATTTATCTTATTATAAATATTAATAATAATAAAATAGAAAATAATATTTTTCAAAAGATCTTTTTAATTACTTCAAAATCAAATTGTTCTTTTCGTTCTTCAAAAATTCAATAAAGAAGAATTTTATATATTAAAATCATTCCTTTTCAATATAGAAATATTATTTTTTTTAATTTCTGTTTTATAAGTTTTTCTAAAAAAAATCTTTTGGAATTCGAAATCGATAATAAATAAAGTTTATATATTATTCGATTATAAATTCAAAGACTTTATAGAAATATATATAAAACTTCTTGAATATAAATTCGAAAAAGTATAAACAATTTTCGAAATCTTGAAATAGAAAGAGAAATCCTAAAAAGTATATTCTTTTCTTATATAAAACTCAATTTATAAATAAAGGTAGATTGTTTTTAGAATTAAAAATTTAATAATATTTGAGTTTATTAATAGAATTCTAAAAGAAAAATAAAAGATTATCAATTTAAAAGTTCCTATTCAAGAAAAAGAAACTCCTTTATCTATTTTTCGAAAATTATTTCGAAAAAAAAAGGAATCTATTTACTATATTAAATCTAAACTGAAAAACTTTTTTTCGATTTTTAAAATATAATCGAATCGAAAAAAGGCTTTATAACGAAAAGAGTTTATTACTAATCTTTTCAATATACAAGAATTATTTCTTTTCTTCATTCAAGAACAACAAAGTTCAATTCCTTTTATATTATCTTCAAAATCAAGAAAAAAGCTGTTTTTGTCTTCTCGAATCTTTAAACATTTCTATCCAGGATTCAACGAACCTTTTCTCTTTTTGAATATATCTTCAAAACCAAAACTCAAACACTCGAAAATTGACAAAAGTATTAATAAAAGCAAAACTCTTATTAAACCATCTATTAAAAAATAAAGAATTATTTTTAAATTCAACAAATCTTCTTTTTCATTATTCAATTTTTATATTTGTTTTAAAAAGTTATTAATAGCAATATTTTGTATATTTTATATTCTAATTAATTATTTTTTTAATAAACAAAAAGAGATATATATTTCTTGAAAGAAAAAGATATAAGAAAATTAGAATTATAAATTAAATATATAAAAATTTTAATTAATCAATTATATAATCTTTTGTAATTAGATATAAAAGAAAAACCTTTTATCTTTTCTTTTCACAATAATCAATCTTCTATATATATATATTTAAATCCATATAACATCAATTCCAAAACCATTATAAACCCCGTTTTACCTATAAATAATATATTACAATATAATCTAATTCAACTTTCTCTTTCAATTCCCTTTTCACAATATACTATCGGGACACACATATCTCGACCTATTACTTTTACATTATATAATATTAAGATTATATAATTTTAACTTTTTAATAGAAAATACAAATCCCTTTTTGAAGTTGATTTTATAATTCTAAGATTTATATTCTAATAAGACCTTTAAATCCTATAGGTTTTCAAAAAACTTAATGAATCTTTTATATTATATTAGAATTTCTTTTTCATTGATTTTATCGATTAATAAAAGATCTATTGTTATTATAATATAATATCCGATCTCCCTGGAAATTTGTTTTTTTAGACTATATAATCATTTGTTATTATAATTATAGTAATCGAATATTAAAGTATCTTTTATTTAATCGATATTTAGATTATATTTCTTAATCTACAAGGTATCGAAAACAATTATATATTTGTTCAATAACATTAAATCCATTTTGATCTGTTCGATATATTCATTTGATATAATTATCTTAACAATACTAGTTTCTTTGTATATTCAATTATCAATTTCAACTTTCTTTTCTTTTAACAATATCAATTAATAGAAATCTTGTTTTAATTCTATAAGAATTTTATTCTTTTTTACAAAATTAAGATTTATAAATATACTTATAATTTCAAAATTAATCAAAATATTGATTTATTGATTTTTTAATTTGATTTTTATAATCAATTATCCGATTCTTATAATACTATTGAATTCTAATGATAATGATTCGACGATTTGTTTTTTGATAAAAAGATTTATTTATTTATATTAATATTTATTTATACTCAATAATTAATAAGATATAATAAATAATAATCTTATTAATCCTATTTAAAAGTCTTAATAATAATCTTGATTTGATATTTCTTTATTATCTTTATCGATCCTTCATTAAATATAACAAGTCCCGATTTATAATAAGATTTCTTATATCTTTTCAATTTCCAGATTATATTCATTATATTTTTATACTTTATTAAAAAATAAAGAATTTATATTCATAATATATTTCTTAACATTATTTGCCCTAATATTTTCTTGAAATATTATACAATAAGTATTATTATATACTATTATATAAAATATTAACAAAATAAGATAATTATAAGTTCTATATTTTTCGATAAAATCAGGTTTTTTTTCTTTATAATAACATTATATCTGTTTCTCATCTAGATAATTAATTAGATATTATAATTTATTTTTCTAAAACAATTGATAAAACTTAATTAATTGTTGATCCTCCTCGAATTCTTTAATTGATTTTTTATCTTTTGATTCGAAATTCTTTAAGGATTTTTCTTTATAATTGATATTATTTTCAATACTAATTTTAAGATTCTAATTATTAATATTCAATTCCTTTAATTATTCAAAATTGAATTGAAATAGATTTTTTTCCAATAATCCTATTTTCTTTAAATTTCCTTTTAGAATCTTTGTTTTTAAAACCTTATTTTTGTTTTAAATTTCATTTGTTTTTTATCCTTTATAATGAATAATTTTTTCTTTTGAAAACAATCTCAAAATATATATCTATTCTTTTTATAGATATAATATAAATTATTTTTTATATCTTTTTTTTATTAATATTAAAATTGTTTAGTTTTATATAATATTGTTTAATATTATTCAATTCTATTGAATTATCAATATTATAATATCTATTTTGATAATAAGATTTTTGAAACTTTTTGTTTTCCTAAATGATTCCTTTCTTCTTTATTTATTATTTGTAAAATCGATTATTAATAAAAATAAAGGTTTCGATTAATTTAGAAAGATTAAATGATTTCAAAGCTTTTATTAATTCGTTTTTGATAATGTTCTTCAATCCTTTATAAAATTATAATTTTAAATAATTATTATTCTATATAATACATCCAATGTATTATTGAAATTTGATAATATAAATTATGATTAATTTAATCTATTTAAATTATTGCAATATTCTTTCAATTATATAATCAGGATCTATTTCCCTAAATACTTTATCGAATCTTTATTTAAATGATTTATAATTAAAGAATAAATAATGAATCTCAAATTTTATACTTTCGTTTAATTAACCATCTATAATCTTGATTATTAGATTATTAAAAAATAATTCAATCCAATTGAATATAATTCTATAAAAAAAAAAAATCAATTACAAAATCCTTTATATAAAAATCAAGAAAAATTATTCATTAAAGATATAATAAAAATCAATTTGTATAATAAAAGTTCGATACTTATTACAATTTTTATAAAATAGATTAAAAATAGATATCTGAATTATTCATCTATATTCCATAATAACAACAATCTAAACAAAAGCCTTAATTAGATTGAATAAAAACGATTCAATAGATTACTAATTGAAAACTATTGTACTATATATAGCTTAATTATAACAATACTCAAAATATAACAATCTAATTGAGACAGTAATTGCTTTAAGGTTTCGTTTGATTGATTATTATAAATTAAGATTAATAATCATTGATTATTTATTCGAAAATAAATACATTATTAAATCAATTGAAATATAAATAAATTAATTGATAACTAAATTGAGTATAAAACTTCTAAATTATAAAACTATTCTGATTATATATTAATCTTTTTTCTTATACTAATTATATTAACTAAGTTAGTACAATTAGTATTCCTATAATATTAACTTTGCTAACTGGATTAGTAAAGCTAGTATATTATATAATTGATTCTAAAGCTTTTTATATCCCAAAACTTTTCCTTTTCTAGAACATTTATTTTAAAAGCTCTTCCTTTAGGAATTATAATCTTAGGATATAATATCCTTTAAAATAATAATCTTATTATAATTAATTAGATAAAACACTTATTTTATTCTATTATAATTGTTTAGGATACTTATCCTAGGAATCCTGGGGTCCTAGGCTTAGGTAATCAGGATGTCACAATTCACGGTTTTCTTTATAGTAGTATTATTGACATCGATGATTTATAAACCGACTACAAGGGGGGTATGATTTAACCATTGCTTTCGAGGGTCCTGATTATCTAAGCCTAAAACCCCAGGATTCCTAGGATAAGTATCCTAGACAATTATAGTAGAATAGAACAAGTGTTCTATCTAATTGATTATAATAGAACTATTATTCTAAAGAATATTATATCCTAAAGCTATAATTCCTAAAGGGAAAGCTTTTAGAACAAATGTTTTAAGAAAGGAAAGATTTTAAAATATAAGAAACCTCAGGATTAGTTATATAATATACTAGCTTTGTTAACCAGCTAGCAAAGCTAGCATTACAGGAATGCTAATTATATTAATCAACTAGTATAATTAATATAAGAAAGTGATTAGTATATAATCAGAATAATTTTATAATTTAGAAACTTTATATTTAACTTAGTTATCAATTAGTTTATCTATATTCCAATTGATCTAATAATATATTTACCTTCGAATAGATAATCAGTAATTATTAATCTTAACCTACAACTATCAATCAAACGAAATCTAAAGCAATTGTTATCTTTATCAAATCGTTACACTTTGAGTATCGTTACAATTAAGTTATATATAATACAATAACTTTCAATCAGTAATCTACCGAATCATCTTTATTCAATCCAATCGAGGCCCCTGTTCAGATCGCTATTACTATAGAACACAGATAAGCAATTCAAATATCTATTCTTAACTTATTTTATAAAGATTGTAGCAAATATTGAGCTTTTATTGTATAAACTGATCTTTATTATACTTTTAATAAACAACTTTTCTTGATTTTTATACAAAAAATCTTGTAATTGATCTTTTTTTTCCGAGGAATCGTATTCAATTAAATTGAATCATTTTTCAATGATTTAATAATCAAGATTACCAATAATTAACTAAACAAGAATATAAAATCTGAAACTTATTATCTCTTCTTCAATTATGAATTGTTCAAATAAGGATTCGATAAAACATTCAGGGAAGTAAATCCCAACTATATAATTGAAAAAATATTATAATAATTCAAACAAACTAGATCAATCATAATCTACATTACCAAATTTCAATAATACACTGAATATATTATATAGAATAATAATTATCTAAAATTATAATTCTATAAAGAATTAAAGAATATCATCAAAAACAAACTAACAAAAGCTCTGAAATCATCTAACCTTTTCGAATTAATCAAAATCTTTATTCTTATTAATAATCGATTCTATAAACGACAAATGGAAAAGAAAAGAATCATTCAAAAGAACAAAAAGTTCCAAAAACCTTATCATCAAAACAAATATCATAATACTGACGATCTAATAGAATTGAATAATATTGAACGATATTATATAAAACTAAACAATCTAAATATTAATGAAAAAAAAAAAAACAAAAAGAATAACTTATATTATATTTATAAGAAAAACAGATATATATCCTGAAATTGTTTTCAAAAGAAAAAAACATTTATTACAAGAAACAGAAAACAAATGAAATTTGAGAACAAAAGATAGAATTCTCGAAAAACAAAGATCTTGAAAGAAAACTTGAAAGAAATGAAATTATTAGAAAAAGAATTACCTCAATCCAATCTTAAATAATTAAAGGAATTGAATATCAATAATCAAAACCTTAAAATTAATACTAAAAACAATAACAATTATAAAAAAGAATTCTTAAAAGAATTCGAATTAGAAAACAAAGAATTCAAAAAGGATCAACAATTAATTGAATCCCATTATTTATTTTGAGAAAATGAATTATAATATTTAATCAATTATCTAAATAAGAAACGAATATAATATTATTATAAAGAAAAGAAATCTGATTTCATTAAAAAATATAGAATTTATAATTATCTTACTTTGTTAATATTCTATATAATAATATATAATAATATTTACTATATAATATTTAAGGAAAATATTAAAGCAAACAATACTAAAAAATATATCATAAATATAGATTCTTCATCTTTTAATAAAGTATAGAAATACAACAAATATAATCAAGAAATTGAAAATATATAAGAAATCCTATTACAAATTGAGATTTATTATATCTAACAAAGAATCGATAAGGATAATAGAAAAACATCAAATCAAAATTATTATCAAGACTTTCAAATAGAATCAATAGAATTATTATTTATTATATTCTATTAATTATTGAATATAAACAAATACTAATAAGAATAATTGAATCTTTTTATTAGAAAATAAATCATCGAATTATTATCATTAGAACTCAATAATATTATAAAGATCAAATAATTGATTATAGAAATCAAATTAGAAAATCAATAAACAAATACTTTGATTGATTTTGAAACTATAAATATATTCATGAATCTTAATTTCGTTAAAGAAAATAGAATTTTTATAGAATTAAAACAAAACCTTTATCAATTAATACTATTAAAAGAAAAAAAAACTAGAATTGATAATTAAATATACAAAGAAACCAATATTATCAAAATAACTATACTAAATAAATATATTGAACAAATCAAAATAGATTTAATATCATTAGATAGATATATAATTATTCTCGATACTTTATAAATTAAAAAATATAATTCAAATATCAATTGAATAAGAAATATCTTAATATTCGATTATTACAATTACAATAATGAATAATTATATAATCCGAAAGAACAAACTTCTAAAAAGATTAGATATTATATTATAATAACAACAAATCCTTTATTAATCGATAAAACCAATGAAAAAGAAATTCCAATATAATATAGAAGATTCATCAAACTCTTCAAAGATCTACAGAACTTAAGAATCTTACCAAAATATAAACTTTGAAATTATGAAATCAATTTCAAAAAGGAATTCATACTCTTTACTAAGAAATTGAGATTATATAATTTTAATATTATATAAATATAGAAAGAATACAAAACTAAAACTAAAAAAAAAGAATAGATTAGGAAATCCAAATCCTTTTGTATATTTAATATATTATTAGTATTTAAGAAAAGCAATTCAGATAATCAATTTTGTAAAGATTATTATCAGATTAATAATAGAACAATCAAAGATATATATCTAATACTAAAAGTTTAAAAGTTTAAAGATAAATTGAATAGAACAATGATTTATATGAAATTGAATCAAAAAAATATTTTCAATTTAATATAAATAAAAGAGAATTACAAATAAAAGATAACCTTTATATTACCATCAGATTTATAAGAATATATAATTATATTATTTAGATTAATTAATATATCAGTTATATATCAACAATAAAACAATAAGATATTTAAAGAATTCAATTTAT
This sequence comes from Sclerotinia trifoliorum, assembly GCA_905066765.1. Lineage (NCBI taxonomy): Eukaryota > Fungi > Ascomycota > Leotiomycetes > Helotiales > Sclerotiniaceae > Sclerotinia > Sclerotinia trifoliorum. The sequence goes on from CAJHIA010000024.1 coordinate 886,283, forward strand.
TTGTAATCTGTTATTTAAATGATATTCTAATCTTCTCTTAGAAAAAGGAAGAATACGAAGAATATATATTGAAAATATTCGAAACATTCAGAAAAGTAGATTCAAGATTCAAATTATCTAAATACGAATTTGAAATACAAAAGGTAATATTTCTAAAATATATTATTCAATTAGAATAAATGAATATAGATTCTAAGAAAACAAAGAAAATAAAGAATTAAGAACGATTCAAAAATATCAAGGATATACAATTTATATTAGGATTTGTTAATTTTTGTCGAATATTTATAAAGGATTTTTTGAAAATAATAGAATCTTTTATCGAAATAATCAAAAAAGGAATAACTTTTATATAAAATAAAAAAACAAAATAAATTTTCCAAAAAATCAAGAATAGATTTATAAAGAAATCTATCCTTTATAATTATTATAATGATTAAGAAAACATTATCAAAATAAATACCTTTGATATTTATATAATAAAAGTTTATCTATAAAGAAATGATAATAAGAAATTATATTTTATTATCTATTATTTGAACAAAATAAATAAAACAAAATAGAATTATAATATCTATAAAAAAGAATTTATAATAATTATAAAAATATTAAAATATTGAAGGATTTATTTTCAAAAGATTAAATTCCTAATAATCATTTATATTAATCATATAAATCTTTGAATTTTTATTATTATTAAAATCTTGAATAATTATAGATTGATTAAATAGATTGAGGAATTAGTAGAATTTGATTTAATAATTAAATATATCAAAGAAAAAAACAATACAAAAGTAAATGTTTTAAATAAATCATTAGATTATAAAGATAATAAAATCTATCAAAAAACAACGATCTTGAAATCCTTATCAAATAAAGATCTTATTCCTAATTTAACAGAAATCGTTATTATAAAGAACAAATTAACAAAGATTTAGAAAAAGAAATTTATAAAAATATAACAAAATAAGAAAGGCATCAAATAACTAAAACTATTAATAATTATTGATAGATTATTTCAAATAAAAAACAAAATATAATTACCAAATAGTATTACTTTTGAATATATTACAAAACAATATATATTACCAATTTACAAATATCAAGGAATCTAAAGAATATATTTAAAAATCAAAAAATAATATTGAAATCCAGAACTTTATAATATAATCAATAAAGTAATTATCGAATATAATATCTATATTAGAAATAAAGTTTCCTATTATATTTCTTATAGATAGATGAATATCATCGAAATATCATTTATATTATAGAAATCAATATTATAAGATTTTATAAACTTATTATCAAAATCCAAAAATTCAATAATAAAAGTAATATACAACTATCTTTTTATTATAATAAACAGATTAACGAAATATCTATTATTTATATTATATCAAATAATATTAATTATAGAAATACTAACCTTTATATTTCTGAAAAAAATTATTACAATATATAAATTATTAAAGGAAATACTTTTTAATAAGAATAAACTTTTTATTTCGAAATTTTAGATTGTTTTAATAATATTATTAAAAATAAAAAGAAAAATATTCATTGTATTCTATCTACAAATCAATAAAAAGAACGAAAAAATGAATCAAATTATTGAAGTTTATTTTCGATATTATATAAATTATTAATAGAATAATTAAATAGAATTTTTATCTTTAATACAATTTGTATACAATAATTCAATATCAGAAGCAATACAAATCATTCCGAATTATATCAATTATAAATACAAATTGATTATATATTGCAAACCAAAAATTATAAAAGTAGAAAACCAATCTACAATAATATAAACAGAAAAACTCAAAGAAATCTATAAGGAAATAATAACAAAATTGAAATTCGTTATCGAAAAAAACATATATTATTATAATCAGAAATATAATCAAAAATCAATATTAAAAGAAAAGAATAAAATCTATTTACTTCAAAAAAATATCAAAACGAAAAGATCTAATACAAAATTGAATTATAAGAAACTCGAATTATTCAAAATCAAGAAAATTAAAGAATCTTTGAACTATAAATTAATATTACCAAAAAATATAAATATATATCCAATATTCCATATATCCTTATTCGAACTAGTACCTCCAAAAGCATCTAAAACTCCTGAAACAAAAATCATATTTATAAACCAAAATACCAAATACAAAATAGAAAAAATATTAAACTATAAATATATTAAAAACAAAATCAAATACCTAATAAAATAAAAAAATTATTTTGACTCTAAAAACATATAGAAACTCAAAAAAGAGATTAAATATTTGAAACAATTCCAAGAGTTTTATCAATAGAATCCGGATTTACCTAAAAGAAAAAAGAATTCATTACTTTTTACAAAGAAAAATCGAAAAAGCCAAAATCGTTTATAAAACTTTCATTGAAATTGATAGAATTAATTAATAATTAATTAAATTGATCAAATTGACCAAGATTTAATTAACCAAATTGACCAAATTAATCAAATTGATCAAATTGATTAAAAGAATCGAAAGAAACAACAAATACAAAAAACATAACAATTTCTTATTCTTTTTTTTTTCTTTCTTTTTCCTTCAAAATATCAAGCTTATTTATAAAATTCAATTTAGTTATAATTATCTTCTATTTTCGTTTACAAAGAAACTTTTATTATTTATTAAAATAAAGAATTTATAATATCACTTCATTTTTCTTTGTATTTATATATTCGATCTAAATATTAATAATTTCTTAATCAAAAATGAAAAGCATTTTATTCAATTCATAAATGTTGTATGATTTATTAAAAATAATATAATAATCATAACAATAATACTTAATATTATAAAAAGAAATATATTCAATATTAATACTTTTATATCGAATATAAAAAGCTATTTTCTTTCCAATCAAATTAATTTTTTGCTCAAAAGCTTTATAATCGATATAAAATTAAAAACGAATAAATAATATAATAAAGAAGAAATACTTGAGATAAACTATATAAAGAATAATGTTTCTTTTCAAATCTTATAAATGATCGAGGACGATATTTAATTAAGAAAAGAATAATATTACAATTCACAATTTTCTTTATAATAGTATTATTGATATCAATGATTTATAGATCGATTATAAAAAGAATATAATTTAATTATTGCTTTCAAAGATCTTAATTATCTAAATTTAGAATCTCAAGATTCCTAGGATAAATATTCTAAACAATTATAATAAAATAGAACAAATATTCTATCTAATTAATTATAATAGAATTATCATTTTAAAGAATATCGTATCCTAAAACTATAATTCCTAAAAAGAAAGCTTCTAGGACAAGTATTCTAGAAAAGGAAAGACTTTAGGATATAAAAGGCTTTAGAATCAGTTATATAATATACTAATTCTACTAATCAATTAGCAAAACTAATATTACAGAAATGCTAGTTATACTAATCAGCTAATATAACTAGTATGAGAAAGTGATTAGTATATAATCAGAATAGTTTTATAGTTTAAAAGCTTCATACTCAATTTAGTTATCAATTAGTTTACCTATATTCCAATTGATTTAATAATATATTCACCTTCGAATGAATAACCAATGATTATTAACCTTAACCCACAACTATCAACCAGACGAAACCTGAGGCAGCCGCTGTCTCTACCAGATCGTTACACAGGACCCCCGACAGCAACAGTTAAATCATACCCCCTCTATAGTCGGTATATAAATCACCAATGTCAATAATACTACTATAAAGAAAATCGTAAATCGTGACAGGGGTATGAATCTTTTTTTGAAATTGATTTTATAATCCCAAGATTTATATTCTAATAAAACTCTTAAATCTTAAAGATCCTTGAAAAGCTTAACAAATCTTTTATATTATATTAGAATTTCTTTTTTATTAATTCTATTAATCAATAAAGAATCCATTATTATTATAATATAATATTCAATCTTTTAAAAAATCTGTTCCTTTGAACTATATAATTATTTGTTATTACAATTACAATAATCGAATATTAAAATATCTCTTACTCAATCGATATTTGAATTATATTTCTTAATCTATAAAATACTAAAAACAATTATATATCTATCTAATAACACTAAATCTATCTTAACCTACTCAATATATTTATTTAATATAATTATTTTGACAACATTAATTTCTTTATATACTTAATTATCAATTCTAATTTTCTTTCTTTCTAATAATATTAATTGATAAAAGTTCTATTTTAATCCTATAAGAATTCTATTTTCTTTTACAAAATTGGGATTTATAAATATACTTATAACTTCAAAATCAATTAAAACATTAATCTATTAATTCTTTAATTTAATTTCTATAATTAATTATCCGATTCCTATAGTATTATTTAATTCTAATAATAATAATTCGATGATTTGTTCTCTAATAAGGAGATTTAGTTATTTATATTAATATTTGTTTATATTTAATAATTGATAAGATATAATAAATAATAATCTTATTAGTTTTATTTGAAAGTCTCAATAATAATTTTGATTTGATATTTCTTTATCATTTTTATCAATCCTTTGTTAAATATAACGAATCCTGATTTGTAATAGGATTTTTTATATATCTTTAATTTTCAGATTATATTTGTTATATTTTTATATTTCATTAAAGAATAAAGAATCTATATTTACAATATATCTTTTAATATTATTTGTTTTATTATTTTCCTTAAATACTATATAATAAATATCATTATATATTATTATATAAAATATTAACAAAATAAAATAATCATAAATTTTATATTTCTCGATGAAATTAGATTTCTTTTTTTTATAATAATACTATATCTGTTTCTTATTTAAATAATTGATTAGATATTATAATTCATTTTTCTGAAACAAATAACAGGATTCAATTAATTATTGATCCTTTTCGAATTCCTTGATTAATTCTTTATCTTTTGATTCAAAATCTTTTAAAGATTCTTTTTTGTAATCAATACTATTTTTAATATTGATTTTAAGGTTTTGATTATTGATATTCAATTTCTTTAATTATTCGAAATTGAATTAAGATAAATCTTTTTCTAATAAACCTATTTTCTTGGAATTTCCTTTTAAGATCTCTATTTTTTAAGAATCTTGTTTTTTGTTCTTAAATCTCATTTGTTTTTTGTTTTTTATAATAAATAGTTTCTTCTTTTGAAAACAATTTTGAAATATATATCTGTTTTTTTTGTAAATAAAGTATAAATTATTCTTTTTATATTTTTTCTTTTTGTTAATATTTAGATTATTTAATTTTATATAATATCATTTAATATTATTTAATTTTATTGGATCATCGATATCATAATATCTATTTTAATAATAAGGTTTTTGGAATTTCTTGTTTTCTTAAATAATTTCTTTCTTCTTTATTTGTTATTTATAGAATTAATTATCAATAAAAATGAAGATTTTGATTAATTCGAAAAGATTAAATAATTTCAGAGTTTTTATTAATTCGTTCTTGATAATATCTTTCAATCTTTTATAAAATTATAATTTTAGATAATCATTATTCTATATAATATATTTGATATATTATTGAAATTTAATAATATAAATTGTGATTAATTTGATTTGTTTAAATTGTTATAATGTTTTTTCAATTATATAATCGGAATCTATTTCTTTAAATACTTTATCGAATCCTTATTTAAATGATTCATAATTGAAGAAAAGATAATGAATCTTAGATTTCATACTTTTGTTTAATTGATTATCGATAGTTTTGATTATTAAATTATTAAAAAATGATTTGATTTAATTGAATATAGTTTTATAAAAAAAAGAAATCAATTATAAAATCCTTTATATAGAAATCAAAAAAAGTTGTTTGTTAAAAATATAATAAAAATCAATTTGTATAACAAAAGCTCGATACTTATTATAATCTTCATAAAATAGATTAAAGATAGATATTTAAATTGTTCGTTTGTATTCTATAATAATAACAATCTGAATAAGAGTTTCGATTAGATTGAATAAAGATGATTCGATAAATTACTAATTGAAAGTTATTGTATTATATATAGTTTAACTATAATAATACTCAAAATATAACAATCTAATCAAAATAATAATTGCTTTAGATTTTTATATAATTAATAGTTATAAATTAAAGCTAATAATTATTGATTATTTATTCGAAAATGAATATATTATTAAATCAATTGAAATATAAATAAACTAATTGATAACTAAATTGAATACAAAGCTTCTAAATTATGAAACTATTCTGATTATATATTAATCCATTTTGGAAATCTTCAAAAGCTTATACTTCTAAAAACTTCAAGAAGTTTACAAAAGTCTATATTCCTGAAGGTTTCATCATATGATTAGGATTAGATTATATATCCGAGTTTACTGAAAATGAAGAGATTATACGAAGTAATTGCTATACAAATTTGTATACAAGTTGCTTTGCTTTTCAACAAGGTCAAAGCTTATAGAGACAGGTTGACTGTTACCTCGTGACATTCTATAAAATGATTTCGTGACAACTATCTCCTAACTCAATCTATCCCACCCAATTTATCCCACCCGAACTATCCAACCCTTCAACCCTCCAACCCAACCACAAACCCAACACTATCCAACTACAAGCCCTCAAGCCCAAAACTTTCTTTATAATCCTCCCCACCCGTCCCATCCCCTTTCGTCTTCCTTTCAGCCCTCCCTTATCTCTCTCCTTCTTTTCTCTCTATTTCCCATCACTCATCAACTTACAAACTCAAAACTCAAAAACCTCAAACCTTTATTATAAAAAACCCATCCCTAACTCTATACACCAATTATAAACACATTAAATATCACACAAAACAAATAAAATACACATATCTCAAAACCAGACTCAAACAAACATTTAACTCTTAAAAATTTTCTAACTTCATCTTCTTATTCATTCATTACATTCTATATCTTTTATATTCTTTGCATTCTTACCCCCAACCAACACCCAACCCCCTTCCGTCTTCGTCTATTTAATATAATTGAATTTTTATAGAAAAAAAATTTTCTTTCTTATTATATCAATTTCATTTATTTTCTTTTTCTCAGTTCGTACATATATACATGTATATATATATTATATTACACTATTCTATTATCAAAATTCAAAAACTATACAAATGAATCAAAATTTAAAACTCAAAGGTAAAAAACAAAACCAAGAACAAAATCATAATCTAAATATCTTCTTCACATCTCCCATCTCACAAGTTTCTCTCTTTATAAGACTCCTTCTTACAAATTAATTCAGTACTCAATATTACAAACACTCTCTTTAAATCTTCATCCTCATCTTTACCTTTACACCTACCCCTGCCTGCACAATCAGTAAACTATATTACTATACTATCAAAAATCAAGAACTAAAGATCATAGTTTAAAAATCATAAAAAAAAAAAAAATCAAGAGTTAAAAAGTCTATAATCTTAAGAATTTAAAAGTTTAAAAAAATATGTAAATAAATAAAACAAAAATATCTATAATCTCAAATCCACAATTTTAAAATCTTTTTTATAATAATATAAATATAAACAATTATTATAATATAAATATATAAACAGATTAATATTTTAATACATAAACTTATTTCTAAATAAATATTTATCCAAACAAACAAAAACGTTTAAAAAAGTTCAAAAAACTTTCTTTCAAAAACACTGTTTTAAAATACTCCCTCTTTATAAACTCCTCACATGCGCCACTGATTCCTCAGCCTAGCCAACAGACCAGATCAGATCAGACCAGACCAGGTTAGGTTCCTCTGATGCCACCCACCCCTTACCAGCCAGCTATTTTCAAATCCGAGTCCTGTCGTGATTGATTGACTTTCTTTCTTTCTTTCTTTCTCTCTTTCTATCTTCTTCTCTATTCCCCAGCTTCAAGTTTCAAGTTTCAACCAGTGAACACATGAACCTTAGAATTATTCCCTCATTCTCATTCTCAAATATTAAACATAAACCCCATTATCAAAATAATCCACCTCCACCCCCACCATCCTCTCACTCACTATTCCTCTTACCCGGTCTCCTCATCGTAAAACTCCTCCTAATACTCTCACCCCAAACCGAATTATCCAAAACCTCCAAAACATTTTCCGCACTAACCGCACTAACCGCACTACCCCTCCTACTACTCGCCACACTACTAATACCCGCCGCAGCTGCTCCATCACCCATACTCACACCTTCGAACGAAAATGCCGATCCTGCACTATGTGCTTGAAGTGGACTAAGGGTTGGACTTACAGCCGAGGACATTGATGGGAAGGCTGTATTAATTGATGCATCTGTACCGCGACGTTGTCTTAAAGGTGAACCATCGAGTCCATGTGTTATGAAGGAGTTTCGAGAATCCGTGATATCTGTTGGGGATAGTAGGGATCCGCTGATTGATGTGGATGCTTTGTGCTTTTTGGTAGATGGTTCTACCTCGTCGACGTAAACTTCTGGTCCTAATTGTGGGATATCTGTCATGCGGCCAGATCTCTTCCTTTCCATGTGTTTCCTGAATCTTCTTGACCAGTACCTATATTTATGTTAGCAATTTACCTCAAGAAGAACCTAGAAAATTTACATAGTATCGAAAAATCCAACCACAACCCGCCTTCGAACTTCTTCTTCGACTCTTTGTAGACGTGCACGACGACGTAGGAATTCCTCAAGCCTATTCCAATATTAGTTAAATCATACAATACATCATTCAAACGACTTACTTTAAGCTCTTGTTATCACTAATGACATTGTAATGAGCCAAAACCATCAATACAGTCGTAAAAGAAATACCACGATCAGGGTCCGCAGATACCAAAACCTCTTCATAGAAAAGATTAAATCGAGCTCTATCTCGTCGTACTCGTCCAACATCGATTTGAGAAATCCTTTCATTCAATTTCTTTAAATCAATACCACTAGATGCGCTTGGGCTCGAAATAGAATTCAACCTTCCATTGGTCGGTTCTGCTTGTATATCTTCAAGAATTCTGCGAACCGAATCTTCTTGTGAATATACACGCATTTCAAAAACACCAGAGAGTTCACCCAACAACCTTGGAAAGTGTTCTTTTTCAATGAATCCTGTACCGTCCGGATCTAAAGTAGCCCAAGCCTCCTTGTAGCGCCTAATTTCATCACGACTGACTTTAGATAAGCCATTTGATCTTTGAAAGACATAACTGAAGCTCTCATAGATAAGTGACACAAACAAACTGGTGAAAATGTACATGCTCACGATGTTCCACGAAATGAACAATACTCGCGACCATGTGGGACTTCCGCAGTCGCTGTCAAAGAAAGTATCACCTTGTGTGCAGAATGGAGGTGTGACAGTCGCATAATCTTCCATAATTTGATTCCAACCCTCTCCACAAGACATTCGAAACAGCATAATGAGTGTCTTTGGTACAGTTCGCATGTTGAGATTATCGGTCCCTTGGGTACTAAATCGAGTGAGTCCAAAGGTTTGAGTCATAGCGATAGCAAACACCATAAACAAGACAAACCAAGTTGCCAATAAGTTTCCAATGGCTGTCAAACTGGCAGCTGCTGTTTTGAATAGCTGATCTAATGCATCGTTTCGAGGAATTAAAAGTAGAACGATGGCGACAAGGAACAACTTATGTAGCTGAACATATACCTGAGAGTTGAAGTTGGTCAAAAGGAGTAATGTGGTAACTAGGGTTCCGAAGACAGCGAAAATTGAGAACATGTCCCAAGAACTTCGTCTAAATCGGGGCCAGGTCAAACCGACGATACGGACGATAACGTTGAGAGTATAAAATACTGTGCAAGCTAAGAATATATAGTCTCTGGTTGTATCCCAGGTCTTTGGCTCGGGATAGAACTCCACTACCAGTAGAATGAGATGAAAGACAAGAGTTAAAGTCATAGTCGAGTGCCACTTTCCATGCTTTCGAGTGGCTCTTTTGTAACACCAATCTCTCCACCAATGTAGGTCCTTGGAGAAAGGACGTTTAGATGGAGAAACCTGCCTTAGAAGTTTCCGCAACTCAACCCAAGATCTCTGATCTGATGTCAAAAATGCGATCCCGGTTTGTTCTGTGTAATTTCGCATAAAAACGGAGATAAACAAAGTAAGGATGAAAACCGTAGCAAGGAGATTGAAAATGACGAAAAAAACTGCATTGAACTCCGTGGAGGTCGGATCACCTGGATTAAGCCCACGACCGGTAATGGACATTGTCTCAAACATTACATCGACCCAACCTTCTTGGGATACGATTTGGAAAAGTATAAACAGGGAAGCTCCAAAATTATCAAAATCGTACCAAGGATTTCCTACCTGCCTGGGCGAGACGACGTTCCAATCACCACTAAATGGTTGACTGTAATATTCGCCAGAGCAATCAGTCAGATTAGTGATGTCACCGTCATTGCACGTCTCCAACTGGCCGTTAAAAAGGTTCACGCCGTAGATTGCAAAAGGGATCAAGAGAGACATAGAAACAAAGGCAGCCTATAGCATGTTAGCAAACATTTAAAGTAACATGTAAAGAATTTTTACCGAAAGAACTTTGAGACCACCGACAAGAATCACAGAATGAAATGTGTTTCTAGCACTGTCGCTGACGTTAAGCAATCGAAGAGCTCGCAAGGCTTTGAACGCTCCAACTGCTCGTGCGATCGCGCCATCATCCATTAGTGAGGTAATGACGTTGATCCATAAGGTAACAAGCACTAGGCCATCTATGAAACCCCAAGTACTTCTATAGTATGCATTCGGAGTCCAAAAGAATCCATCTGCGATGACCTTTATAAGAGCCTCGACGGTAAAAATTAAACCGAAGATGAAATCACAAAAGACAAACCAATTATTCCCAGTCGACCTACCTGGGTTGGCTATAAAGTATTCTCTTTGGTATAGAGGTGTTGTTATACATGCCAACAACACCATTGCGACAATGCATATATATAAGAATGCCGAAAAGCCATACCAAATTGACAAATTAGGCTCTACGCCATCAAAACGTTCACTCCCCCGTCCAGGTCCGACGCATCTCTGACAAAGTCTCCTGATGGGATTATTAGGCTTGAATATGAACAATGCATTATTGTAAGAAGGGTGTTTGGCCAAATATTCTCGTTGTGCTTTCTTGCGTTGTGATGAGGCCGAGACGGCTTCCTTTGCCATTGCCCTGGTGCCTTGGGAGTCGTCAGACTTGAGAGAGAATGATATATTAGAATAGAACGGATTCGGTTCTCTGTTCCAAAGTCTAGACATGAAGTTACCCCAAATAGAGGATAATAGCCCCGGCTTCACGCCGGCTGCCTCAGCAGCTGCATTTTCCGCGGCGTGTTCGTGTTGTCCCGGGACAATTTCGTCATCGAGAAAGTCTTTCACAACTGCATCCTTCAGTAACATTTCCATTGTTGCTGGTCCATAATCTAGAGGATCTTTTTTCGCTTTAGATCGACCAAACCGAAGAATGGACGATAATGCAAGGTTGCTAGAAGAGGTATCAACCTCTTTCCTGGTGAGAAAAGCCTTCACTTGTTGCATACGCTTTTCGTCTTCTGAAACGTCGAAATTCTCTTGAATGACAGCTATGAACATATTCACCAGAATGAAGTTGGCGAGAATGAACCATCCAATGAGAAATGTTGCTCCGATCCAGCCAGTATTGCGTGAATTATTTATGCCGGTGACATTATAGAGTATATCGGTCCAGTTTTCACTCGATAGGATCTGATATAAGCCCAGGAAAGAGTTGAATATTGTGGCAAAAGTAACTGTAATAGTATTTCCCCCGGCATCCTGTGCCGGGATATCACCACGGAACAGCTGAACAGCGAATATAGCAACCAAGAAAGTAATGAGAAAAACGAAGAGGACAAGATTCCCAATACCACTTGCATTCCCCAATACCAACATGATCAAGGATCTCGTTATTTCGACGCCCATGACAACCCGATAGATTCTGAGGATTTGAAACAGGGTGAGCCAAGCATAAGGTTGGCCTGAATTTCGAATGGGCGGCACTAAAATGACCGTCGTAATGATCGCAAGTCCCAAGTCAAATAGGTTTCTCTTGTTTTTGTGGAAGTCCCGCCAATCGGAAGCGAATCGCAAAGCGATATCAATTAGCAACAGAAATGTCACCGCAATCTCCGAGATATCGATGAATCTTGCACGAGAGTCTGACATATTAGCACTCCGGAGAGCTTGAACTACGAGGCCATAGACGATAATCAAAATCCACAGCCAATAGGTTTTGTCGTACATCTGCTTTAGCTTACTCACCGGTCGTAGTATATCTGCACTCGTGTCGCGATGATCATCGTCAGCTTGGGCAGCAAACGCACTTGCTTTACCCTCCCCTCTAATAACCAGAAAAGATGAAGTAATGACGGCTATTAACAAGTTCATGAGCCAGAGCATCATAATGACAATCCCGCCGGCAAAGAAGATTGCGGCTGCAAGATAGTCGGAGTCTGTGGTGTAATACATGAGGTCGGTAAACGTGTTACCTGTCATGATAACGAATACAAGTTCCAAAGACTGCCCTATGTTGTCAAAGGTCGCTGTGCCATTGAAAGGAAGTAGGTCGGGAGGAAGTTGAACACAATAAGATCCTTCAGGGCACAAGTAACCTTTAGACGAAGCGGTACCAGGGATTAAAGGGTAGAGAGGATTGGACGAACTGGATACCATCCAGGGGTCATGGGACGAGTTGTCCTTATTAAACTGTCCTCCGCAATATTGAAGGCTATTGATAAATGCTGTATTATTGGTATTTTGGATGTCATCGGGATCAATCCATACGCACTGACGATCGAGACTACCTTTAAAACTCTGTATACCAATAATGGCAAACAGGAGCCAGAAGAAGCCGATGAGGAAAGACACGTTGAGTAGCAAAGGAGTTGCTTTTTTCAAACTTCGAAGAATTATCTAGGTAGTGGTTAGAAATGCAGATGAAGCGAGAACAATACATAACTTACAGCAGTACCGCTCGTAAGTGCAAGCAACCGAAGGATACGTAAGCAACTCAACATGCGGAATACATATAGATGGTAGGTATGTTCCACCCCAAGAATGCTGAGGACAAACGCCACCCAATAAGATACAACCGCTAGGAAGTCGAGTCGATTGAACGAATGTCTGAGGAACGCTCTCCTGGCCAATTGCAGCCGTTGAGCTTGCTCAACAGTGCTGGTCATTGCTTGCATATGAGCGAAGGTATTGACAATAGGTCGTTGTGTATTTGTGGTCTCCTCAGAAGATGATGATGCACGTGCTCTTCTGACAGATGATTTTCGCTGAGGCGCGAATATGGCTCGATACTTGTCCACAATTGCCGCTCTAGCTCCACGCTGGCGGTCTATGGTGCTGTATTCAGCTGCGTTGGCGACAAACCCAGACACAATAATACGTGCTATTAATTCCAGGGTGAAAATTGTAAAAAGACCCAGCAGAGCATAGTCCGTTTTAGAGCCCCAGTCAGCGCGCCGAGGGTGAGTATAAACAGAAGGGGCGGCATCCACGGCAAGGAGAATGGTCTGTATGACGATTAATACCAGAATCGCTGGTTCAGTGACCGGATAAACCAAAAGGTCACAAAGTTTTAATCGAATCTTGTTGTCCGGTGAAAACACGCCCAGGGTCTTTCCTCTGAGAGGGTTAGGAGCAGCCTGTGCTTGCCATTGATCCGTTCCAGGTCCATCCAAAGTCCTTCCCGGAGTCTTTTCAAATGGATGAAGCATGGTATTCGGCCGGTAAGCTGTATCTTCAACATTAGGTTCGTATGATCTACGTGAAGGCATAATTGGTTCCTCGATACTATGTGCCTGTCTTCTAGCACTTTCTTCGATAAGCTCAGCTTCACCACTGAGATTAACCACACGTTGTGACATAGCCCTCACCATCGATCCAGCTCTGGATAGTGCCCCTGCGCTGGATGGAGATCTAGATCTATTCCCAGTGGGTGACAGACTGGCTCCATAACTTTGCGATCTCGCCCTTGTGCCAAATGATGAGAGACCTGCTTCCGCATGCGGAAGATCATCACCTAGCCTAGACCCTCTGTAATCTGATCCTGGTGAGTGGAAGCTGATGGATTGAAAGCTGGATCTATCGTTTCGCTGGCCATCTGGAGTAGTAGGTTGTGCCCCGCTCATTGGTTGAAGGTGGTTCGAATCCGTCAAGGGTATCTGATCAGAATCGGAAGGAAAATAAGAATTATCGTTATCCCCCACGTCCTCATAAGAATTTACATAAGGCGTAAGAGAGTGTTCAGATCCAAAAGACATGGACCTTTCTCTGGGAGCATGAGATAGACTGATGTCCGGTACATTCAAGCCAGCGAATCCCATTGCGGCTTGAAAATCTGCGGGGTTTCCCATCGGCGAGGTAGGTGTTTGTGTGTCATCTTCACGTCCTCTTCCAACAGGTACTTGTAGTCTCAAAGGCACCGCCGAGCCATCTGTTCGCTGTGATCTGTCCGCTGGACTAGGAGAGAAATCTTCTAGCCTTTCGTACCCGGTGCCGGCATTTGTGCTGCTACTCATCGGACGAACGCCTCCACCCCCCAGAAAACTCCTCCCTCGTGTGAGTGGCCGCGCTTCATCTCTTAAATCTCCTAAATCTGCGGGATCGGGTGGTCGGGTTAAATCTCGTAAAGGTATCGATTGAGGAGGACTTGATGAATTATTGGAACCATAGGTATTATTTGGAGGCATTATGCCCAACTCCCACTCCTTAGAAACCCAGCCAATATTCTTCTATGTTTTCGGATCTGCCGTCGAAGGAATGAATTATCGCGACGGTAGTAATGCGCAAGATGCCCCCCAGGATCAAAGACGCGTGGAGCCCTATCGTAGTATTCTTTAAATCGTTATCATAATCGCTAGGACTATATATATTTTCTCCTCAATTCGTTGACCGGAAGCCGTCAAGTTCTGTGTTATTCGATTACGTTGTATTGTATTGTACTGTATTTTATTTTATTTTTATTTTTGGCCTTGTTCTCTTGGCCACCAAGGTCTGAGGTTGACCTTTTGACTTTTAGACTTTTAGACTTTTAGACTTTTAGACTTCTGTAACCAAATCCTTAATCTTACACGAGCTTCATTGTTGCACTTGTGCTACAAACAGTAAGGCTCGGCATGCGACAGGGGTAGACGTACGGAGTTGCTATTTTAAAACAGGGCTCTGTGGTGTGGCTGAGGAAAAGGTACCGGGCTGAGAGGGGTACAGACGGAGGAGTATCAAGTGGTGTAAGCCTTGTAAGGAGAACTAAGGAGAGCACGGATTCATTATTGACCCAATGTTGGACCACAATAGAAAAGTCTCGTATTGTAATATGATTATTTATAAAGGAGGAGGTATATAAAGAGTATTTAAAGATTTGCGTTTGATTGGATTGGATTGGATACTGGATATTGGACACTTTGAAATGTACAAGTGTCGTATCTGTCCTACAGATCTGCGACGTAGGGCGAGGGTACGTACTTGAGCCAAAGTGATTAAAGAAACATGTAAGAATACTTACTCCGCGTACATCCTCGAGTGCAGATGGATACTATGGATATTATTAGATGATATAAATGATCAATGTTGTTCGACTTGAACGGCATTCGGCAACAATATAGTAGAAATGGTTAGTGTGAATATAAAGGTCTAACTATTCTTCAACGTGATTTGTCCAGAACATGGATCGTCACTGCTTAAGCCTCGGAAGTTCGGTTCCTTCGGCACCAATTAATTAATATTATTTATTTATGTAAACCTCATTGGCCTTTCAGCCTTATGATGCCCCATATTACACACATCTGAATCAAGGCGACTTTCATTTTGGAGCGATAAAAATACATTAACCGTTTTTCGGATGAACAGGTGTCTATCATTCTCCTTCCTTGTTGTCCCAGGGAGAAAAAGGTAGGATCCTGGTTGAATGCTTCCATATAAGGCAAGACATAGACCACTCTACCCCCTGGCTACATGCTTCCAAAATACATCATCTAACATATGGGCGAGAGAGTAACAAGTCGGTTTAATACCAACTCAGCCAATCTTCATACCTGCTCTCTAATGCCCTCCACCCTTATGAATACCCAATTGCGTGCCTTTTCAATTCCAAACCAACAACAATGTTAAAATCTGAGCCGCCGTGAAACCAATCAGAATCTTTAACTGTAAATCATATCCCTGGCCAAAAACCCCCTGTACCTGACTCCTTAAAGGCTGTTCTAGAGAAGATATTGCTGAAGTAGATGATAAAACACTATTGAGCTGAGTACCATCGAGGATTTTGGGAAGATGCTTTGATAGATGATTGTTGAGGGCTGTGGTTAAGATGCGAGACCGAGTTGTACTTCCTGTCATGCGAAATTGAACGATTGCTCCAGAGGCGGTGGCTAGATATATGTTAGAGGAGAATTAATTCTGAGAAAAAATGTAAGATATATTTTCCGTCAATACAATGTGGATTTAGCACCAAGAGTATAGTGAAAGAACTGCCCACCACAAAAGCGATAAGGGCCTCGAAGAAATGAGTTTGTCCCGGTATCTTCCCAGAGGCGGGACTCGTGAGTAACAATCCGACGTCGAGTATTTGTATAGTTGTATTATAGAATAGCAGATAGATAGGGGGTATTTTGGTTTTGCCGATGATTGTATTTGCAACGATGCTACCAACGGGCACAGCGAGCGTGTATGCTATTAATCGATATCCGGCTTGCCACGTGGAGTCTCCGTATACAGCCTGTGCTTTTTGAGGGATCTCATTGTGATTATTTGAGATGGAATGCCGACTAGAAAGGACGTCCTTGACAATTAAATAATTGTCAGCCACTGCGTCGGTCCATTTCGTAATCGCAAGTTGATCATCTGCATAACTTACAAAGCTACTCCCATCCAAATTCGATTATCTAGTAAAACCTGGGGAAACATTAGTTCCTGAACGCCCTTGCTGCTTCCCACAAACCATTCCCATACAACAAATCCTATCCAAAGGAAAACAGATATGGTCAAGAGACATATCATCGCAGCCGAAGACCAACTAAAGACAGTTGGGACCTCGAGTAATGCAGTAATGAGGAGAACAGAAGCACTTAAGAGCAGCAATGCACCCATGAAATCGACCCTTTTCAGAAAAGATCGCCAGTGGACATTTATTGGCGGGGTAGATGATCCATGATATGGGAATTTTCTCGGTAGTAAAAAGACGATCAATACAAGAACAATGGCTGATCCAAAGACACTACTATCGAAGTTAGTGAGTTGATAGCGAAGGGGAAAGAGGACATCTACTCCATGAAAAATATCCATCTCCATGTAGATTTGGTATCAATGATACCGCCTATCAATGGTCCAACAAGAGCACCTACAGTACTTGCTACTGATATAAAACTACTATATAACGGATACTTTGGCGGGGGAATGAATTCATAGAAAATCGTTAAGGAGATTGAGAACGCGCCAGAGGCGCCTAAACCTTGAAAGGCACGAAAAATGATTTTACATGATGAAAGATAGGATAATCAGATGCGTGTGATATTTAAAGGGTGGAAGATGTGAAGACTTACAGTTGTAGCATGGATTGAGCAGCGCCACAATCAACGGAAAAGGCAAAGAATATGGAGTTCGTCGCAACATATGTCCATTTCCGACCAAAGACATCGTCCCCAAATAATTAGGAACCCTGAAGATAAAGGTGCTATCCACGAATTCTTTAATTGAGTTCCCCAATTTGTTGCCCGACTTGATCTCGGTATCAATCAACTCGAGACAGACATCGCAAGAAGAAATGCATAGATCAAAAGAATAATTAAGTACCTGTGTAGCTAGCGAGATATGTCGTGATAACCCACGTAGACTCATTGAAACTGTGAAACTCGTTGGTCATAGTTACGAGTGATGTGCTTACAATGGAGACTTCCATATTCGGTCCTCAAGCAGTCATAGTCTGATCCACTGCTGGGCCCCCAGGAGGACAGCAAAAGCGAGCTTCTGCCAAATATGAATGAACATCATGAATATGTATTGATGTACCATGACGAGAATTCCTATACTTCCTCTACAGATTTGCGTCGGTGGTCTAGATTGGAATTATTGTGGGATTTGTGCATAGTGGCAGAATTTGGACAAAAGCGGTGAGTTCAAATTTTGTTCAATCAATAATGCTCATGCGACATCATTCCGTTCCAAATCAACTTGAGTATTCATTACACCGCTGTTCTTCCATACATTTAATGGTCTCAGTCGTCTCAAGTCACTGATTTTGTAATTAAAAACTCCTCCATCCCAAGGACAGTATTAAATCTACCCCAACCACTCTTTTTCACGCCTCCCATTGGCAAAGCAGGCTCACCTCGAACACTCATACTATTGATATGAACAGCCCTATATTTGATATCATTAGCGATAGCCTCACAAGTGTGAGTTCTTGTGAAAGACTCACCCAGACTCTAATCGCTTTGCGATGGCAAAACCTTTTCGCAAATCTTGAGTAAACACGGCTGCTGATAGCCCATACTCGGTATCATTTGCCATTTCCATAGCTTCTTCATTAGGCTTTGCAATTCTGTATGCTACCACAGGCCCGAAGTTTCATCATGCCATAATGGCATATCTTCTTTTATATCTCGATGATCATGGGTGTGAATTTTACCGGAGATGATCCGTTAGTTTCCTTTGGCTGTAATTGCTCAATACTTCCAAGAAGACTGGAAGCTCCTTCTGAGAAAGCTTTTGAGACTACCTCCTGCAATCGAGCTTTTGCGGCAGCATTAACAAGAAGTGGTGGATCAGGTGCTGATGATGAAATAGCGGAAAAAGTTGCTTTCAAAATCTCCAAGAATTTGTCTGCTATTTCAGCGTGAATTATGATACGATCTGTCGACATGCAAATCTGACCAGAATGCAAAACACCGCCGAGAATACATTCCATGGTGGCTTTTTGCAAATCAGCATCGGCACATCCGATCGCACTGTTTTTCCTCCAAGTCCATCAAGCATGGTTTGAGGTTCTCTCCGCAAGTACGAGCGATCTTGTTGCCTACTTCCGTGCTTCCTGTAAAATTGATCTTCCTCACTGCTGGATGTCTGATTATAGCGTTTGTGACCATGCAACGTTGGTTGGTTTGACATAAATAATGTTCAGAACACCTGCTGGTAGACCAGCATCGTGGAATACTTTTCCCAGTGCCCAATAACATCTGGTGTTAATTCAGAGCCTTTGAGCACTGTTGTGTTTCCAGTCGCAATTACAGTGGCTGCCGCGCGCATGCCTAATGCAAATGGCGCATTGCTTCAAGACGGATTAGCTGTGAAAATAGCTATCGAAGACGGAAAAACTTACAAAGGTGCAATTCCTAATATCACTCCATATGGCTCTTTCCAGATCATAGCACTTTGTCCCTCACCTGCAACTGTAGGAACACTACCAGTCATTAAGGGAATGTGACTTGCAATATCTCGCAGGATTGACACAGCAGTAGGAAGAATCCATCCTTGGACCGGCCCTACCACTCCACCCATTTCTGTTTGCATGATGTTTCCATATTCTGTTATTCTACTCTCCAAAAGATCCGCTGCTTTGAAGAGTAGTTTCTGCTTCTCCGATGGTCTAACCTTGGACCAGGAAGGGAAAGCCTTCTTTGCAATTTCGACAGCTCGAATTGCATCTTCAGAGCTTGCGGACGCTGCTTTCCAGCAGGCTTCACCAGTTGTTGCACTCACGACGTCGAATGTACTAGTGCCATTCTCTTCTTTCCCGTCAATGATTAAGGAAATCACGAGATCTGGTTTGGATTCAGCCATATTGTGTATAGATGTGCAGAATGAGAGGTGTCTTGAAATTAGAGGTACTTGTGTTTGCAGGTAGTAACCCACGGCTTAAGAACAAATTATCGTACTTGAGAAGTGAGGTACTCATGCGAGATTATGGCTCAGCCGTTGGTAATTGTTGGTTCATCCATGCTCGAAAATGCATATGCATGGTAGCCTGGCATATTATACTATATCTGGGTGGTAATGTTACACTAAATACTGCCTAGTATATCGCGCAAGGGCGCAAGCGGTAACGAGATACGATATATTCCCAGAAAGTTTAGTATTTGTCACCTCTATTCATATTAGAGTTAAGTAGGCACTTTTCTTGCTTCGTAGTGCTGTCCATTGTTCGAGCTAACACTTGAACAACATGGACAAGCAAAAATTCAAATCTTATGTATTTTGATGCGGTTGCTGAGGCTTCACATCAGGGTTTACTAATATTCTTATTGGTTTGACGACGAGTGTTTTCAATGATTTAAATTTGACCATAAAAGCAAAATTTACTACTAGTTTGGTTTCTGGAAACTCTGTTCATATATTACTTTTCTTAACTTCGTCCTCCGATTCCAGTAATATTTTCTTTTTCTAGAGAACATAATTGTCAGTCATAAATTGTGCTCGACCTCTTCTAAAATCTTGTGATGCCTATCAGTCTAGTGATAATACCGTAGAGATACAAAAGCCCTACAGGACTCCGTCTCATCTTTCTCCTTCTTCTTCACTCCATGACCCCTAACCCCCTTCCACTTCTCCTCCCACCTGCCCCACCTGCGCCTAAGCGATCCCCTTACCCGTCCCATTAGCCCACTTCTCTGCCCATCCCTTCACATCCTCAAACTCCTACAAACCCTCTCACTTCCCATCCAGTCGTATCATCCGTCATTGGATCAACATATTCTAGATTCGTATCGGCGGTACACATTATCGCACGGCGCAAATAATCGAAACAATGCTTTTGATGTGCGGTTTCAATATGTGTATGAGCGGCTTTCTGTTCGATATATGGATCTAGTGGTGCACCAGCTGCGCGCGCGATTTGATAGTGCAGGTCGTAGTAAGAGGTGCGGAGACTATGCTGCGGAAAGTGTTAATGGTTCGTGATATGGGGACTGGAAGACGTGGGAGGGAGAGGGGTGGGGTGTTAGAGGGAAGGGGCTAGTACCAGACAGTGTAGTTGATGGAATACTGAGACACTCTTTACAATTGGTGCTATCGCAGGTCGATAGATGAATCCCCTTCCCACTTTAAAGTTGTCAACTAATTAGAACCAGTGCTCGTACGGACGTATCTAAATACTAACCCGGCAGTAAAGATCCCCAAGCAGCTTCCGACTCGGGCGTCGGTTTCATCGAAAATGTAGTATTAGGATACCAAGTTTCTCTCATTGATCCTGGAGGTACTGTAATTCACACCATCAGCCAACATCTAATACCCAATCTCTATGTTCAAGCCAATATCAAAACAGCACATCAGACATCGCCGCACACATCATCCAATCTCAAAATTCTCATCCCAAAACACCACTCATTTATAACTTACCCGATAACCCCAATTCCCTCTCCAACCTCGGAAACCTCCGTCCAACAGCAGCTCCAATCCCAAATGACATCAGAGATAATAACACAACAATAAGTATCTGTACCCATCCACTTTTTCGTAATGGGGTTCGAATACTATCTCTTTTTATAGCTGCATGTTTGTGGTTCTGGTTATCCACTTCATCTTTCCCTGCGCGCAATTCTTCGTAGCCGGCAGGACTACGTGGGCTTAGTGGCAGTGGCATTTTGGTTTATCTTCTACGCTTGGGCTTGAATGCCTTTGGATTTCTTTTCTCTCCTTTTCCCCAAGTTTTGGAATAGTGTTTAGGAAGTAGATTGTAGTCCAACTAGCTACCCGTTCGTTCGTTCAGTAATAATCCCAGATCCAAAGTCTCTTCTAAATCTCACAACAGCAATAATTCATGAATCGATATCGTGATGTAAGCCAAGTGCACCCAGTACGCCAAGTACAAAATATTCAATTGGAATATTCTCAAGCAGTGTTGAAATCCCAACAAAGGACCTTTTGCCTATGGTTCATAATTTGCAGGTGTTGTTAAGTTGGACAAAGGGGGTTTTGATATAATTTCCAGATAAGGGCTTCAATAGGAAATTGAGAGGTTTTATTGGGTGGGGGTTGGATATTAGAATATGGGAAAGGGATGATTAACAGTCTTTGGGCGGTTGACAATGGTGGCCTGGGTATGGATTGGAGGGAAAAGGAAATGCATTGGAGTACTTAGGTATTGTCAGAAGATTTGTCGAGTGATGGATGTAACTTTGCCTACTTTTAATTTGTTAATTTGGATATATTCCATTCATTCACTCATTCACAAGCCAAATAACACAGAGGAACAGGTTTTATCCACCACATTCTATAGCTCGAAATCTACCAATACACGCATGAGAGCGCAAATAAACAACCACATCCCTAAAATCACACAGTGTATGGGTAGAAAGCATACATATAATCAAAAACTCCACATCTTTCCACTAAATCCGTAACACAATATAAAGGGGCTTCGCTAGAAACCCCGTGTTACAAGTACACGTGAGATGAGCATACATCAAAACACCCAACTGGAAAGAGTAACCTCTGCGTAGAACCGTCAATTTCTGTGCTAATAAGCCACTAGGTATCCAAACGGCAGCGTTGATTACATACATCGCCAATCTGCCCATCAAAGCATCCTACCTACCACACCATCCAAACATGTCACCACCATACAGAACTCATCTCGCTCTCTCCGAATCTCCTCTAGCTCACCAGCACTAATAAAATCCTTTGTCTAAATCACATCATGGTCCAGTGACTTTCTCCTAACAAACAACATAATTGATTGATCTCCATCTCCAAGACAAAGAAAAAGAATTGAGAATTTTTCGAAACCAATTTGTTGCATATCTGAACTTCAGCGCGAATTGATAAAACTTGTATTTTAACGCGCCGTATGAGTTTTATACCGTTGGTCATTCAATACCAACCATTTCTATTAATTCTGTTACCGTAGCCTCCCCCTCACTTTTACTTACCGCTTTCTTACAAATCCCATATCATCTCTTGTCCCTCCCGCCGAATATCAATATCGTTACTTCATACGTTAACTCGCTTGACCCCGCCCAGTCCGATCTCCTCATCTTCACTCACATCTTTCTCAAAGAAACCCCCCTCCTGCTCCTCCTCATTCCTTCTCAATCAAGCCGAACTCACCCATCCCATTCCGTACACTCATAACTAACCCAACGGTAACTTCCACCAGCAACCCCCTCTAACTACTCCCATCTCCTTTGTCCTTCCTCCACCCAACCTCATCCTAACCTCAAGCATCACCAACAACCTCAGTTCCTGACGCTAGAACACTTCGCATTCCACACCAACATCAAACTTGCACTACTAAGTGAATAAATAGATAAATCCACAGCTAAAAAATGAATATCAAAAGAAATTGCCTTGATCTCCCATTAACAAATCAGGAAGGGACAGGTACATATTCCCATCTCAATATCATCCATTTTCAACCATCTTAACATCCGAATTCATTACAAAACCATCAAAATATCAGTAATCAACCACCTACTCCTCTCATCTGACGCCTCATTCCCCCCTTAAAACCCCGTCCTAGTATTCCAATTTCCAACTTCCAATTTCCCAATCCAAAAATTCTGCGAATACGGTACTCGTATATATTTTCCAGCTCGGCGACTAAAAATCCTCTCATCTTCTCTTTCTTTGTTCGCTAGTCTCTCAGAAGTCATCTGCCACTCATCTTACGTACTAACTAGTCTTCTAGAATTCAAATCTCTCGTGTGATACATATGAGATATAAGATAAGCGATGCGGTAAGTACCTTGTATCTAGATGGTATTAGGCATATTCGTATACACAACAGATATATACAGTAACATAATGGAATCGAGATGCTGGGTGTTGGTTTCCGTAGTTCTTCAGTTCGTGGTTCGTACGCCGTAGAATTCTCACCACTTTCCCATCTTCCCTTCTCATCCTCCTACCGTATATGTATCTTCTTCGTCGTCTTCCATTCAAACCCACTCCCCGCACCATTTCATCTTGTATCGTATCAAATCCTCACATTCCACAATTTCCATTCCATCTCTTCCCCTCATCCTCTTCTCCCCGTATCCCCTCTTGGCACATCAACTTTCTTTATCCCAAAATTTTTGCTAGAGCTCACTAGTGCAATAATCTGCTAACATCGTGTTGTAGCATGGCGCGATACGATATCTGTAAATCCAGTCTTGTCCATATGCATTTTCCACTGATATTCCCTTCTCGTCAGCAGATCCTCTAACCCCCTTCCACCTTTCCTTCTTCGATGAGGCAAGGCGCGCTAAGGTGATTATATTCCATTTCCCATCTAGCTGTATGCGCAGGTAATTCGCCATCTGCCATCTGCCATCTGCTATCCATCAGCTACCATCGGCCATCCCGAATAGAATCGAATCGATGACCGCCATCTCGCCATCTGCCACCTCATTGGCCAAAGAAATCCCTTCAACCAAACACCCTCCTTCCACACCCTTCCATCTCCCTGCTCCCAACCCCCAACAGATACTCACCTCCTCTTCACAATCGGGAAATATCGGAGCCCAATCCAATCCAACCCGATGCAATCCAAGCCCCCAGACGATTTCTCCTTCTTTCCCTCTTCCAAAAAAAGCCAATAAATCCCTCTCACCGTTCTCTTCCCCTCCTCCTCCCGGGGACAACCTCGCAATTTATTTCTCTCTTCTTCCTCACCTATCTACCCAACTACCAACTCCCCAACTCAAAAACATATGTAAAGAAGATTGGGCACGAATGCAAATATTCGTAGGGATGTAATTATAAAGATAAAACAAAAAAGCCGGGGAGAGCACGTACCTTACCTACCTACCTACATGCCTATCCATCCTATGTTTGGAGATATCATTAAAAAGTTCAAAAAATTCCATTCATCCCGCTGCAGTGATGAGAAAGAATAAGGGGAGAATGACAATGAGAGTTTCTCATGAGAAGGAGAATTCATAAAGGTTATTTCTGTGGATGGATTGAATGATTGAATAAAAAAATTAATAAGAAAATAAAAATGATAAAGTGATATCCAAAGAGCTGAATTGGTTTGAGTTGAATTCAATTCAATTAAAGCAAACCATCTATCCATTCATCCGCCCATTCAAAAGAAAAAATTGGTTTGATTCCCAGCAAAGAAGCCAAAGAAAGCAAAAGTATTCACAAGAAAGACCTTCCTTCCATCTCAAACTTTTCAAGAATAATAACCCTTCATTTCATTTTCATTTCTCACGACAAACTAAACAAAAATAGCTTATCCATCCGCTACCCAAGCAACCGGGAGTGAGTGGAAGTGTTCCAGCCCCACTGCCCTTAGCTCATATACCAAACAAATGGAACTAATGGAACTAATGCACATAGCCGTAAAGCTGACGCCACACTTTCTATATGTGACTTAAATTGATATGACCACCCAATGAATGCTTTATGGCATCCTACATCACTTTACTCTACTTCATCCACCTCATCAAAATCAACCTGCCATATCCTATCCATAATCAAGTTCATCTAGGCCAACATTTGCATGCTCAAAAAGCTCAGGCGCAATCTCCAAATGCTTAGAGCAAGCAAAATGTGCATCAAAAGCCTCCAGGACTAATGTGACATATCCCGAAGAAAGGTACTTCAGAGGGGGCTAGACCAATATCCACATTCCAGTAATCCCAAAACAGCAATCTTGTGCAACCACAGCCAATTCTCAACATTCCTCGCAACTTGCCGGTTTATGGATACCTAGCTTATTAGGAATCTACAGAGACCAGAGACACCTAATATGCAACAGTAAAATTCCTTGCCACTTAATGAATGTACCCTTCAAGCTGCGAACCCTCTGCTCTTGCATGCACGAACTGGTGGGGAAGTGCATTTACATAAAAGAGAAATGTATTCTGGGCTTGTTTGTGTTGAGCCTCGAAAGAGTCATCTCTGATTTGTCCAGAATGTATTGTTGTGATTGAATTGAATTGATGTCTTGTTGGGTAAAATAATGTAGGGTTACATGGAGAGATACAGCTTGATATAGATTTCTGAGACAAATAAGATAATCATCTTTTGAATACCTTTTCTCAGTTTCAAAGGACTGAAGAAAGAGCAATTTGACAATTGCATGCAATTCATATGAGCAATAGACGCGCTTCTGGAAGGTTTGTAGATGCGCTTATGTGATGTGACTTTGAAGTTGTCGAAAACAGTGATTGGCTGAAAACGGTTCTTTGCCCAATTCATACACTAGCTTTCATCACTACCATTCTCTCGAATACATAAAGACCTGCCCAAATCCTTTCTTTTGATTTATTTTTCAAAACAAAGGCTCTTACACGGCTAGAATATCGTGCATAGAGCAGGAAAGTTTGTTGCTTACTTTCAACAGCAACTTCACCACGACTACAGCAGAAGACAAAGAAAATTATTTTCTTGACACTATTGCAACCTTAGAGCCTCTGAATCACTATCAGGGGTACTCATCACTGGACACTTACATTTAATTTGCTTGACACCACGGTTCCAGAACATAAGCCTCCGAAGGAAAGACGGCGCGGCCTGCAAGAAGCCACAGGTTCATCCCAAACTTTCTGATACTGCACGGTCCTGAGAGTAAAGGAACATGATCCCACTTGAATCACCTTCTCAGACCTCAACCTAAATTTGGTACTTCAGATGAACCATTTACTCTTCAAAGAACTTCTTTGGAATTTCCAGAACTTTGAAAAGGAACATCTATCAGGTCTCATTTGCTTCTTACAATCCTTCTCTGGCCGAGGTTCAGAAGACATTCATCAACAACAGCAAAAGTAACAGCAAGTAGCCATATATCTCACCACACAGAAAGGGCATAAGTTGAAAGCGAGCCTACAACAATTCAACACTATTGTCACAATAGATTGGACGAGAATTCATTTAATTGCCACAGCCTCTGTGGCTAATAATCTGGTTGGTGAATTTTCTACACTGGTAGAGGGCCGTTTATAAGCTAGTGACCAACATCTCCAAAAGACGACTTCCTTCTTTCACTGAATTTCCGAAGCTTCCATACCAGGATCAACATGACGTTATCACCACCACCATCAAGAAGTAGCGAAATGTTTCAACATGATCTTCATCATTTAGTGGCACATAATGCGAACACGTCTTATCCGCAACCAAAGTACGAGCAAGATGAAGGCATACATATGCAGACACATTACGATTCGCCCCTTTCGCACGAAGATCAATTCGTACGCTCTCGGCAACAGCATGCTAGCTATCCATACCAGCATCAACATCAGGACTCCGGACTAGGGATTCAATATGTGAGTTGCTGAGCAAGGCTTGCCCACTTTGTCCAAACTAATTGTTGATCCAGGAGTATCATGATTTTCAGACACCCATGTATCAGGATCAGTACAGTACTCCAGCCAGCTCACCAACTCCTTCATCTCAAGATATGATAAGAACGAGAAGTGGTCTTACGATTCAAAGAGGTGGACAACAAACGTTGAGGCCTATGCCCGAGGGGCGTCATCGCGCAGAGAAATCGCCCAAAGTGAAGAAGGCTAAAAAAGAAAAGGTGAAAGCGGAGAAAAAGGTGGCCAAGCTAGATAAGCCGTTGAGCGAGCTTACCAAAGATTGGAAACACGTTCCAGTCGCAGATATCGATACATACGTGAATAGGTCGGCCGAGGAACGACGTAGAGAGGTAGACGATGGTAAAGTCCCAGGGAAAGTGAAGAGACCAATGAATTCCTTCATGCTTTACCGCAAAGCATATCAAAATCGCACCAAGGATTGGTGTTTACAAAATAATCATCAAGTAGTGTCTCAGGTTTGTGGTGATAGTTGGCCGTTGGAACCCGAGGCTGTGAAAGAGCAGTTCAGTGAATGGGCTAGGATTGAGCGAATTAATCACCAAAACGCACATCCGGGATACAAGTTTTCTCCAACGAAACCTGGCGCCGGCAAATCCTCCAAGAGGAAGATGTCTGAAGATATCGCTTCTGATGATTCAGACTTGACTGATTTTGATTGGCAAGGAGTAGGTCAGTCAAAGAAGAGACGGAACTTTCGAAATCCACCACGGCCCATGCTGCAACAGCCTGTCATGTATCCTTCAACAAGATCCGCATACCACTATTCCTCACGCGAACATTCTATGGAGCCAAACTACGACAATTATAACAAATCCTCATACCAGGTTGCGAACCCAGGAAAGCAACCTCCTGCTCAGTATAATCAGGCAGGCATGACTGGAGAGTATTATCAACAGACTATTCGCAGTAACCCCTTAGTAGCCGGTGTTGAAGACGTCATCATCAAGAAGACCCCAGCTCCAGGAGTTCATTCGTACCAAGTCAGTATTCCAGGAGGACATGAGTTCGATATAATGCACCCACAACCACACTATACACCCTCCCCTGGGCCGGATTTCAGGATAGACCCTTCCTTGATGACTCAAGATCATGGCCAATACGACAATACCAACTATCATGAATCTCATCCTGATGGAGTGTATTTTGGTAGTAATCATGACGCTGAGCAAGCATGGCAGGCCGGATACGGAATGAACGATAGAGAAATGGATCCTGCTCTTCAGTATCTCCCTGAACAGCATGCAGACAAAGGGCAGATCCATGATCAACACATGGATGTCTTGCGCGGACACCAAGAAGGGTGGCAGATTGAAACACTAGATAGTGGCCGAGAATTCGACAACTGGATGGGAGCCGGAGAGGAATAAATGATCGAATGTTGATGGAGTTCGGGCGGGTTGCTCGTGTACATGGTTTCTGGGGTGCATTGGGTACGGAGAAGGAGGTCTCGTTATGTGCATTTCTCGTGGTATTGGCGTGTGGTGTGATAGTCTGACAATTTTCTTGTGTATGGAGAGGTTCGACGATTTTTGCGAACATAAATCTCTCCATGATGTAGATAGGGATGGACGTTTTGCCTCATATCCAGCCACATAAATGAGAGCTGGTATCACCAATGTCCTATTCATAAATCCTCCTGTGAACTTTCACGAAGCAATCTGGTTATTTACCATATCTTGCTGTATTGTATATGATTGAGAATTTATGGACAAGGGGTTTGTTAATAAGGAGGGCTGACGAGCCTTAACAAAGACATTGTCATGCAGGTTTCCGTTCCAGTCACATTGTCCTATTGTGATTGATGTACCTTCTTAAAAGTGCCAGACATGAATGAGTTCCTAAATAAAAACTGCTCATTGGCATAATTGACTCCTTCGTTGTAAATCATATACCTAATAGTAGACATTCAGATTATACTTGAAAAAGTAAAAAGGTTCAAATGAGTGTAGTGAGGTGAAGTGAAGAAAGAACATTAGTTCGAACGCAATGTGGAACTAATTTTAGATGCCAAGACCCACTTTTTCGTGTCGCGACTTTTGGATATGTTTCTTTGCTTCTTCGCGACTTCACAAACAGATTACCTCGATGAGTCCAGGGCGATATTTAAATATATAAGGTACATAGTAGAAAATGTATGGGGATGTAGGGAACAAATTGGTGAGTCAAATATCGCCCACCATTTAAATCTTCTAGCTAACAATATCCAGGTTCAACATGCCAAAAGAACTCAAAAACTCGAACACCTTCCTCCATATCAGACAGAGATGGTCCGCGCAGTCACTAGAGAAGTTAGAGACTTAGATAAAGATGCTTCAAATATTCTGCAATCAATTGGTGGTTCCTTTGATCCATCTGCCGACCCTGCGACAGCATGCACTCTCCTCGTTGATCACTTGTGTATGCGAAGGAACAAACGTTGTCTCCTTGCCTACCATCGTACAAGAACAGACAAGCTTGAAGAAATGGTTTGGAATGGTAGTGACGTATTGGATCTAGCTGCGCAGCAACATCAAGTTACGAATGAGGGACAGAATGGAGGCGCAGATTTGGGAAGTGGTGAGGGGAATACCAGTAGTCTAAGTCCCGAAGAGGAAGAATACGTGAGGCAATATAGCGATTTACTCGCTGCGTTTAAAGGACACTGGACTGACATTGATCTTACTGGAAGCCTTGAACCTCCCAGGGATTTGTTCATCGACGTTCGGGTCCTCAAGGATGCCGGGGAGATTCAGACAGAATATGGGTAGGTAATACACACCAATTATATGGACGTTGACTGACTTGATTACAATGCAGTACCATCAACCTTACCAAGAATTCGCAATTCTACGTTCGCCAAGGTGACGTCGAACGTTTGATCGCTCAGGGATACCTTCAAAAGCTCAGCTAAACAGGAGCTTCCACCACACAACTGTGAAGCCAGTACATCACACGGCGATGTTTGTTAAATTCAATCGAACAAATGGATGAGAGAAGTCCATCAAACATTGCGGGAGGTGAATGGATTGGGATGTCAATGAAAGACTAGAGTACAGAGCGCTCTCCACCCATGGAACAACACGGCTCTGTGCTCACCAAACCTAGCCCGCTGAAGAGAAAGACCCTATTGCGGCCGGTGCCGGAGATTTGTGGGTTAGTGGGGTCCCCTATTCTCATTTGGGCCCAAAACGGTGAATAGGAGTAGGAGAAGGCGACGAGAATTGTGCAGTTTACACGACGATATCTTGTTATTTCTATTACGATATAAATACCACGCGAAGAGTGGAAGTATTATTGTATAGTGTCAGGTGGGAGACAAACAACAAAACTTTTCCGTAACCAAGCTTTGGTGCGGGGTACATTAAACGAAAGGTGTGTAAAGAAAGGTACCAGGAGATTTCAAGATGATCGTATTCTGAAAATACCTCAAGTTAAACTGGGAGGATCCTATTGGATATGATGAAGGCTTCTATGGTGGCTGCTGAGTGGGAAACCTTCTCATGGTCGTACAACTTGCTTCTGCGCTGTAGCCGGCATGCATCAATTGAAAGGTTGACGGTCTCTAATCACTTTGTACCTTGGCTTTACCTAAGAATTGGTTACGAAAGCGGTATTTCACATTGGAGTACTACTGCTTCTATTGTACGAGGCCACTTCTCCGGAAGTTAGTTTTGATCACTTAGAATTGAAGTATCCATGACTTGAGAGGTGACATCTCATTCATGACCAACAAAAAGCTAGGTATCATTAAATTCTGACAGCCTTTTGAGCGATATAGCAGTTTAATTGGCGAGGAAAGATTCCCATCATTTGATCTAGGTAGTGCGGTGTAATGGAGTAACAGTGAAACCAAAAAGCATGGCAAGCTCTTGGCTATGGCTTTGGCGCAAAAGAGGATGGTTTGGCAACGGTTTTCGCAACACATACAAATGAAGGTTTGTTTTGGTAGGAAATACCACAGCATCGGCAACATGAATGGATGTGGGTTAAAATCTGGGTTGAGGATTCTAATTACTTCAATATTCGATAATAAAAATGATAACCAAGATGATCAAATATAAACCTGCAGAGATGAAGAAAAGGTAGGTATAGAAGATGTAAAAGAATACTTGAAATATTTTATTCTATTAAATCCATATACCAATACAAAGCGTGCTCTGTATAGATAGTGACACAAATTCCAAATTCCCATGATATGATGATACAACATGGGAAAGGATTGGAGTAAATCGCATACCGAATTTATGATCCTTGAGATTTTAAAGTGGTGCAACTTGCAAGAGATAAAAGGCAGAAATATTCCGGTGGGGAGAAATGACGTGACCCCACCTTTTCCCCACTTATACGGAGTAAGTCCACGAGTCCACCATGGGTCTAAACGTTATCAAGCATACGGAGTAAAAATAAAAATAAATTTTTCTCCTGGTGTCGGTATGATATCGAGACTCTCTCCAACCTCTAGCCTACCCGCCTACTAACTGCAATCTAAATTCTCACTGCTCCATCTCCAATTCCTCTTTCTCTCCAACATTTTTCAAGCTATCATTGTGAATTTGTGATTCCTCCTGCATCCGGTAAACTGTGGCTGCATCCCGATTCCATCATCTGTACGGTCAAGGTATGAGTGGAGATATTCTGATGGATATTCCAATTTGGCTTATGCAAGCTATGATGCATCCCAGGAAAAGCTATTCCCCTAGTGAATATGAATTTCTTACCGAGCACGCAAACGTACGGAGAAGGAACGTACGGAGAAGTACGTAGGTTAACCTCCTAGGTACACACACTTCTTTTTTCTTTGATAGCATTTTCTTCTGGTCTAGAAAAGCTTCCATTACTTCATACATACTAGAACTTTCTACATATTGCAACAACACATTTGTTTTTCTCCACATTTTTATTTTATTTTAGTTAATTTTGTTGCATTATTGTATTGTGTTTTCCAATCCAAAAGTCCAAAAGTCCAAAAGTCCAAAAGCCCAAAAGCCCAAAAGCCCATACATCCAAACAATCACATTGATTCATTTGTTCATTCAATCTGATATCTCCACCTATCTGCTAAGTCTTCAAGCTACAGGGAAATGCCCAAGGTTGAGCCATCAAACTACACTACTTGGGACTAAGGGGAAACTAGTAGCTAGATCTTATCTACAAAGTAGACTTCCTGAACTTTTCCATAATTCATTTTTATTCGTCAATTTCAATTTCAATTTGCATCATTACAATATCTTCTCCCCGTAGAACTTGCTTCTGCGCTCTGCGAGCGTGAGGCAGATACGAAAATTTGGATACCTAGGTAGCTTACCACACATCGCACTCTTTTTTCTTTCTTACCTCTGACCTGCAAAAATTGTCAATAATGTCTTTCCCCTCACCGGCTTCAGGGCCAGCCCGGCGTCGTGGAGATTCTGTCTCTTCATACTCTAGTCCCCGTCTCATCCCTCGTTCGTCCCCTACCCAAGATGGCGTCTCCAATATGCCATCCGATGTGAATCACGGCTCCTTTCGAGGTCAATCTTCTCAGCAAAATTCGACTGCTAATATTGCCGGCACTTCACACCAATACCAACCTACACGTTCTTTTGTTCATCTCTCCTATCGTGGAGACCCAGGTACGTGTCACCTCACCTCATACTTCAGATGAGATATCGCAATTGATCATCATCTGACATCATCGCAGCACCCGTAGACAGCGCACAGTATGCCCGTAGTGTTAGAGAAGATACCGCCGAGCTTGCATCATATGCCCTGTCCGACACCCCAGCCGCAGTTCCTCCTTCCCCTACCCGACCACGCACAACGCAGATGCATCTCGAATCATACTTCAATGGAGGTGAAGAAGAGTCAAGGCTGAACCGAGAAACTGAAACTTCACGTCACGAAACTATAGAAGAAGTGTCTGAGCCAGTCACTCCAGAGGAGCGCTCCTCGAGCAGCCTTCCACAAAGCGCATCTGGTATAGCCAATATGCTCAGATCCTCTCCTCCAAGTACATCACCGCCAAACACAGATGGAGCATTTGACTATGGAGCCATTGAAAATAATCATGATGATACCGATTCGCCGAATGGCCGTCTTATAATTACCTCACAAGGTGTCAAGATGGACTCGACGGAACGCACCCCCTTACTGTCTAAAGTTTCATCCTCGCATACACATCCCAATTGGATCAGAGGAGATCACGATCTTGAAAGTTTACAAACGAAAAAAGTACCAAGTTGGCCGAAGCTACAGAATGCCTTGAAATCAACTAGAGAACGAAGCACTACCGTTGTTGAAACTGCCTTCAACCCCAAGCGCTGGGATAAAAAGGCAATATGGCAAAATTGTGTCATGGCACCGGTTCAATCTCTCCCGTCAGTACTTTTAGGAGCGCTTCTCAATATCTTGGATGCGTTATCATATGGAATGGTATGTTTAATTGCTGCTTACACCGATTACACAGGACCTTAAGAACAGTAAAGTAAGCCCTAATCCCAGGGCTTACTTCTTCTATTACTTTTACTTCTAACTTTCATTGCCCGTTCCAAGCCAATGACCTTCAAATCCAGAACTTACTTTCATTATGCCTATTACATGCTAACATTTCTTTCTGTAGATCTTATTCCCTCTAGGACAGCCAATCTTCGAAAAACTTGGTGCTGCTGGAATTTCCATATTTTATGTGAGCACAATTATTTCGCAATTAGTGTTCTCATGCGGTATGAGTACATTCAAAGGAGGTATTGGTAGTGAAATGATAGAAGTTGTACCATTTTTTCATAAAATGGCGTTTACGATAATGGAAGTCGTTGGCGAAGATAATCCCGAAGCCGTCATCGCGACTACTATCACGTCATATGCGGTTAGTTCCATTTTGACAGGTCTTGTATTCTTTTTGATGGGAACCTGTGGCTTTGGTTACATCGTTGGATTCATTCCCAGACACATACTCATAGGATGTATTGGTGGTGTTGGTTGGTTCCTCATCGCTACTGGGTTTGAGGTTACAGCACGCCTTGATGGGAATTTAAATTACGACTTAAACACTCTGAACAAGATGTTTGAGTCTGATACAATTGCTTTATGGGCTATCCCTTTCGCCATAGCTCTATTTATTGTCTGGTCACAAACCAAAATTACCTCGAAATTTTATTTATCCGCTGTCATCATGGTCATTCCAGCAGTATTTTACTTCTTTGTCCTTTCATTGGATGAGCTGGAAATACCTAATTTACGTCAGAAGGGCTGGATTTTTGAGGGACCTGAAGCTAATGAGCCATGGTGGTATTTCTGGACCTTGTACAAATTCCATCTTGTGCGTTGGGACGCCATTATTGAAACAGTCCCTGCTATGTTTGCTTTAACATTTTTTGGACTTTTACATGTTCCTATCAATGTTCCCGCATTGGCCATCAATGTTGGAGAGGATCATCTTGACTTGGATCGAGAATTAATCGCACATGGTGTCTCAAATATGCTATCTGGATTTGCTGGAAGTGTTCAAAATTATTTGGTTTATACCAATTCGATACTTTTCATGAGATCAGGTGGTACTCGTCTGGCTGGTATTTTACTTGCCGCCACTACGTTCGGTATTCTAGTGTATGGACTCATCTTAATCGGGTACATCCCCGTCATGATGGTTGGGGCTCTCATCTTTGTACTTGGATTCGAACTTTTGGTTGAGGCAGTTTGGGTACCAAGGAAGAAGTTAAAGTCCCTTGAGTATTTGACAGTAAGTTATGATTGAATAAAATTCCTCTTCGATTCCTATCACGTCGGATGTTCACATATCTCGATAAAAAGCTAACATATCTAGGTATGCGTAATAGTTATCACAATGGGTGTCTATGATTTCGTCGCTGGAATCTTCATTGGCATTGGTTTGGCCTTCGTATCATTTGTAGTCCAAACCTCTAGGATCCCTGCAGTCAGAGCATCTTACTCAGGTGAGATAGCTGGGTCCACTGTTCGTAGAAACGCTACTCAATCCCGCTACCTTCGAGATGTTGGCCAACAAATTCACGTTACAAAGTTGGCTGGATATCTTTTCTTTGGTACTATCGTCAGTGTCGAGGAACGTATCCGTGCATTAGTCGAAGATGAAGCATTCACTGAAAGACCCATCCGTTTCTTGATATTCGATCTTTATCATGTGACGGGAATTGATTATTCCGCTGCAGAAGCGTTTCTTCGATTGAATCGCATTTTCAGCAAGAAAGGTGTTACCTTATGTCTTAGTGGAATTGATTCTGAAGGTCCTATAGGTAGTCATCTAAGATCAGTTGGTCTTGGTCAAGGACAAGTAATTGAAGATGGTAATGAGGTAACATTATTCGAGGATTTGAATTCCGCATTAGAAAGTTGCGAAAACGAATTATTGAAAACACTTTACGCTAGTCAACAAGCTCGAGCAAATCGAAATGTAACTTCAAATCAATTAGAAGTACCCATAAGCCGAAATAGCCGGAATAAATCATTCTCGCATTCTTTCGATACTCAATTCGGTTCTCCAAGACGTAGTCAACTTTTTCGAATGGCTACAAATGCCTTGGAGGAAACTAGCGTACCTGATATTAAATATTCTAATTTCAAAGAACCCCTTCGCTTAATTCTTCAAACCTTTCAAGGTCTGACCAAAAAGAATGAAGACTTCTGGTTCCGCGTCGTGCCTTTCTTTACTCGTAAAGAATTCCCCGCCGGATCAACACTCTTCCGTCGCGGTGAACCAGCAAAAGGCTTCTATCTTCTCGAGGAAGGTATCCTCCGAGCCGATTACGAATTACCTCAAGGACGTTACTTTGAAAGTATAGTTGCGGGAACCACATGTGGGGAATTACCATTTTTCTCCGAGACGGATCGTACGGCTACAGTAGTGGCGGAAAGAGATTGTGTGGCTTGGTTAATGGAGAAGGCGGATTGGGATTTATTGCAGGAGAAGGATAAGGAGGTTTCCCAGGAACTGTTGAGGATTGGTTTGAAGTTGACTAGTGAGAGGATGAGTGCCATCACTAGTTATGTTTTGACTACTGCTGGATAGAGGTTGGGAAGTTGGTGAAGGGGATGGGAGGGGATGGAATTGGGAATTATTGTAGATGAGGGTGGGTTATTATGGGAGTAAGTGGTTTGGTGGTGGATGATGGTGGATGGTGGTGGTTGTATTTAATGGGTGGATTGATTGATTGGTTGATGAGCGGGTGGATAATGCGAGTATGCGAGCATGTATGTATACACATGCATGAGGGATATTCATTTATTTGTTTACTTGTCTATTTACCTAGTAGTTATTGGTCCACAGTACATTATATGCCTAGGTATCTCATATATACATGTATACATACATGCACGAAGCGAGGGAAGAACAAAGGAAGGAGGAAAGAAAACTTCATAGGTGTAGGTGTAGTTACAGGTACTTAAAATCTTTTGATAATATGAGCGGAGTTTTTTAAATAGGTGTTTGGGATGGGAAATGGAAATGGAAATGGAAAAGTAGGAACTGGGTTTTCAAAAGTAATGGGCTGGGGTGGGAAAATGGGAATTAAAATATTTAAAAGAAAAGTTATGGAGTTTTGTTTGAGTGGATGAGATGTGTGATGAGATGTGTGATGAGATGGGAGGTGGGTTAATGAATGAGTTGAATGAGTTGAATGAGTGAGTGAGTGAGAGAGTGGGTGGGAGGGTGGATGAGTGAATAGGAGGGTAGATGAGTGAATGGGTGAATGTGATTTGTGTGATGTGATGTGATGTGATGTGATGTGTATGATTTATATAGGTTGAGAAGTGAAGGTCAGAGGTTAGACTTTACAATATTCTATTTATATCAATATCATTAAAAAAAACTACGCTGATGTTATTATATAGTCTATCATTCATTACATTACTGACTATTAACTCTTTAATAGAAATATATTCGAAAATCAAGATGATCTATTTATATTTATATAAAAACATATCTCAGTATTCAAATATTCAAGTATCTAAGTTTTTAAATATTTATAAATTATAAAAATAAGATTTTTTAATTATTAATAAATATATTTAGAGAATGAGTAAGAAATTATTTCAAGTTTTTTGATGAGAAAGTTTATTAAATTATAAAATATCAATAATAAAGATCTTTCATTTGAACGAGTCTTCAATCAATATTGGGTTTCTATAGCTTGAACTTTGTATAGGTGTCCAGCTGTTTAGAGAATATCTGTGCAGGGAAATAAAATAGTGCCCTAGTAGCTAACATAATCAATGGTTGTCAAGCTCAAGATGTCTTTGTGTGCATTATTGCTTTCTGCTTGATGAGGGGGTTCAGTGATGAGAAGAAATCCATGGATGCTTGCAGTGATTGGTGGAGTCCAATGCTTAGCTGCTTCTAATTTCTCCATGACAGGTGCGTGGGACAGCATAATACCATGAATAGTTGTAAGGTAGAGAGGCAAGATGATTGCTTCTCTAGAGCTGGATCTGAGAGCGAATAGTAAAAGCTGCTCTGAAGCATGGCGAGAGTACAGTACTTTTATCATTGTGATGGTTACCGCAAATATATAACAGTACTTTTGTAACCTTCTGGATGGCCATTCACGATAGACGGCTGTGTGAATTTAGGTCCTTTGAAAACACGCTGCTCATTTGTCGTATCCAACTGGTACCACAATCTCATGGGATTCGAAATAATTCCACGTGGCTCTACCAAGCTCGATTCGCATGCGTAATGAAGAGGTATTTTTACGAAATGATTTGGCTTGATAGAATGCTAAGGTTGTCAACAAAAAACTGATCAATGTACAAATCAGAAGAGATAAAAGACTCTTGTAGCTAGACGTTATTGTGCTCTCTTTCCCTCAGCAGAGCTTTGTGATAATATTCCGCAGATCATACTCGATAACTATAACTGGGTATGTCTAGTGATATAGCACACGAAAAAAAGATCTTCACTCATGAGGAAAAGCAAGGAACCGAACATCCAAAAAGGGCATGGAAAAACTTGATAAATGGGAACTCGAGACTTTGCAGACTCCGTCGGCTAACTTCGCAAATTCTAGAGTATCGCTGTTTTCGACAGCACTGAAGATGGAGAGTGAAGAGAAGGGTAATTTGAACTGTGGAATTCTAGTGCAAAAGATATGCTGGAATGAGGGAGGATCCTTTGGAGTGGTTCGCAGTGACTGGGTAATATGATACACAACTTTATTCAGGCCCTTTAAAATCTTCAAGCATGCAATTTGAGATGTAAATTCGTGTTTTTCCAGAGTGTGCTGGAAACTTCCTGCAAGGTGACTTCTAAATCTATCAAGTGAATCAATCTTTGTGGAGGTTTTCAGAAAACTATATGTATTAACACGCCCATACCATCGTAGTTTATTAATACTTATTAATGTCTCAGCAAGATCTGTTTTGAGGTGCTGCAATTCGACATGATTTATACCATTTAAGTCGTGCCCATCTACGAAATCCTGAAAAATACCACAATACTTATTCCACTATCAACCTCTAAAGGTTAGCTTCTAATAGTATTGTGTATTTTTTATGATATGATTTAACGACCGAATCAATCGAATCTATGTATCTTAAATTGAGTTCTAGGCATTGGAGTCATTGAGAAGGGTAGACGACTCATTACTGTCGGGTTGTTACGCTGTAGACGGAAACAATGAGGGGCTGAAAGATCTCTTCATCATTGCTTCGCGTTCCCTTGGATGTTGGTGTTTCGAGTGAGTTGGTTTCTCGATCTTCAATTTACTTAAGCTGATATTGATTAGTGGGCAATATACTCAAAGCATTACGCAACTGTTCGGCGGCGCTGATACTGTAAAAGAGGGTGGTCGAGATACGTGCATTCCGATAGCACACTGTGAGGGGAAATGAGGGAGGAAGGTTGATTAGATTATATTGTAACAAATTACTTATAGAGAAAATGGGTTTCACAGTAAATTTGAAATTAGAACGATTTGGATTTAAAGAAGAATATAAAGAATTGATTAATTGTGGAAAGAAGAAGACGAAAGCCTTTCTTTATATTTAATTATGAAAGGTTATATGATTGAACCCTTGTAAACCTCTATGTATATGGTTTGTAACCTCAACTTTCTCACAATACAGATTATAGTTATGTTGTATCGATTTATAAATCCGAAAAATTGGTAACCACTCGTGTAGGCCACAGCATGACCGAGAATTACTCGCAACAAGGCCTTTGATTTCGCCTTCAAGGACTTGTCCCCCAGGAAGCCGTAGAAGTCCTATTGCACCTCACAGCTACATTCGCTTGGACAGAAGAACAAAAGCTCAGCAAGCTACACAAGATTTTTTGGATTTCCTGGAGCTGCTCCTAACTTTGAGGAGAAAATCGTAGAAATTAAGAATAAATTTACATAGTCGATGCTATAATTCGCACAGCCTCGACGTGGGCGGCTGCACAGGAGATAACGAAATTTCCCAACTTCTTGACCGGTACCGATCCTGAAGTTTTGGATATAAATGTACGCTTCATCTCCTATCGCATATGCTGGTCACCGAAGCCATGAGTTGTGTGGTATATTGCCGCTTGCGCTGGTGGTAACGCAGATACGCTACTTCGGCCTATTGAAATAATGGGCGGCCGATTCAACTGTGCTACACGGAATTGCAATGAGCCCATTATTCTGGAGTACTTGTTGACCTATGGCGCATTTGTCGATAATATGAGCATGAAAGGGGTTACTCCTCCTATGCACGCTGCGCGAACCGATCATGTCAGATTTGCTAATATCAATGTCACTTCCATCACAGACCAGATGTTTTTAACACCCACAATCACCTACAACAACCATGAAGTCCTCGAACTCCTTCTCGATCGCTATACAATTCAGCACATGCCAAAAGCCCTCATCTTATAGAACCTATGCACTCAAATTTCACGTAAGGATTGCAAGATATAAACAACACAAAAAAACCACACAATAATATATTACTAAAATAAAACGAAAGCTTCCCCTCTCCTCTCCTCTGTACATCTACCACTTACTTCCTTTCCACCCATTCTATCATCACCCAAACCAATCAACCAACCAAAGAAGGAAAAAAGAAAATGTCCACACGATCCTCAGCATCACCTACAAAAAAATGCAGAAAACACATAAAAACAATCAAATCGTGCAACTCTACCCATAAAAGAATAGAGAAATATTGATATAGGGATCAAGACTGACCGAATAGAGTAGGAGAAATACTTCTATAAAGTCTACTTTTGAGATCCCGTTGGTGATTGTGATTGTGATGTTGAGGTTGAAGATAGGAGTTGTGGATTGTGGTTGCGTTAATAGGAGAATATGGAAATGAAAAGGAGGGAAGTTAAAATGAAATGAAATGAAAAGCAATAAACTATATTGCTAAAGCAGATGCGGTAGCTTATTATCACACAAAGGCAGGGTGATGTGATGTTGAGAGTGACTGAGAGTACGATGAGGAATGATGTGGGCCCAGGATCCTATCAAAATAAGTAGGGTTAATTGCATTTAATAATGTGGTGTTCATTCTGAAAGGGGAAAGTGAACAGAATAAAATACCAGAACCGTATACTGCACAGGCAAAAATGTTTGGAAATGCCAAAATTTGAACTTGAAACTTATGCCATGACATCTAGAAGGGTTCATAATTGGTTCATTGATCTCTCAAAAGCTCTCCCCAAATCATTGTGCTAGCACACCCTTCCCCCGAATCATCTATCATGCAATCTTTGTCACCGAGGTATCGATCGTTTCAATAATTTGGAATCGCAGATAGTTGTTGCGCAAGATATTCATTCCGAGCACCTTGCTACATGATATGCAAAGTGACCCTTTTAACGCTCCAAATACACATCTTGAATGTAAGAAAAGGTGACCACCAGAGATTTCATCCATTTAATCCTCAATAATGTTACCTTTCTCTGAGACGTACAAACCATCCAAGAACTGTTATGACTGTCAGTATAATTTTTTTGGATAAGAAATTTTGATGCCTACCTTTCGGATATCCTTGTTTCGTACTCTGCAGATTTGTTGAATGTCGGCGGCGCATTGGGAAACATCCTCAAGGGAGTTACCAGATAATTGAAGCTCATCCTTAACGTTCTTTGATGGCTCAACAGCAACACCCTCTCTCATTGGAACCTTACGGACGATCTTCTCACCGATGAAGTTTCTATACCAATATAATCAGCATTTCCATCTTCCAAGCCAAATTCTTTCCTTTGAACCATCATACCTGATCTCAACGACTGGGATATCCTCTGGTCCCTTCTCAACGTTGACGTTAATTGGGAAATGTGCGTAGACATATCTCATCTTGTATTTGAAACCCTTGGTAACACCGATGATCAAGTTGTTGATGAGAGTACGGACGGTTCGGAGAGTGGCGACGTTCTTGCGGGCTCCGTGGTGAAGCTCGATCTTGATGACATCCTTCTTTGGCTTGGAGAAGTTGACTGCCAAATGGCTAAGGTCCTTGTGGAGTTTGCCTATTTCGATTGTATTAGATTTGCGGATTGGCTGATTGTCGATCAATGTAGGAATTGTTTACCTCTTGGTCCCTCAACGGTAACTTGGCGGGATTTGATGGCGACCTTGACTATTCAATCAAACCGATCAGTATTCATTCTTCATCTGCAGAAATTTTCCTTCCAATATTCTTCGATGCGCTTCATCAATTCCTTCTAGATTGAACTGCAATCCCCTTTCTTCGAATTTCAACAATCCAATAATGAAAAACACCGTACTTACCACCCTCTGGGATGGTCAGAGTCTCTTCGGAATGAATGTACTTCATCTTGGCCGATTTGTCGAATGTCGGAAATGGCGAAAAGGTGTAATTTACTGGCCGTCGTCCTAGGTAAGAAGTTCAAGATCGCGAAAATCAAAATTGTTGTGGGAAGCGCTAAAAATTCGCTAACGAGGGACCGAAAATGGCAGGAACTTTTGAGGTCACGTGTGCAAGAATTTTTTACTTCACAT
This sequence comes from Sclerotinia trifoliorum, assembly GCA_905066765.1. Taxonomy (NCBI): domain Eukaryota; kingdom Fungi; phylum Ascomycota; class Leotiomycetes; order Helotiales; family Sclerotiniaceae; genus Sclerotinia; species Sclerotinia trifoliorum. Next base: position 928,492 of record CAJHIA010000024.1, read on the forward strand.
TGACCCTTCACCTTCACCTTCACCTTCACCTTCACTCCAAGCAAGCAAGAACTTCGAATTTACTATCATCATGCCATGATAAAAAATGATTGAATCGAAAAGACGAAGGGTTTAACTTAAGGTTGAAAGGCTCCTGTCAGCTCACAAAGTAAGGTTATTTATACGGATCTCAATTGGATTCACCACAACTGTCTTTTCTCGGGCCATAAAATAGGATATCGTGGAATGATGGTATGAGGGAGGGAGAAATGAGATACTGGTCTATCATTCTTTGAACTCGCAAGTTTATAAAGGATGGCATTGGGACGTTACTGCTCGTACCCTCAACATGTAATATCCCGATTCATTGCATGAGCGATTGAGTACCTTGACTTAGTCCCTCGTCGATGTATATTTCTTGCTCAACAAAGTCCGTGTCTACTTGATGATCGCATCCCCTCTTAACCGCTGCATGGCCATATAGTTCATTGGGAAGTAAGAAGTATGCATTGATTGCGCATCCATGAATCCATGAATCTCACTCATTAGGGCCCTTTCCAGATGTGTGGTCCGTGCAAATATAAAATATCTGTCATACGTACCTACATATCAATGATCTATCTCTCCATGCAAAAAAGAACTCATTGAATCCTCGTAGCTAAGTGATTTATAAAAACTATCACTTAATAATAAGTATGTCCAAATGTTTGACAGCGCGAATGAAACATGCGTATTCATTGGTTCATTGTTTCACCCCACGTCAGCCTCACTATCCTCTCCGTCCTTCCCCGCCATTTCAACACCACATCATTCTCTCGACGTCTTTTGATACCATCTACATTTCATAGATTACAGCAAGTTCAACGACAATTTTGCACAATGAATACTCAAGAACTCAAAAACTTCCTTGCAGATACACCTCCTAGTATCGTGCAGCTTGAAATCAAGAAGCATTTCGAGGCGCTTTCTGATAAAGAAAAACGTTATGCTCATTATGTTAGCAGGTATGCTCCACTTTAAGAGTTTATATAGGCTCGAATCATCTTTACATATATCATGAACATCGACATTCCGTGAGAGCTTGGCTCTAGCATAAAGCATGCATGGAAACGCATCTATAAACAAACCGGCTGACATGATACTACAGAGCATCTATGAATGGAACTCGTATCACACTGAGACAAGTTTCCCCAGAATCTGAGGATATTTATGATTTCATAATTGAGCTTCATAAATACATTAATGGTGACTGGAGTTCTGCTCGAAAGAAAGCCGGCATCAGTGACGAAGATCTGAAATTTTTCTTAGAGTACTGCGCTCAGGTAAGTCTCACGACACATACAGCAAAGTGAACGAGGAAAAAAAAATAACGACTCATTTTAGTTCCTTGGTAACTGTGGAAATTACAAATCCTTTGGTGATTCGAAGATTATCCCAAGATGTGACGAGAAAGTCTTCGATGCTTTAGCTGCGCTTTCCCCAAAGGCAAAGCAACACTATGAAGCTACTAAAGGAGCTATTTTCCCAACTCAGGATTCTGGATTAATGCATCTCGGATTTTCCGATGATGGACATTTGACCAATTACTATCCTGATTCAACCAACATCACCAAATCTGATATCGTTGCAGTTGGCGACTTTTTGGAACAAAAGGGCTTGCTAGTGGTAAGTGAATTGCGTATATTGAACCCATTCACCATTGACACGTTAGTAGGAAAATACAAGATTGAGAAAGACTCCGGAAGGATCATTCGAACTTTTGCTTGCCTCGGCCGTCACAAGTATTCCTCTTGAAGGCAGTGATATCGGCAAGGAAACCGATTTCGTGATTGAAAAGGGACCGTTAGAGGGCACTAAATTGAAACTCATCTTTGGTGATTACTCGAAAGAGTTGGCTTTAGTTGCTGAGGATTGCAAAAAAGCTGCCGAGAATGCGGCCAATGATATTCAGAAGAATATGTATACGGCATACGCCAAATCATTCGAAACAGGTTCATCACACGTATTCAAGGACTCACAAAGATATTGGATCAGAGATAAGGGACCTTCAGTTGAATCTAACATTGGGTTCATTGAAACCCTGAGAGATCCTCAGGGTGTGAGAGCTGAATTCCAAGGTATGTCTCGAAGACTTCCAATTATCGAGACAGAAATTTTAACACCTCCTGTGATTAGGATTTGTTGCCATGGTAAATGCTGAACGCACTCGTGCCTTTGGTGGTCTTGTCAATGCAGCTGAAAGCCTCATTCCTAAATTACCTTGGGGTGCAGAATTCGAGAAGGATAAATTTTTGAGTCCAGATTTCACAAGTCTAGAAGTTTTGACCTTTGCTGGTTCTGGAATTCCCGCAGGTATAAACATTGTATGTTGTATCAAAAGCATGGTGTCATTAATACTACTGACGAATACTGTAGCCAAATTATGACGACATCAGACAGACTGAAGGCTTTAAGAATGTCTCATTGGGAAACGTCCTGTCAGCCAAAGCTCCCAATGAGAAGATTCCTTTCATTAAAGACAAAGATCTTGAAGTATTCTCCAAATACCGCGATGCAGCTTTCGAGGTACAAGTAGGAGTTCATGAGCTTCTAGGTCATGGAACGGGTAAATTACTCCAAGAAACGAAACCAGGAGTTTACAATTTCGATATCAAAAATCCTCCTACCAACCCTCTCACCGGGGAGCCAATCACTACTTGGTATAAGCCTGGACAAACATGGGGATCTGTGTTTGGTAGTGTGGCATCAAGTTATGAAGAATGTAGAGCTGAGGCTATCGCTATGGCTCTCAGTTGTGATTTCGAGGTTCTTAAGATTTTCGGATATGGCGATGGGACACCTGATATGAATAGTGAAGCTGGAGACGTTTTATACGCATCTTGGTTATCTATGGCTAGAATGGGTATTTGCTCCTTAGAAATGGTATGTTTTCCTCCCTTTCCCTCCTTACCAAAACCAAAGCAACCACTAACACAACAACCAGTGGGATCCCCGCTCCAATAAATGGAACCAGGCCCACTCTCAAGCGCGCTTTTCCATCCTTCAATGTTTCCTCTCAGCTCCCGAGCGCTTCTGCACGCTGACCCGCAAAGCCGACTTCTCCAACCTGACCATCTCCCTCAAACGCCACCTCATCCCCACCATCGGTCGTCAAGCCGTCGAATCCTATCTCCAAAAACTACACATCTATAAATCCATCGCAGACGTCGAGAACGGTGTAGAACTATACAAAATTATGTGTTTCGTAGATTCAGATTATTGGGGCAAGAGCGTTAGAGATCAGGTGTTGGCGAACAAACAACCGAGGAAGATTTTTGTGCAGGCGAATACGGTACTAGAGGAGAAGAGTAAAAAGGTGGAATTGAAAGAGTATGAGGCGACTTGTGAGGGGATGATTACAAGTTTTGTGGAGAGGGCTGTTTAGGTGTGAAAATATGTGGCAGGAAAGAAGGGAATAAAAAAGAAATAAAGACAGCGAGATAGGTGTAGACCAGGGTGCTGCATGGGCTTTACGCATATCAGTGAGGACATAGTTTTGAAGGCCGAGACAGCATCTACCAATCCACCATCAAGGAGAAAGAGGGTGAAACAAAAATACCTAATATCAGATAAAAAACTGTTGGATAGCACTCCATAATCTTCTCTCATTTTGATAATATATTACCAGAAAATAGAATATTTAATTTATCCGAATACAACATTCTTACATGAAGAGAAAGGATTATATAATGGATATTCAGAAGCTAACACAAAAACTTGGTAATCGAATAAATAGATAAATAGATAGATAGATAAATAAATACTTAAATATTAAATAATTATTTCAATCTTTTAGTAGCTTGAGATTCTTTTGAATGTTATTCTGTCTTTTGTCATCGAACCCCAATTTCCTCAAACATCAGATTAAACTCTGAAAATTATAATTAGCAATATCACAAGATTACTATTATCTTTTATCATGTACAATATCTCCAATACTTCGGAACATTGAGACTATCTAGGTAGCGAATATGAATTCAAATCCTTTAGAATATTTGAGCAGTTTGGATTATTCAAATCTATTGAAATATCCACTCAAATCATTTAAGATACTGGATTCACTTCGCCAATTGAATTGTCTTCAGATAAGTACTGTTACTAGAACTGGTGTGGAAAACTATAACCAGAACCACTCCAGTTTAGCTCTGGCTGGCTGAGAGTCTTTGGAACCTATGGCGGTCCTCTTATTAGATGGGTACTTAGTTAGATATCAACAAGTCAGTACGAAATCAGAACTCCAGATGATTAAAGATAATACTATTATGACGAATCAAACAGAGGTGTAGTAAAACAAAGCTCAAATCAAAAGTCCTGTTGATACTTTATGCCTCTTTACCTTGACTTTCCTCAAAATCGACTTGCGCTTGGGACACCACATATCCCTGGGCTTTCACATGCACGTATGTTTGCTGACCAGTTGCGTCACAAAATCACCCTCTGAACCACAAACCTACCTCCCGAATTTCATCCGTACTCTTTACCTGCCAAAAATCACCCCAAATCACACATCTCACAATCATTCGCGCTAAAAAAAAAGATATCATTGCTTTGTGGTTTTCTTCATCATTGCAAATCTGATTACAAAGTGCCCTTCACAATGAGATGACCCATGCCCATTCCGAGGTCAAGATGCAAAGAAGCGACTCGTCAAATTGATTGTAGAATTTTCCCACATCCGCGCCCAAATGTACCCATTCCCCCCAATCTCCAACACACATATTTAAAATACCATTGCGTGTGGCTTATCGCCCTTGCGAAGGCTGAAAGAGCTACCGAGGTAGCTGGCGAGTTCTGGGGTCTTTTTGAGGCTGGAAAGGATGGCCTTATCGATGGTCTTTTGGTCTGCTGCGCGGCTGGAGGATGGTTGCTTCTTCTGTTTTGATTTATTAAATTTATGTAAGATTGTGACGTATCCCCACTGTAAGATCTTACCTCTGGCTTCTCGCCTTGCTTGAAGAAAGCCTCTTCTGATGCCTTCTTCTCTGACTTCTCTCTAGCGAAGTATTTTGGGTCTGAGAGCTCCTCAATCTTTGCCGAGTCGATACCCTCCAAATCGATCTTGGTAGATGTGGCGATAACGTAACGAGCGTTGACTCTGCGGATTGGGACACCGTTGACCTTGAATGGGCCAGTGACGAGGAGAACACCTTGGTCAAGAGCCTTCAAGAGAACGACACGCTTGCCACGGAAACGACCAGCGAGGAGGATCAGGACTTTTCCGGGTTCGAGGGATGGTCTAACTTTGGATGGTCTGATGGATTTGCGGACCTGGATAATTCATTGTTAGTTACAAGGTTCTTGAAACCAAAGAGCAATGCCTGAAAATGCGATGCAATGTTATGCAATGAATGTAATGACGATTTGATTGATATTAAAATCAAATATATATCTGCAGATTGCAATTGTAATCGCAAACTCCAAATATATTGATTTTCGCGCCGCTTTATTGTCAAAATCGGACAATATTCCAATCAATGCTCTGCTATTTCTTGCAAAAATGGGTTCCTTTTTGTATTTACCTTTCTTGGTGCTGAGACATCCTCCGCCGGATAGTACTTTTGTGCCTTCTCATTGGAAACGACCCGGGTCGATTTTCCGAAGGTCTTCTTCTGGGTAGCTTCTGTTGCCGACATCTTGAAGAAGGAACCGTTGGTGGGTTGTTGTCGTAAAATTTGTCGCTGGTCGCTGGTCGTAAAAGTCGAGATGTTCTTCCGATACAGAAATCGAAGCAGGGCTAAAACCTGCGGCACTACACTTGGAATTTCAATTCGCTTAATGATTTGTGTATCATGTGATTTGATGATTATCTAAGATTGAAGAAGTTTTGCCTTTTATTTAAGGTTTGAAAATTGATTCAATCTTTAGCGTCGCGTCATTAATGTATCCACCCGGACACTTCTACTGCGAAGCTCCGGCCGCCTAGAGTGAAGCTTCCACTTTATTACCTATTGAAGCTGCTCTGTTTAACAATATACCTGTCACAAACAGCTATCCAAGACCAACAAGATGTCTATCTCACCAATTATTACATTTAAGGCAGGGAAGTGTGATCTTGATGTATGTATACTCATGTATTTCTTCATGTTAAACATAAAGTTAATATCTCCATCAGACATCGAGTAAACCTCATAAAGTCAAGCCTGATCCAACTCCTGGTTATATCTATCTTTGGGCTGAAGATGGTAAGTTATATTTAAATCGCTGGACGTGGAAATTACTAATAGTGTGAAAGGACTTATGCATTTTCAATGGCGCGAAAGAAGTAAACCTATGGATGCTGAGGACAACCTCGATTTGATAGTGCCACCAGCTGATGCCATCTTTCAACCTTACGATTCCAAACAAACTGATGAAGCAACCGCAAAAACCAATGGTCGCATACTCGTTTTCAAGTTCTTATCCTCTTCTCAAAGATACCTTTTCTGGATGCAATCAAAACCTCAAGCGCGAAATGGAGATCCAAGTTGGTTCAGTCCCCGGGACTTGAAGATTGGACAAATTGTGAATACATTGTTGCAAGGAGAGGAGGTCAATGTTGAACAAGAAATCGCACAAGTTAGAGGGGCTGATGGAGGAGACGATGATCAGGACGAAACTATGGAGGACGTTGAAGGCCATGGTAATTCATCCGAACATCATGGTGGAAGTGGAGGAGCTGGAGCAAATGCAACTGGTGGAGATGTTAGAGAAGAAGGGGCAAGCTCAAGGGAGGCTGGAGCTGATGGTGGAAGAGCGTAGGTTAATTCCCATCGATTGTTTACAAAGTACCTGAGCACTTTAACATGAGGCGTTGGTTGGTACGATGGGAGATCAAAGATGATCATACCATATAGTTCTTGTACATCTAGACAGCTACGTTTTGCGAATGAATTCCAGAAATGACAAAGCCATCTGACTTGGCTTTTACAAGAACCCTGCGCTGACTATGTGAGTAGTGCTGGTTCAGGACCAACAGATGCTGCCTCAGTTGTTCAAAACTTTCTTAATTCCTTGAAAGGTTCTGGAGGGGCTAGCATGCAACAACAATCACAAGGACAAATGTACACTACCTTACCGGACCTTTTACCAAATGCAGTAACTATCCCATCGATCGACGCTGCAACTCTAGCTCAAGTGGACAATCTCCTAAGCTATCTTCCACCTACGATCCTACAACTTGCACAAGAATCCGCATCATCCCTTGAATTGGCCGAACCTACGTCTCAGACTGCGGCCGCTGCGATAGAAGCTCTGAGCTTGGATCAAAAGAAGTCAGTATTGAAGAGAGTAGTCAGGAGTCCACAATTTCATCAGAGCTTAGGAAGTTTGACCATGGCGATCCGAGATGGTGGTTTGCCTAGTATTGCTGATGCCTTGGGAGTGAAGTTGGAAAATAATGGGCTGGTCAAAGGAGGAAGTGTTCCATTGGGAGGTGGCGATGCGGTTGAGGCATTTGTTGAGGGTGTTAGGAAGTCAGTGGAGAAGAAATGACGCATTGAGTCATAATCTCTTTCTTCAGGGCGGTGTAAGATAGATAGGACAGATGGTGTGGTGACTTGAGATGATACCAATTCATGATATGTTATGACTAAACGAACAGTTTGCGTGAGTGGCTGATGTTGGCGGGGTTTTTGGGGCCTGCAAGGCTGAAGATGAAATGTTCAATGATACCGAGGACTGTACCACATGGAATAAGCTGTTAGTTAGTACTGATAGTGTTGACATTTGCGGGAGGATGGAGTGTCATTGAATGTGATATGAGGATAGTCAAACATCATGCTAGGTTATTCAAGTGAGATTAGCTTGCTTCGTGTAGCTTTCCATGAATCGGTGTGTTGATTTGTTATATCAATTTTGGAAAATTTCTGTTACACTGCATTGACGACTCATCATAGTTTTGTTCTCACCGTCGGCTATTTTGCCTCTGAACGTTGTAGCAGCGATTGTCTTCAGCTTATTACCCTTATCCTTGGTAAATGACCATTCTGTTTAAGACGTTGCAGCAAAGACTGATATTCTCTCATCATACTGATCCTCACTTCTCGTCACTAAGTGTACTGGTTGTAGTTATACCTTTTCAAATTGCTTGTCTTCCCCTCATCTTCTCTCTAGGTAGGTAATTAATAATCATCTCGCTTTAATCATTATAGTCTTCTTCTCCAGCATTCTACAGAGAAAAGTAATTAGTTTATACGGCTACATGGTACCTGATGCCATAGGTGCTATTAGTCCGATGAAATAGTACTGTCACCTTTATGTCTTGTTCGTGGATTTTTTGCTGTTGTAGGCTGATTGGATCTAGAATTCATATATTGAAAAGTTTCAGACTGGCTAAAGTGTATAACAGCTCTTTATCTCATATATGAAAACTACGTATTTACACAATCTTGCCTGTTTCTGATGGATATTAGATGTATTATGATGAAGCTCTCATATCAATGATACTCTGTTTTAATCACATCAATATAGATTTTCATTCTATTACCTATTCAAAGACACAAATTCATATCTATCTTCCTCAACTTACCCGTGGTGGAGGTTCACTATATTATTGTTGATCCATACCTAGTGTCCCTCGTATCACCTGATAAAAGTTTTCGTCCTAAATCGTTGGAAACAATTATACATGCTTCTCTTCTATTCTGTTGAAGATTCAACTTTAATGGTCTAGAAGAAATCATATCCTACTATTGAGACTCTTGATAGAACTACTACTTCTTTCTCTTATTCAGAATAGAATATTCAACGTGGGTTTCTCTCTAGTATGTCCAGATATGGCTACCTAGATATCTAGTATCTCTTTCGAGTGACACCTTATTCTACCTATTCTAGTGAATGTGAAATAAATCCACGGCTTCTATTACCTTTCAACATCAGACAATACAGCCATTTTATCGAATTGTCGCTTAAGAGCTATTCTCGGGCTTTCTGTTATCTTTCCAAAAACAATATAAAAGTCTTTCAAGTTCAAGGTTTTATCCGACCTTCGATCTAAACCAATATATGTGCTTTCATTTCACAACCTTCATTTGTACCTTTCAACGTACTGTATCTTACTATAGTTTGTTGGATATCCTTTCTATCAGCATCTCCAACATGTCTGGCTCTGGTTCAGGTAACCCTCCTCCACCCATTCTTCAAGGCTTGGGAATCACTTCAAATCCAATAAGTGGGAGTGGTACTCCTAACAATGCTTTTGGCGGTAACAACCAAGGGCCTGCCATCAACAATCCCAGAACAAGACGTGGAAGCACACAGACGCAGCAACAAATGAAGCAGCAGATAAATCCTAGTATGCTTCGTCAACCACAGGCGCAGGGGCAACATATACAAGAGCAGCAGATCCAACATATGCAAAGGCAGCACCAACAAATGCAGCAAAATCAAATTCAGCAGCAACAAGCTCAACAGCAACAAGCTCAACAGCAACAAGCTCAACAGCAACAAGCTCAACAGCAACAAGCTCAACAGCAACAAGCGCAGCAGCAAGTACATAGCCAACAAATGCACACACAGAAAGCCACTAACCCCAACTTAAATCCATCATGGTTAGAACTACAAGGTCTCCCGATAGATCCAACTATACAACATCTTCTCGCCGCCGGCCAAGCCGTCAATCCCACACAATACCGGCTTCAGAGAGGAATGCCTCACCCTTTCCCTCCTAACGGCGCATCAGTAAACGCACAACCCACAGCTAGCGGAGAGCAAGAAGAAGACGAAGAAGAAGAGGGAGAAAAAATCTACGAAACCAGCACTCTGCATCTCCAAATCAACTCACCTCTTACAATCACCGGCGACAACAACATAATCACACTACACCCCTCCCCCCAAATACAAAACATCACAGACGCCGTACTCAACGCTCTGAAATCCGTCACAGAAGGTACGCGCGGTCTCCCAATGGGCGATGCGGAAGGGACACCCCGCGGGATTCGTATTGATGTCATGGCCGCCATTGAGATAAATGGTCAACATAATGTGATCGGAGAAGAAGCTGTTAAAGTTTGGGGTCAAAAAGTTAAGGCTGAAGCAATGGTGGCACAGAATCATTCGCAGAGATTGATGGCCCAGGCAAATGTTCAGTTTGATGCGCAGGCTAGAAATCATATGCAAGCTGCGCATACTCAGGCTCAGGCGCAGGCACAGGCACAAGTGCAGAATCAGGGACAAGAACAAGGATGGGGACAGGGACACGGACAGGGACAGGGACACGGACACAGACAACAACGACAGATAATGGCTCCAATGCAGGGAGACACGCAAAGACAGCCTCAGGCCATCGGTGCTATTACACAGACACAGCCTCAAAATTCTATTGGACAGAGACAAACCCAGGCCCAGCCTCAAGCTGCCATCGTACAGAGACAAACCCAGCCTCGGACACATATCCAAGGACACCCGCAACCGCAACCACAAGCAACAACCCAGCAACAAGCAAAAAAGACCACACAGCCAGAAACAGCAAACACGCCAGGCCAGATAGTACAAGCACAAGTACAAGCACAAGCACCACAAAATGCAGGTGTAATGTCTGCTCTTGCTTCGAAGGATAGTGGGAAGAGAGGTAGGGGGCTTAGTATGGATCTGGATCAGAATGGGGAGGAGGGGAATAAGAAAACGAAGATGGGTTTGTAGATTTTGGGGTGTGTTCTTTTTTGGGGGGGGTTGGAGTTTTTGTTTTTTGCTATTATTGGGTTTGGGGTTGGTGGTTGGATGAATGGTGGGTGGGTGGTGGGTTTGATAGGGGATAGGGGATAGGGAAATCCAGGAATTACTTTTCCTGATTCATTGAGATGCATTTCAGGGTTGGGGAATCAAATATCTGAATATGGGGGTATAGATGGCTGCCAGACAGTGGTTCTACTTCTTTGCGAAGAACTGGTTATCGCCAGGTTAAATTCGGTATTAGCTTTGATTGCGCTGCTCTTCCGGTCCGACAATGGTTGGGACACGAGAGTTGGTCATTTTCTAGTGTAATCATAAAAAGACTTTTTTGTAAATAATAGATAGCAGAGTAGATAGGGTAAATGATGTAAAATGCTACATTGTGATCATCCATGAACTAACTTACCACTTTGCAACATACCCAAAAGAATCTTTACTACAATACATTCACATACATATCCAATGAATGCAAGACTATCATGCTCATATTTCCTGATCAGACTTCATTAATTGGCCTAAGCTCCTTATTGTACAAAAGTTTCTTTTTAGAAAGTCATTGCTCTATGAAAATGACTTTTCCATCCCTACTCAAACATATCCTCACTGTGTGCCAGAAGTAAATCATTTGTGATCCGGATCATATTACCACATCGCCATGTGATATAAAGCTCCCCATCTCAGACTCCAAGTAAAGCAAGCATCCCTAAATCCATGAAAATTAAAGCAGAACTCTGCCATACCCGCTTATGCAACAAACAGTGGAATTGTCTTCATCTGTAATCACTTGAGCGGATATCTTGTCTGTGCAGATCCTTGGCCCCTCGAGGTAGCTTCCGATCTCGTTCAAAGAGGAATCCACAGTTATTGCAAAGAGTCTGAAAGTTATTAGTATTGTGATCCTCAAAAAATCAAGGTAACTTACTCTTGGGCCGGAAGGTCCGTCCCTGACACACCAAACTGATGTTCCCCAGACTTTACAGTGAGAGCATCTCCAACTATTCCGCTCGAACTCAGTAAGACTGCCACCTCCACCATACCCACTAATACCACCAGTGTCTGGTGTGCCTCTTCCACCAGGTGTCCCAGATCTCCCCAGTGGACTAAGACTTCTAAAACGTCTCTTCTTCTTACTCCTCTCACCGCGTCCCATACGTTCTTCAGCTGGTGGCTCATCAAAGTATCCTCTATTCTCACCAGGTGTCGGAAGACCGCCTGCCATCCCGGAATTCGACGAAAATCGAGCGGTCTCTCGCCTCATTCGCCTAATTTGTCTCTCCCTATCTCCCTCACGTTTCTCAATTTCTTCTTTTGACAGGATCTCAACCTTTGGCTCCCATTCATCTGCTAAATGTTCATTATCATATCTCCATCCAGCATCCTTGCCATGTGCAGCATCATTGGGTATATCTCCTCCATAACCACCAACCAAACCACCACTTTCACATGCCTCTTTTTTCAGTCTTAAAACTGCTTCATAGATGGCGTGTGTCATGGCCGGGACCCATTCACCGGGTAATCCAAGATCTGCACAGGTCTGTTTTGCAAAAATTTCAGCTGTCCCTGGAGGGTGTAGTAATGACCATTCAAATCTATCTGTGTAGAGATGGTTCGAGAGGTTGATGTTTAAATTAATGATGCACCGGTACATGTCATCCGGGTTATATTCATCAGAATCGGGTGCTATCGAGGTAGCAGTAGCGGTAATATCTTGCGATTGTGCAGTAGTAGGTTTAGCAGGGGTTGAAAATCCATTAGATTGACCGATACCATTTCGCATTGGGGTGGCATTTCCACTTGCAGCAGCAGGTGTGTTTGAAGCATCCCGAGACGATGGTCCTTGTTTGATGGTGTTTACAGTGCCATTTGCCATTGCCGTTTGCTGTGAATGAAAGAGCGGATGAAGAGCCACACCAGCGTATTCTTCAAGCTGTGTACGGATCTGCTTGCTGATTTCCGCCGCCATTTGTCCTCTGTTTGGCAAGTCCAAATCTTGTACCATGGTTTGCGCGAATTGATCTGTGGTCGTCAATGTCTCGTGTAAATTCCACAAAAACACATCCTTCAAGCGATACGGCACTGTCGTCTCTTGCGGCTTGTATACAGGGAGGGAGGTATCAATCGTAGGGTATGAGACTTGAATATTTACAGGAACTGGTAGAGGCGCAGGAGGTGTGAAGGAAGGAATATCAAGGTCGATTCGAATCGGGATTAATGTCAATGGCAATGCTACTTGCGCATAGTTTTGCATGTCGGTCTTTCCCGGCCTCTGCTTGCCCATCCAATCTCTCCATATTCCCTGAACCTCTACTGGCGCAGTAGCTTCCTTGCCAACCTTGTCCGCGGGGTCTTGTTTTGCTTGTCCAGTATCTTCCCTTCGTAAACTCCTTAAACCCGTGGGCCTTCTCTTGTTTTCATCATCTTCATCCTCCTCATAGTCGTATCCATCCTCCGCATAGTTTACTGCCGTAGTTCCTCGTTTGGTTGTCCGACCGAGTGGTGCCGCAACAGCTGTCGCTGGTTGTATGACTGGCGTAAGTAGCGAATTCGCATATGTGCGCAATCGTGGAGCATAACTCGAAATAAAAGACTGGGGAGGGTTGCGAGTAGTCATTTTGATATTGAATTAATAAATATTGAAAGTATCAATTTGATCAATCGGTCCTTGGAGCGTGAGAAAGAACGATTTTTATATTTGCAAAGAGCTCAGAGGCCACTCATAACAAGCTGCGGAGTTATGCGATCATAACCATAGGAGTTGCGCTGTCTCAAGGTATTGTATGGTGTTTCCGACAAATCGTTGGTTATATCTCAGAACGCGTCGCGAGAATATCAATTGTCGGACTGGAGCACTTTGGATCTTTGGTCTAGAAATGGCGCTAGTCCAAACTAGGTTAGCGTGCGTCTTAACATCATCCTCCCCCGATTTTTCTTAAGATTGGAATTCAAGTGTTATGTATGCCATGAGAATCCATTGATTATTATTTTATATATTATAGCTACAAAATTATAACCACAGTGTACCATTTTAGAGATATACTAAAACTACCGTAGCAAATATTCAGGGATGATTGGAAGTTCACCCGTCCCTATGATTATATCTCAGATGGCATCGGATATCCTTGTCTAGAGCTTGACGCTGCTGGAACAAGCGGAAGCATTTCCTTAATCACAGTCGTTGTGTAGGGCAAATCTTTTTTGAGATGTGGTTTGGTTTTTAGAATTTCGCTTGCTACGTCGATCTCTTTTCCAAACACATGATCATGTCCTTCTCTTGATTTTCGCATGGCCTCGCCATTCTTCGAAAGTAGATGATAGATATAAGATATTGTGCTACTGAGTGAATCATGGCTTAAAAAAAAGGGACAAACTCATTTGTCGAATGGCAAATGCCTTGAAGTCTAGGTCCAATTTGTCGGGTTTGGTGTCGAAGTCGGGGGCAATTCCTGCTTGCAAAATAAGGTCCATGATTGCTTTGCTCGAAGAGCAGCTGGCTGAAAAGAAAGGATGTCCTGGTGCAATGGGCAGCGATTGTTGTTAGTCGGTGCTAATCCATAGTAAGGAGACTGGAAGAACTGACGCAGCCTTGCTGTTGAAGCTTTGCTATGAGCATTCGCGCCGCATAGAGTCGTGTAAAAATAACTTAGCAAGCAAGACCCTACAACCAAGACGGAGGCGACTACATGTATGGCACCCATGATTGAAATGTCTCCAGTTGTTTGGAAAGATGACTGAGTGGTCGATGGATGGTGAAGGGTTGAATTTAGTTTCGAGATTATTTTGGGGCATTGTTGGAGGTAGTGGCTGACAGTGAATACCGAATGTCGAAACACCGATAATGAAATATTAATAATGGTGAAGTTGTGGAGATGTCATTTGTACCAGTCAACATGCCAAGAGTTATTTTACGGCTGTTCCCTGAAAAGATCCATTTACCCACCAATTTGACCCTTTATGAAATATTCTCAAACCAAGCTCGCTTGAGATTGTAAACGGGATTTGTATCCAGACAAGTGTCTTAGATGTACTCACAGGTAGGTTTTCGTTTTGAAAGAAACTAATACTGAAAGTTCAAGGAACTGGTTATTGCAAAGCACAGTTGTTAATAATAGGTAGTATTGGTATCAAAGTCCTAGTAGGAATTGAGTCCTAGCAGTCTCTTTGAATCAAAAATCTCTTCCGCGGCATATATATGCCAATCAATACTATAGAACGACGGAGATAACCTCGATTGATTAATGGTAGGTGAAGCACCAAGCACTTTGAGCTCTAAGATATGGCTTGAATTAAAAATAAAGGAGTGAGCGCTGATACTTTTTGATGATATCGTTTGGTGATGCAACGTGCAAGTAGGCCATTGGCGGAAACCGCCAATGAGAAGGATGGACCATGGAAGACATTGTTGGATATCAAAGTATAGATTTAATCAAAATACCTCTTATTGGCCGTTTTGAGCTCCTTTTGGAGATTCGCGGCGTATGATGCTTTTTATGGGGTTTTATACTCCGCAAGTTAGTGGTGCCCTTGAAGGATTTCAGGTATGACCTTAGCCCGACCATCAAACACAAAAGGATGGATCGTACTTCATGCTCAGCTTCATGTTAAAATCCTGGCTAGATACTGTTCAAGGAATTGTTCATGATGAAACACATGCATAATTATTTGCCTCGTGTAGGAATACCCCCGCTCACGGCCGATGCGCCTCCTATCGAAGTAACCTAGATTGTTCTAGCTAAGATGGTACAGTGCGCCGGAATTCTGTCGGTATCAGTCAGTAACTAACCAGGAGGCTACATGCTCTCATTACTATACGCATGTATCGTCCCTGTCGTTAGGACATTGGTATAAGCGGTGCAATAGTGTTACCTGAGAAATCTCTGGCCAAGACTTTTAGCCGACCCTTAACCCCTAATTCCATGCTGTACTTCTCTGATAGTTCAACCATGAAACTCTCCTTCAAGACACTCTATCTATTTTTTCTCATACTTCGCGCATATATTAAAGGAAATCATCAGAATTACTAGGGAACTTTAGCTTCAGCTCCTGTCATGGAGGTCAATTTGGAAAAGGATACAAATGCAACAAGCACTTCGGACCAATCATCGCTCCCAACAGCTGACAACCCTGTTGAAGCCTCGAAAGTAAATACTGGAGCAGTGCGCTCATATCCAACGTTGGACTTTGACGTTAAAGAGCTAGCCTGAAGCCTGAAGGGCATAGACTGGATCATCTGCGTCCTTTTCATCTACTGCGCTCTCCCTGTATGCTCTTGACAACATTATCGTTGCTACAATCCAGCCGCCTATCATTAAAGACTAACAAACATCCACTTCAGCGGGCTGAAATTTCTCAACCGGATACGCTCTACTGATTGGTTTGGCACCGTGCTCATTGTGGTGCTGTCGTGTCGGGAATCATGGGTATAAACTTCGGAGGAGTTCTTTTCGCTTGGAATGGCGGTAGGATTATTGGCTGCTTTGTAAGTCCTGGAATCTTGTGGATATTTTTTGGCTTGCAGCAGTATTATTGTGTCTTCACCAATCCACAGAACCGACTGTCCCATGGGATGTGATCCCGAATTGGGAAGCTGACGCTTTAATCCACACAGACTGCTCCTGGTATGCCGCCAGCCTAACATTCATTTATTTCATTCCGGTAAGTGTATCTCAACCCGGTACTAGGCTGTCGCGGAGAGTATGAATACGGTATAGATTCTGGTAATTGTGGCCATTGCATTAGCTTTTATTCTATGCCCTTTCCTGAAGTGTAAGAGGGAAGCATGACCGCGCGAAGCGCTGTAGCATGTACTAGTTCTCTACCAGAATAATGTCATCATTTTTCATCTTCGAGCTTCGCGACGGAAGTGGCAATCTGATATTGAACCTTGTCGCTCTTTTGTTGTTCACCTGGAAACCATGTCTTTTTATTTGTTGTTAGGTATGGAATCGCGTATTTTGATTTGTATTGATGTGATTTCTTACTATTGACAAATGTACTGATATCCATTATTGAAAGCCAATCAATTCCACATTGCTCCTTAACATTATGCATAATGAGGAGATGGGGATAATGGATTAGTTAATTATGCTGGTACTGACTGTTTCTAACTTTTGTGGTATGTGTTATGTTTTCGGCTTTTTACTTCCTATTTTCCATTTGAAGTTAAGAAAATACGAATTTACGCGACAGAATCTATAGCTAGCGCGTTCTGCGATGGACAAAGCTTCGCGTCTTTCCGCCATTTGAAGTCTGTTAAGCAGAAGGGGAATATCAGCTATACTGGGGACCAGCCTGGCTTTCTTGATGATCAGAAATGCAAGACTCATCATTAAGGGAATCTTCTCCGGATCTATTGAGGCTTCTGCCTATTTCTCCCCGCCTTTATTGTCACCTAAAATGCGAAATGATGTGACGCGACGCGACGCGTGCAGTTGACACCGTGATATGAGTCAGTTTGGGTAGCCGGAAAGTCTGTAATACATTCCTACTTAGATTTAGAATTCGCGGGTAGAGCTAAATGAGGTAATAAAAGGGTATATATCCTGTGTATCTGCATTTATAACAGTTGGATGTGGAGAAATTATCCATACTATTGGCTTTTTTAAGTTTTCCCCCCGCCAGACCCAGACCGAAATAGGAAGGTGTTGCAGACTTTTCGCGTATTGCGGCCAGAAAGTGTAGTACAAGTCCCCTTAAGCACATACCATAATATATGATAGCCACAAATCGCAGCTTCTTATTAGTAGGAGTTTTACGATACTTTAAGCACGTACCACTGAATGGTAAAGTACAAAGGCTGCATCTGTATCCATCCTCACTTGCAGTACATTTCATTCTTATCCTTTCTCTCCATTTATTTATGATACAATTATCATGGCATCTGTTTATAAGATGTCTTGCAATCCCAATGTCTTTCCAACATTTCTTTAGACATTCAATTATCGTCGGGTTTATCTTATCACATTACTAATCGAAATGGCCAACACCAGGTAAGTCTATTCATATAATTATTCCTTTATATATTCTATTATTGACTCACAATCATTTATTCATATGTGTTGTGATTGATTTAAATAATCATTCATTCATATATATTGTCATTGATTCAAACAAACATTTATTTATATATGCTGTCATTGATTCAAAGAATCATATATTCATATATGCTGTCATTGATTCAAACAATCATCCGTTATATATTCTATCATTGATTCAAACAATCATTTTTCCAGCTAATCTGACATTCACACATTCATTCTTTCACTGCTCAATTATTCAGGGGCGTCCGATCATTCACTTATTACGTTACTAATCCTTTGTCTTGTTCATTAGGACACGGAATCAGCAGAGTCCGAATCTGGAGGATGATGATTCGGTGGAAGGTGATTTAGCGGATCTCGTACGTGTCATTTGTTCCTCCCTCTATCCCTCTTGTATAGTCATGCTAACAGGTTTTGTAGACTCCCTCAGCGTTCAAACACCCCTTTGTAGCCCCACCTCCTGGCGCATTCAAAACTGTAAGTACCTATTCCACACATACGATCATTACCTCCCGTCTGCCGGCCTGTCATAACCACATTGGGGTAAAACGACGGCATGGGGTCACAGCCATCTATTACCTCAAGCCTTCGTATCCAGACATAAGCAAGCGTCTATTGGGCACCGTGGGCTATAAACCTTCCTACTTTGGACAGGGGACAATTCTCTGATTGCGAAGCTACTTGAGTTCCTGTGTGTGGCAAAACTTTAATCCGGAAACGCCTACGACTGTAGTGGTCAATGAGGTGCTGGCCCGACTCTGGAGCTGTGACGCTTTTCCAGAGGCGCCTTTACACCTCGTGTGCGGCTTTACACCAGGAGAGCTGAAATAAGATTCGCTCTATTGTTTTGCCAGATGCTGGGCGGAAGCAATGATCACAAGACATTGGCTGACATGAGATGATCGAGGAAAAGGAGCAGAGAGAGAAAGAGAGGAGGAGGAGAGAGAGAGAGAGAGAGAGAGAGAGAGAAGAGAGAGAGTCAAATCACGAAAGTAAGATCACTTTTTCTCTGTTCTGCTCTCAAACTTTTTCATCTCTTTTCATTACTGTTTCGGTTTCTTCACGGGAAGTTTCCATTCATCTATTCATCAAGCTAGTTGGTCAACAATCACTCTGCGTCTATTCGACTACATGGCCTCCCAGGTCATCCAACCATTCAGTTGCTGACTCGCTTTTTCACTCGCGAACTCATCTATTTGTTACTAACCATTCATCCACTTGTTCATTTTTCATCCGTTCAAATGTACTGATTTGTATATAGAATCAGATATTATCCGAGCAGAGAGAGCTAAAGAATTGGGAAGAAAGGTGTTCAATCGTAAGTAGATTCTAGACACCATCACTTCAATTCTCGCCCGGACACATGCTGATATTTTGTAGACCAAAGAGGCCGTGATAAAAACTGTATGTTCTTTTTGAAAATACCCTTTATAAGAATTTATGAGCTAAATATTATGTTAGGCTAGAACAATCATATTCTCCGTCATGATTGCTTATTTATTTGCTATTTTGTGGCTTGCCGTAGTTGGTAGTCTTGGCTGGTTCGTGATAAAAAAATCCGTTTCCTAGGAATTCGGGGTTTGGGAGCGATATTCTTAGGAAGGTTTTCAGTTAAGATATGTGGACAACAAGGGCTTACTTACATTTGGGGGGAATGCCGAGATATGTCCGATTGCGAGATTCTCGAACAGACCAGCCTCAGACCTTCACGATCAACAAAAATTGTCCCAAATCCTTGGACGTTGAATTACACCTTCCGTGGAACACATCTTCACATATTTAGATGGTAAATAGTATCTACTCTAACAGTATAGATGGAACATCCTGACAATCCAAGAACTCAACTAATGCCGCTCGATAAATAGAGGTAACTATAGTTTTGTTATTCACGAATTTGCTTATTATATGGTGACCTTCTACTATCTTGTCTCTTTTATCAATAATCAAAAAACTTTGTTTCGAATTCTTCAGCCAAGGAATAATGGATAGACAACCAGGAGATGCTCTATCGCGTCGAGCAAGTCCATGATCCTTTCCAGTCCACCAGTCCTGGGATTATACAGCGATTGAAGATATTAGTCGATCGAAGGTTCACATTTTGACAGTGAAAGTGCTATGTACCGAAAATCTACACGAGGTCATGGCTTCATTGCCTCTGGGCTTTTTACGACGACGTCCTCCTTCGGAATCGTAATTTATGCATTTTCCACGCAGGGAACTTACCTGGCAGCGAATAATTTCCGGGACTATTTTGCGTGTTATAGAAGGAGACGCAGACTTCCTTGATTCAAAATTTAATCATTGATAATCTCTTTTCGCATATACTAAAAATCAGACTGTTAATGGTAATTAGACCTTGTATATACTGAAGTCTGTCATTATACACGAAAGCAACAAGTGTAACATCCTTCAATCATAACTTGAAAAAGACAATAAAGGGTTTTTATCAGAAGCTAACATCGTCACTTGGATAGACACAGCCGTCCTTGTCTGAATGGAAAGAAAGAAGGTAAATTACCCAAAACGCTCTCTGCGAGTACTGTAATACCCAGCTGATATTACGATGCCCGTGTCTCCGTAACGATACGTGCTTTGGACGACGCATGGCAACACCAAGCCGGAGGTCGCATACAAAAATCGCACATGACTTGAATTCTAAGCTTACTGCAGACAAATTGCTGCTGCAAAATTGCGTCAAAAATCCCTATGTTTTGTTTAGGAAAACTAGGAACAGCGATAACAAAATGAATGTGGTGGAATGTTTCAAGACAGTTAGTTGCGTTTGTCGCAGAAGCGATACGTTCGACGGTGGCAGGTATGCTCTTCATTGATTCATTGTGAAAGAATTGGCCACCGTAGCAGAGCTTGGTATTGACAGTTTGTTGGCGGCTGAGTTTCGCAGTTGATTTTAATTATAGTGTATTTGTAGCATAGCGGATTTGATAGATATTAAAACGAATATAAATATATTTGTAGATAAGATGGTGAGGTGAATGAGGCATCGATGTCGTGACCTACCTTGTAATAAGAAGCATAAGAAGGATTTCTTCTGAAAGCTTTAGAAGTAATACATGCTTTACACCGCCTTTATTTTGCTACAAATGGAATGACTCTACCTATAGATAGTGAGACTTATTATTCTTGTTGTCAAATCTAGATTCGAATATTGAAAGTTCATGAGCTATATATATCTAGGACGAGAAACAACACCATCTTAGTCGCTTAACCTTAAGGTTACCTAATCTAAGACCTTTATACCATCCCCTAACCTCACTTACATCACTAATCTTTAAAAATAAAAAGACCTCATACCTACACAAAATACTCAAAAGGAATAGCGAAAAGAAAAACGACTCGAATGGGACTCGAACCCACAACCTTTGCCACCGGAAAGCAATGCGCTACCATTGCGCCATCGAGCCTTTAGACTAATTCGATGTTGTTGTTATTTGGGTATATAATGCTAAGCTGTGAGAACCCCACTATGTACCCCGCACCATAGAGTGCTTATCAAGGATTAGCAATTTTCTTGATCTCGGATTTTTATTATATACTGATGGAGTGGGTGGAGTGGAGAGATGGGTGGAGAGGGATGGTGAGGTTGAGAGCAGGAATTGATTTAGATCTGAGTACAACGACTGAATGGGTTGTGAAAATTGTTATTGTTAATTTAGATGTGTTAAACGTCTCGTCTCGTCGTTATCATACAATCCTTTACCGGATCAGAATCTATGTTTCCCCATGTGCTGACCATCCCCCGTGCCTTTTCCCATTCCATATCCCATATCCAAATAAACATTAATACAATACTCATAGAAATCATACACTCATCACAATCCACCAACGTAACACAACATAAGCCAACAACAGCACCTAACCCCTCTAAATATCATGTCTAGCCTTCTTACTCTTATGTCTAATAACCTCACCCCACCTATACAAAATAAACGGAATAGGAATAAACGCCACACTAATAAACGCCAACGTAGAACTTGCCCATGGAACTCCCAAATCTTTAAACATAGCATTAGCAAAAAGTGGAAAGCCAGCACCAAAACATGATCTCATAAAGTCATTTCCCGCGTATGCTGAAGCTGCGTAGACGGGGTATGCGTCACCGATGTAGTTTAGGACTGAATTGAAGAGTAGAAAGGCACCGATGGAGAAGAAGGCTGAACCGATGATGGGAACAATCCACTGGGTGAATATTAGTTTTAGTTTGTGGTGAAGAAGTGAGAGTAAAGAAGACAAAACATACGTGAATACTCTCTTTGCTAGTCCATCCAAACCAAAACAAACAGATAGGAATGCAAAAAGCTCCCACAAAAGCTGGTTGCAATCTAATCTCCGGTTTAATATCACCATTTTTATCAAATTTCGGTTCTTGATATTTCTTCAAGTACCAAAAGAATGGTGGGATAACCACAAGAGATCCGACAAATATACCCAAGAAAGCTAATCCTTCTTTCCCCAGGCTAAAGCCGTGAATCTCGACGAAAACAATGGCGAATGATTCAAACCAGACATATAGAAGACCATAGATTAGTGCGATGTATAGATTGAGACAGAAAAGAATTGGTTCCGTGAAAGTAAGTGAGAAGGGACGAATGAGAGCCATGTTTATTTTATCTTGCGTCGTCATTTTATCGACTTCGATTTCTGGTTCGGATTTTAAATTCTGGACACCACTTGCTTTTGTGAGACGGAGACGTCGTCGATATAATATGTTGGCGGAGCTAGTTTCAGGTAATAAGAAAATTAGAACGATCAGTGCGAATCCTATAGAAATGCTGTCAGTATCAAAGGTAAAAGTAATATATGTCAAAGTCTTGAAAACAATGAATCAACTCACCTGATAGCCAAGTCAATTCCCAAATCGTCCAAGTCCACCCTTTATTCTCTGCAGCGAATCCTCCAACCAAGGGACCCAACTGAACTTATCAGTGATCAAGAATTAAAAAAAAGAAGCTCGAGAAGAACATACCACTGGACCCGAAACAGCAGCCATACCCCAAATTCCAATAGCATAAGCCCTCTTATTTGGCGCATACATATCACTCAACGAAGCACCTCCAGTAGCCAAAACAGGAGAACCAAAAAAGCCAGTCAAAAATCGAAATATAAGCATCATGGCGAAATTCCTCGCATATATGACACCGAATTGTAAAACCACAAATACAATAAGCGTACCAATGTAAATGGGATTTCGACCAATTTGAGGTATCTCACTCATGGGAGACCATAACATGGGTCCTATGCCATAACCGGCTACGAATAAGGTGAGACCAGCAGTGGCAGCAACTTGACTGACTCCGAATTTTTTCATTACATCTAAAATACCTGCGGAATAGATGGCTGATCCAATGTAGACGGCAAAAGTTAATAGACAGATGAGGAAAGTAACGAAGAACTTTTTTCCTGTCGACCAATTTTGTGGATTCTGTTACAAATACTCAGTTAGCATTGTAATGCAAATCCTAGACTGTATGCTTGAATGCTACAGACAGAGCTACACAACATACCTCTGAATCATAAACTCCATCAGTTTGATCCCAATCAATAATTTGAACATCTATGCCTCCATTCTTCGTATTAACACCATGGTCGTCCGCCACTCTTGTTCGATCCGAACTTTGCGTTGCGTTTGAGGGTCTAGTGTATTCTCCATCTTGACTTGGACTATCACTATCTTTAAATTCCAATGATTGTCCTTGTTCAGGCTCATCACAACTCCCATATTTCCTCACGTTCTGCGTCTTCTGGGTATGTAGATATTTCCGCCAGATATCTGCATTTCCTTTCTCGGTGTCGGCTGACACACTTCGTTCCTCTGGATATTTCAAAATCTTGTTTCCTGACAATAGACGCAGGGCCTTTCCAGCTGTCGCATCTCGAAAGAGTTCCTTCATCTTGACCGTTACTTTTCAAATTTTCGACGGCACAAATGATAATTAAATGAATAAAACCTAGTGTGGCAAATCAATTTGCTTGTAATAAAACAAATAAGTAGATACTTCTAAAGATAAACTTTTAAACTATTGATAATATAAGGCGTGAGAAGAATGAAATATATATGAAGCAAAGTATATTTAAACAGAGATGTGTATATATATGAAAATGATATGCAAGAAGAGACGAAAGTTTCAGAGAAAGGAACAAATATAAGTATGAAATCAAAACCAAATCATCACTTTTCCCTTGAACTTTTCCCCCTTCCTTCAAATGCAACATCGAATTCTCGGCCTTTTGAATAGACCATATGATATCATACCTCATACCAACCTAGTAGTATCAACGGGATATCAAGCAGTCCCAACATCGACCTTGCCCAACAGAGCAGCAGCTATTAGTCTTCCCCCGTCACGCCCATGCCAAAACCTCATGATCGTATCAAAAACTAACAATGCATCCATCCATTAAACCCGAGATCTAAAGCCCATCAAGCAGATCAACCAAGCCCAATAATCACCATCATAGGATTACCATCACCATCACCACGCACATCAAAGTTGTCCGAAACCCGCATTAAGCTTAAACTAAACATGCACGCATAGACAAAGCATCGACTCGATAAATGCGCATTATTTCGATATGGCGAACATACCGGTACATGCACGATCAATGAGATATCGATCCATGAGATAAAGCTTAAAGAAAGATTTCATCGATCGCTGACGTAGATGACTTTTTAAGAGATTCTTGATTAGTTAAGGTTAATGTGGTGGGTGATCTTTTGTTTGTTTTGTCTTAGCACATCGCTTGGCATTTTTTGGCCCCTTAACTCCGCCGAGTCTAATGTGACCTTACACGACACGACCTCGGGATGAGTGGGATATATCATATCTAGGTATTGTAGGTCTGAGAATCTAAATTCGAATGTTCTATTTATTTATTGTTAAATCTAGACCAGAAATTTTGAAGCGTGTGGGAGCAAGTTTACTAGAGTGTTCGAAGACGTATTCTGTTTGCCACATTTAGAAGATTTATATACAAGGTTACCCATCTCGTTGAATCTACT
The DNA here is from genome assembly GCA_905066765.1 of Sclerotinia trifoliorum. Lineage (NCBI taxonomy): Eukaryota > Fungi > Ascomycota > Leotiomycetes > Helotiales > Sclerotiniaceae > Sclerotinia > Sclerotinia trifoliorum. The sequence continues at coordinate 953,212 of CAJHIA010000024.1, forward strand.
CGTGATTGGAATAATAAACCAGTATATATTACTACTGTCTCATAGTAGTCACCAAACACTAATTTCCTTCTCGTCCGTACTCCGTATATTTGTATGTATAGGTACAAAGTACTTCCAAAACCTACCTACCTGCGTATCTCATCTCACTCATTCCGTCTCATTTCACCTCACCTCACATGGCTAAAAGTGATTAAGTATTCAAGAATAACAACCAACTACCTCACCCCACAAAATCCCTGTTTCAGGACCTTTCTTTGCAGTATCCAAGCATACAAACATCTAGATATTCAAAGTCCTCAATACTTAATTCCCTCCTCCATCGTTCTATCGTCCCCCATTCCTCCTGCCTAATTCCGCTACTCAGTTCATATCTATATCCAGAACCACAACTACAACCACAACCACAACCACAACCACAACCACATCTATCCACCCTTCATCATCCCAATTATCACCTACCTACCCCTACCTTTCTCCTTCCCTCATCTCTCTCCCCCTTTCTTACCCCCTCTCTCACCCAAATACAATCTCAAAGATTAATAAACACTATCACCCCACCACCCTCACCCTCACCTCAACATCACCCTCACCATCACCTCCACCCGCACAACCACAACCACAAAAGCACCTCTCAATACCCCTCAATACCCATTCACCCCTCTAAATCCATTCATTCATCAAAACCTTCCACTTAGCATTCCATTCCCTTCCCTTCTTAATACTAACCCTAACCCTAGTTAAATTAAAAACACCCGGTACTTATATTCTCAAAATCTTCTTCAAGCTTCAAAAACACTAATAATAATATTCTTATTAATATAAATATAAATATAAAAACAAAAATAAAAATAAAATAAAACAAGCAAAGATAAAGTCAAAGCAAAAGTCCTACCCACACACAACTAAGTATGCAAGTATGATAATAAACTCACCAAAAAAAAGTAGATTCAAACAACCAAATAAATTCTCTTTTGAATAATAATTGATAAATCAATAATCAATAAATAATAAACGCCCACCCACAACTCAGAATGCCACTCCATGAAGCCTTCCTTGCCTATTAATTAGCTAGCCAGCCTTTTTGCCAAAGACGCCTGGGTAGTAATGCTTTCTTCCAATTTTTTTTCCATTTTATTTCATCCCATCCCATGACATCCATTCCGTCCATTCCATCCATTCCATCCATTCCATCCATTTCAACGAGAAATTTCCTTTCAAGTAACAAGATATTGTAACAAGATATTGTAACAAGATATTCTCCCCCCAAAACCCCAGCTTGTGCTTTTACCTATCCATTCCCTCCCTATATTCTCATATCCCACCCCGCTGTCTCCCAAATACAAACCCACCCGTTCACAAAGCCTTAACATCCTTGATTTTCTTTCCACCCAAATCCTTCACCTTCTGCTCCAAATTCTTCTTCGCATGCAATTCAGCTACATCATCACCTCCTCCAATACTAACTCCATTAATCAATACATTTGGTACCGTTGTTCTACCCGTTAATTTCGCCAATCTCGCTTGTAGTTTTGCCCCGAGAGGATGTTGATCGAGTTCTACTACAAAGGGAAGTGGATCGATGGAGTATTTTTCAAGGAGGATATTTTTAGCGCGTTTGGAATGCGGACAGTAGGATTTGGAAAAGATGATTACTGTGAGGGTGGATATATTAGTTATGTTCTAGAGACAGAGACGATAGAAATAGAAATAGAAATAGGATGAAGAAATAAAGAAAAATGTAACATACTTGGAGATTTCTTCAAAATGGAATTCAATTCCGTCGTAACCTCCACATCTTCCTTCTCCTCCTCCTCGTCCTTCTCCTTCTCCTTAACAACTTCCTGTGCCTTGTCCCCACCAATCTTCTTCCTACCCGCTACACTCCTCTCACCCTGTCCTTCCGCCGCATTTCCTTTCCCTACAACCTGACTCGGCGGATCAGGTTTAAACGCCTTCGCATTCGCATTATCCTTCGCCTTATCAGCCGCATCTTTTAATCTCTGCGCCATTTGCTTTGCTACCTTTTCATCATCATCGTTTTTACCACCGGTACCTGCACCCGCCTCAGCCACCTCCTGTTTTCCCAGCCCTTTCATAGTTTTGGCGTAGAAATCTCCACCCGTGCCAGCTGCGACATTGCGTTGTTGACGAACAGAGGATGTGTAGAAGAGGAGGGAGACGACGGCGATGAAGACGAGGAGGCCGAAGATTTTGATTCGTCGCATAGATGCCATTTTGGTTGGCTTTTCCTTGTAGTAAGGAGGATCTGTTCAATTGGAAATTGTATCATCAGTTGGTGCTGCTGTTGCTCTTGATGATTATTTGGAATTTTGAATGTGTGAGAAGTTGGAACTTTGCTTACTAGGTTCGTAGTACTTTCCCATTTCAACTGCAGCAGCAATGCAGGATGTTTAATAATTTATGTGGTAGCGGTAGGATAGGTGGGTAGGTAGGTTGGAGCTTTCGTTTCTTTCTTTCCCTTGTCGTTTCCTTTCCCCCTTCTCTAATTATACCACGGAATTTGTAAGCTTCGAAAGAGGTATTTCTTCGACCCCTCTCACTCCACAATAATCAGATTAATCAAAACCACCTGTCTGTCAATCTAATTGCAAATCTGCCGATAATCCGAAATATGTTCTCCTCGCTTTATAAATATACGGAGTACCTAGTTACCTAGGTAAGATCTTATATATCTTGTATCCGAAAAATCAAACTCACACCAGTGAAACCAAGTCTCGCTTCCACAAATATTCTACTACCGTTATAGAATAATTCTCTGGCTGCTCGTGTTGTAATTGCCAGTTTGGTGTACTCCGTACGTAGTATTGATGTGATGTATTGATGTTGGTGGACCCAATATTCCCCTTCCGTCTCTCCAACAGTGCTCCCTCCCTGTCATAAATCCTAGAATATGTGCGGTGCGATAACTAGGTTTGACCCTCCTATTCCTTATCGTGAACTATATTTAGGTCGTTTATATCTATCTTAATCTTAATCTTAATCTTAAATCTCAAGCAACGTTAACCTTCACAAATCAAACTAATAATTTGATCATCCAGAACTACTAGCTAGGTAGACCTCCCTATCTACACTTCTAATTTCTGTATAAAATCAATAAGGTTATATCGGTATAAATAATAGACAGGAATAATAAATAGTATTTCAAAAGTAATCTTATCTAGATCTAGATACCTACCACGATATACACGTATATATCATATATCTATCATTCCATCATTCCATTCCATCCATTCCATCCCATCCATTCCATTCCATCCACTCATGATACATTCCATCCCACTAGCCACTAGCCACTAGCCACTAGCCCATAAGAAAAAACAGTTAGTACTAACTCAATACTCCGACTCAGGACTCAAGACTCAATAAAACGCCTCATTCATTCTTATTCCCATCTCACCACAGAAACTCCCTTCCCTCCCTCCTTTCCTCTCTTCCCTCTTCCCCTCCCTCTTCCTCTTCCCTCTTCTCTCTTCTCTGTTCCCTTCCTTCCACTTCCTCCCCACTTCCTTCCTCCCTCTTTAAAATAACCCTACAGCCACCCCATCCCCCTCCCAACCCCCAACCGCTCCTAACTAAGAAAAATACCCATCAATACCTACCAATACCTACCTATCAATAACTTTCGACCCTCACCCATAACCCTTAATCCTCCCCGAACAACCTCGATACGAATAAGTACAAATTTAGCCTCTTATACGATAAACTTTTAAGCAAAGCATGAACAGTGATAGATACCCATCCAAGTTCCAACCCATCCATTATACCTAGTAAAATTGCCAATATAAGGGTATCATCTATTATTTTTATTATGTATTAAGCTAAGTATCTAGAGGCATATTACATAGTATGTATAGTTATGGTAATCGTACAAGTCGTATCAAGAATCCCATCCATCCCGCTGTGCACCAAGCAAGCAAGCCCCCACAAAGTAACTGACAAAGGAAACTTAAAATATGCGTGCGTGCGTGCAGATCTGCCATCTCATCATCACCTAGCGCCATCAAACTTTTTCTCCTCGCTTGATATCTCCGCTCAATCCATCATGAATATACCGCCTTAAGAGCCTCTCATCTGAAGGCTCCCACACTTGCCCTTTCCCTTAAAGTCCTTTTAGTCCCATCACCTGGAGTAGATCCAGTAATCTCAATCCAATCCTCCCATTCTCGCGCGATTTCCATAAGTACACCACCCATCACAGTAGCCGAAGCCATTAAGCCATGCCCTTCTCCTTCTAATACTCTTACTTCACATCTCTTCATTGTTTTTCCCAACCATCGAACATTTTCAACTGGAACTCGGGTATCCTTACTTCCATGATGAATAACTGTTGAACGTGTAATATCAACATAACGAAACCCAATAGTATGTCTTCTTTCTAAACACACTAATAAATCTACAGCAGGGTTTGCGCCAATAGTAGCAAGGTCCCATATAGCATGGGTTAAACGTGTATCGTAAGTCATTTGCCTTTCTTTGTCGGCTAATGTACTGGCAGCCACTGCTAGTATTGCAGCATCATGATTCGGATCATTTGGATTCCCTGCTGCTTCCTCCATTGATTCTGCCGCCAGAAATTCTGGCCTTTTTGAAGGATCAAATTTTTGATTCTCCTTATCTAGACCTGGGGTAAGTACGTTATTCCTACCACTCGGTGTGGGAGTATCTCGAGGGGTACTTGTAGATTTGCGTTTATTTCTCTTTTGCTTAGGAAGACTACTGGTAACTGAGCTACTAGTAGCACTCATGAAGCTGGAATTAGCAACCTTGAGAATTGTAGTTGGAAGCGCACGAAGAATACGCTGAGATGTAGGTATAGAATTTGCCGGTGGAGACACTGTCTGTGTACCAAACGTCGTCAATTGAGAAGGTGGAATCCAAGGAGCAAGAAGATGAATACGACCGCGAATGTGTTGTGGCATACGTAATGCTGTTGCAAGAGCATATATTGCACCCGCTGAATGCGCAAGTATGGAGAACTTTGTTATCCTCAAAGCTTGACAAATTGCGTACACATCATCTATGTAACATTAGCACTGAAAAAGATAATACAGGTATAAAGCTTACCAGGCCAGCTCAGTGGAGTCGCCGTGCCATCAGTATATGGCTCACTTTGTCCAACTCCTGGTCTATCGGGTGTGACTAATCGTAACTTCAGCGCCAAAGCAAGTTCATCGTAAAAAGCGGTGATATATCTAGTCAACCCCATCCCAACACAGCAGAATACAACTGAACCCTCTGGATCGCCAACTTCTGAGAATGAGATGGTCCGACCGCTTTGAGGATGCCTGATTTTCTGTGATAAGCGCGGGGAGGCAAGGTAGGCTGTGACGGCATCATCGATGGAATCCGCACTGCTAGGACGAGCGTCAAGAAACACAGAGGCAGGTCGCGCTGGCTCGGAGGAGACATATTTAGACTCAGGTCTGGAAGAATTTTTCTTGAAGGTATCATTGTTTAAATTGCCAGGGCTTAAAGGCGCAGACAAACGTTTCAGACGTGAAGTGCTCCGTTTTATCTTTAGCTCTGGTGGTTCAGGTGAAATCCCGCCAGATTTTCTTTTCTGGCTAGATGACCGTTTGGCTTTGTTTGGACTCTGGTTGTGTTGTGATCTTCCTTGGGTAATAACCGGTGCAGGGGCACACTCAATATCATCCTCAAAAACTATGTGCTCGTTATTCTTTGTAGTCTCTTCAAATTGGTTGTTGGCTAGCGTTGTAGATTCGAGCAATGGAGAAGGTACGGACCCCTCGCTAGGCACTTTCAGATTCGTGGATTCCCCAGATTCCGTCGAGCTTTCCTGCCTCTGATCCGGGCCTTCGTCATGTTCATTAGTAGTATTCTTCTGTTTGTCACGTTCCATATCACTTTGTCGACTCGCTAATTTCGAATCGCGTTTCTTCGTCTGAGCGGCCGGTTTTCGAAGTGAGGAATCTCGTGGAGGTATAAATCTACCAGATCCAATGCCGCCGGGACTATTCGCCAGCGATGGAGACCAAAGACGAGGAAGTGGGTTTGTGTTGGTAGTATCGAGGGTGAGTATCGTATGTTTGCCTATTGTGAGAGGTTCTTCAGTAATAGGGATTTCAGCCATAAAAGACGGTTGATCAAGGTTGGGTATGGCTACACGATCAAGCCCAAGGCCCTTCAAATTTCGTTTCTTGTCCGATGCGTTCTCCCTAAGTCTCTCTTTTGAACTCATGTACATTAACCCTTTATGATTCCTAGCCTGTTTTTTGTCCCAACTTTCCGTGGACCTTTTCCTTTCCAACTTCGGTGTTGGAGGGTAACCAGACTCTATTGATAGATTGCCGATTGTGCTCGATTCATCTTTTTCCCTTGAACCTTGTGAACCCGTCGAACTCGGTCGGCGCAAAAAGTTTTTGAGTGAGTTTGATCTAGAATCTGCGGCAGGCGACTTTGGTGCAGTCAATGGTGAAAATCCCGATGGAGGTTTCGCAGTCTTAATGACAGGAGGGCTCGCAGCCAATTCATCGAGAGATTCTTCTTCAACAAGTTCGCGCAATGAAGGTCGCCTAAATGCGCCGTAGTCTATTCCAAAACTTCCTCCTGAACTTGTCCTAGTATATGATGGTCGCAACTCTGAATGGGTAAAGAAGGTTTGCGAAGCAGTTGGTGAAACGGATGTTGAGTGATTCTCGAATAGTTCATTCGCAGGAGAGGATATGATGGAAAGCGATGTAATTAGAGAAGATATAACCTCCGGGGACGCGGGTTGTATTGATACACGATTTGAGGAATGCGCCGAGGGACCAGAGAGAGATTTTCGACGTCGTGATCGATATGGTATTGGTGGGGGAGTCTCCATGGCGCTGTGTAAGGATCGGAGGTACCGCACCTACTATAAATGGAAGTAGTGGTAGGTAGGTTTATTAAGACGATTTGATACAAGCATTGACACCACCTTCAACACCACAAACCACCAAACAGTTGAAAGATTGTTTCAAAGATCCCGATTATGTTTAACGTGTGAAAAACGTGTGCGAAGAATTGGCTTGGTGTGAAATTGGATGATACTCTGTTCGCAATGGCTCGCACTGGCTGATAGGTAAAGGGATTAATATGATATGGTCCGAGAACGTATGAGTGAGTAAATGAGTAGATGTGAAATAAATGAATGTTAATCGATTACCTTAGGCACCTTGAGCACCTTTGTAATAACCCAAGAAACCGGAAAGGTGTATCAAAATATCAAGACAGTCAATGTGCGCAGTCTGTTGAAGTTATAATAATCAGGAACATACGAGACAGACCCATTTGAAACGTCCTGTTGCCAAAGCTTGAACCAAAGTAAAGGGCCCCTCGGTAGGTTAGGTAAGTGATAATCAATGGAAACTCAAGCTTCCAAGCTTCTAAACCTCCAAACTGCTAACCTTCCAGCAGGAACTCTCTAATCGACTGATAATTTTTGGTGAATTGTCGAAAGCCCCATACTCCGTACCTAGTTCAGGTTCAGGGGCATTCACTGCCTATCGCCTTTTTCCCAAATAATTGATTAACTGTGTCGCGGGGGGAACGTCCCGATGGGAATTTCAATTGACAATGATAGGTTGAATTGTCAGTTCTGCCTGCAAAATGCAATGCAGAACATGGATGCTCTTTTCCCGCGAACGCACTCGTGGATAGATGTGATGGATTTGGGTGGGCTTCGTGGGACGCCTTTGATTTGTGCCTTTTATTTTTCTGGGTCGCCAATTTAATCTCGACAGGGCGATCGGGAAAGGATCACTTGGGAAAGAGGGACCTTGTAGAACATTGATAGAACATTTCAAGAAGACATTGATCGATGGTAAAATGACTTTTGAGGTAGAGAGAGCGATGTGACGAGAAGGGGGAGGGAGTGGATAGTGAGGGGGAAATACATTCCATTATATTCAATGCCCCTTTCCAAATAATCGGTTACAACTTACCTGCAATTATGCCTTCTATGAACTGTGGCCACTGTTATCCAGTAATTTGCGAAGACCATTTTTTTTATATCGGAATCCGCTTCTTAAAGTTTCTACAATTAGCATTAGTGGATCTGAAGCTTCTTCCTTCTTCTATTTCTTACTTCTTTTCATCTACCTAAACGAGAATCAAAAACGAAAAGAGATCAACAGGTTGTATGAAGGTCCGAGCTGAGGACAGGATTGAATTGCTTCATAAGTCTACTACTAGGATACCTAGCTGCATATAATAAATACAGCGTACTCCGTTCTTCAAGCGGCGGGTAGCCGTACTCAAGACCCCTGATGCAGTAGCAAAGGCCAAGTATTATAGCCGAGCATTCCTCCACATGGCAAAAAGTGGACATGAAATCAAGAAAACGTCAGTGTTAGTTATGACATCGTCACCACGAGGGGTCAATTTTTGGACAACTTAAACTATGGAGCGGGCCGTTCGTTGGCATTACGGTACAGAAGTAAATCTTCTTTTTATTCTCCACTACCTGAGAAGTATAAGGTTACACAGTACACCTTTACTTATTTCGAATCATACATAAGGTTACATCTTTCTAGAAAAACCTTTTGCAAAAACAAACTCCACGATGGATGCTCTGCTATCGCTTCCGGTGGTGGGATACTTTCTCCTGCCATCAGTATCAACATACTCAACATCGTTAAACTTCCTATTCTTTTACATGACATGGTCAACTCTCGTGCTTTCGCATTCGGCTGTAAAGGTCGAGTTAGTAGGGACCCTTGGAATAAGACTATTATTCTTCGTAATACCATCATTACTATTCCTCCTCTTCGATTCGATCATACCAAGTTTATCGGTAGGGGTTAAGCGGCAAGGAAAACAAGCATTACCTACTCGTACGGGGGGAATAAAAGTATCCAGGTCCAAGGTTCCGAAATGGTATGAGGTTGTTGGGATCAGCATATTCAATATCTTGCTTGGAATTGGCATTCAAGCGGGACTGGAAATGTTCCTTACGGAAATCTTACACTATAAAACTGCGCTAAGAGTCACTACCACGTTACCCATGCCATGGTCGATCGCCAAGGATGCTTTAAAATGTCTTCTTGCCCGCGAGGTTAGTGATAATCTCATTAGGTGCTTTCGTTCTGTGTTCATGGCTGACCCATTTTTCTTACAGGTCCTACAATACTACACTCACCGTTATATTCTCCACGCTCGGTCTTCAAACTTCCTCAGCAAGGGCCACAAGACTTATTTCCACTCCATCACTTCTCCATATGCATTCGTCGCACATTACGATCATCCAGCCTCCTACATCCTTTTCCGCTTCATTCCCATCTATCTCCCCGCACTACTTTTTCGTGTCCACCTCCTTACCTATCTTCTCACTCTCTCTGTCGTCACTTCAGAAGAAACACTTGCATCATCCGGCTACACCAGCATCCCAGGTATTATTCTTGGTGGTATAGCACGTCGACAAGATCTACACAGTGAAAGTGGCGGAAAAGGAAATTTTGCACCATTGGGTTTATTGGATTGGATCCATGGAACTAGCATTGGGCCTGGATTTGAGGAAGATATTGCGGATGAGGCTGAAAAGCATCAAGTCAAGAGTCGAAGCAGAAAGGCAATTTCTAATGGAAAGGAGGGTATGAAATCGTTAACTGGGGGAAGAAGAAGTTCTAGGAGGAGTTAAGATTTATTTTTGCTGCCAAGGAGGACTGGATTGTCTTTAGGTTTTGTCTAGTATTGGAGTTTGGGAACCGTTTGGTTTTACGTTGAGATACCCATGATTGATGACTCTACGACTCTTGCTATGTATCTTTCATAAATTCCCTATGATAGCAATTTACATCACCAGATTAAGGCAGAAATTTCCTCATACAAAGTTCCAAGTACAAATTGCATCTACAAGTAGGCGCGTACCTTCAACTTGACAACCAACCATCTACTTACACCTGAACTGCTACTCTCCTCCATTTCAGTTATCCTCTGATCAGGAATGCATTGTAAATACTAGGTATCATAAGATTCTAAGTCAGGTACCTTGCTGGCTGGCTGGCCCTTGACTACGGAAGATAAGAAAGACAGTTACCATGTTTAAGTACAGGGGTATCGAGCAATGTTCCAATCTCACTCTCTCTACCTCCTTAAGATGAAGAGGCTTTTCAAACTCCCACGAGCAGAAACTTAAAGGTCGTTGTAATCTTACGTTAATAACAGCCATCTTCAAGATATTTCAATCCATAAGAACTTAGAAACTTCGGGAAAAAGGAGGTTAATTTCCAACATACATCCTAACCTATATCCAAAAACAATTACCATTAACCTCCCCATCATCTCAAACTTCCCACTCACCACCCAACTCCTCCTCCTACCCACCCACAACTCCCACAACCCCCTTCAAATCTCAAATCTCCCCTTCCCAACAAAATAACACGTAATCCCAACTCCCCAAATTTCCCAATCCCAAAAAATCCCTCCTTCAAACAAATTCCAAATTCCAAATTCCAAAAACTCAAAAATTGAAGTCACATCTACGTACGTATGTATGTATATGTAACCTATACCCTTCCTAGTCAAATCTAATTTTTTACCCACCCACCCATCCATCCATCCATCCTTTACCAATTCTTTTCTTTAGCGAAGGAAACCACCCTCTTTAGATATGCAACAATAAGTTTTGAGGTTTCGGGGGATGTTTGATTGGTGAGTCGGATCGGATCGGAGCGGAGGGAGCTGGGTCCGAGATGTGGGGTGAGTGAAGTTGTGGAGTTGATTGGAATATGGAAAGTTTGGTGAGTCTTTGTGGAAGATTTTGTGTTGCTTTGTTTATTTTGTTTAATTTGTTTGTTGATTGTATGATGTGATGTGATGGTGATGTGATGTGATGTGATGTGATGTGATGTGACGTGGTAGGGGATTATGAAATCGTTTGAAGGGTTTAGGGTTTTTGGTATATCTGTAGGTTAGGTTACTATTGTATAGAAGTTGAATCATGATTCATCTGCTTGTATGGAATTTATGTAGTTCCATATTTTTGAAGGATACTTACTTACTTACTAGTTACTAGATGGTTGCAAAGTGCAAGAGTTTGCATATGCCATTGGTTTAATACTCAAGGGAGACAAGAAACTAAAGAGAACGGGAGAAAGAGGGGCAAGAAACGATCCTTGACCTCTTATGAATGAAATATATCTTCTTTGAACATTAACTTCCTGCTATTCAGAAGTTTCTGATGCTAGTGAAGTTGAGGTCATGACTTTTCATTGGAGAGACCTTCAAGAAATGATGCTCTAATCTATCAAAGGGTTATGGAAATTGATGAAATTTTGGTGAGGATTGAATGTCCGAGGAATCTTCGCTTAATGAAATCTTCTTGCCTCATATCAAAACAATCACCCCTTTTTAATAAGTTATCAATTGTTCTCTAATTGGATATTCAAGGTGTAGTTTGAAGATGACTTAGATGGAAGGTTTTATAAGTTCCTTCGTATCTTGGTTTTTTGTAGTATTAAAAATATTCTCTTGATGTTGATCATATGTCCAACACAAGATTTGAACTCTGACTTGTCTCCTTTAGTAAGCTGGATTTTAAGATATCTATTGAATCTTAATATCTAGACTTACAAAAAGTCAACCTGAATATTTGGTTTACAGGAATTGGAGTAAAACTCTGGCCATACGAATCTACTAGTAGTATCTCAGTATCGGTCCTTTAACCTGGTTATTACTTTGGTTTTTGGTTATTTCCATTGAAGCGCCGAGAAGCTTGTCCAACAAGGCCTTTCTTCAACTCACTCTCTTCCATATCCTTCCATTGATTTCTTGATCTTTTTCACCTTTTGACATGCAAAAAATCAATATACACACACTCCCAATTCCCGTTCCATATTCTCTAACAATTGTCAGTCAAAAGGTTGAGTGTTTAGTTCTCCTATACAACACACAACCCTGTTCTTTCGGATTCTTGTGTTGTACAGGTCTTGGACTTTCCATCATCACCAAGAAGATACCATCACCGCGTGTTTATTACACGTTCTTTCCAGGGCAATTGTTTACTGAGCTTTGAAGCATCAACTCTTACGCCAAATCTTACTTCTCATGGCTCGCTCTCTCACGAATAATCTACTAACCTCCGGTAGAGGAGTGGAATTACCAGCAGATATATGCTTGCGCGTTGTCGACCTGGTTATTCATGACGCACCCAAGAATATCGTCTTATTACTCAAGCTTTCGCGTGTAAGTTATGCACATACTCATTTTATACATCATCCATCCCCCCTGCCAGTCACCATAACCATTCCCGATCAACTAACTTCTTCCAGTCCTTCAAAAAGCTCATCAAAGCATACGAACGAGCACTCACCAAAAATGCCGCCAAACTCTACGCCAACTCCCAAGTAAATCAACAAACCCACCTCATCGCCCTCAGCCAACCCAAATCCAACCGCTCATGCCTTGCGCCAAACTTCCACCTCAACCACACATTCGCCTGGCTCCTAGAAGTCCAAACACGTTCCAGAACAACCCAAGAAATAATCCAAGACCCCATTTCCCAATGCCACACCCCCACCATCTACTGGGCTAACGGCACAAGTTTCGATCCCCCCAGTCTTCCCATCCCCGCCCCAGAACTCGAAATCCGCATCGTAAAATTCAAACAAGAAGCGCTAAAACTCCTCTACGAACTCCTCGACGCAACACAAGGTATCCAAAACGAATGGCGCGCACGCACTAGACAAATAAACCATCTCGTGCAACTCAGCACCCCCGAACTAGCAATCCTGTGCATCTTCATCCCAATCCTCGGATTTAACCTCCTCGAAAAATTAAAAAACCATAGCCAATCACTCGATACAAAAAGAGAAATAATAATCTTCCAGCATAATCTCATCCGTTACGGTCCTATAGTCGCTTGGTTGCATATTTCCTCCGGGATTAAATGTGAGAGGATGGGGCTGGGGAAGATGATGGTGTTGAATGGATGGTTTAAGGAGAAGCAGGTTGAGGGCGTGCGTTTGCTGAGGAGGTTTGAGAGGGGGGCGACTAGGGAGGCGAATATGAGTTTGCTGCTTTGGAGGGTTTTTCAGGAGAGGGGGGATGTGAGTAGGGTTTGGGGGTGGGAAGTGGGGAGGGTTGTGGGGGTTGCGAGGGGTTGGTGGAGAAGAGGATGCTAGCTTATGTTCTTGATTGAGTTGTTGGGTATGGGGGAGAAGGGGGTTGGGGGCTGTGCTGTGCTGTGCTGTGCTGTGCTGTGTTCTTGCTAGTTTTGGGTGTGGTGGTGGCTCTGATTACGAGTCGCGCGGGATCGAATAATGTTTATATATGATGAATGAGGAGGATATTCATATTGTTTGAACCTAATTGTATGATTTGGTAAGGTATACTCTGGATGAACTGAACGGAACGAGGACTAAAAGTACAGCTGAATAGCTAATCAAGTATCAAGTATCGCGACTTAGGATTAGGATTAGTATTAGGTTTAAAATTAAGCTTGGATCGGAATAAAAACTACTACACAATGGAAATTAGATTATATATCGACTATTTGTCGTATGTAGGAGGTTGGAGACTTGTATCTTTAATTCGTGTCTCTTTCTTGTGGATGAGAGTAGTTGTAGTGGAGTATGTAATACGATTGGTTGTTTATTTATTTTATTGATGGAGAGAGATGAGGGATAAGGGTTGAGGAATGAGGATTTAGTAGTTCTGGTTTTGTAAGATCTAAAGAGAGAGTATATGTTAATATTAATAGTGTTGAAAGGATTTGATGATGTAAGACTTGAGATTATTTATTTTTGTATAATTATAATTGTGAGCTAAATCTCCTTCTTTTCTGATTTATACGGGATAATTTAAAAAACCTAAGGTTGTATAGGTAGATAGAAAATTATATAAAATATTTACTCATAGGGAAACTAATGACGCTTAATTAGATGATTGATTTTGATAATAGTTATATAAAATGATAGACTGATGAAGAGTTGATAAAAACTCTGGAAGGTGATGAACAAGCGGTTCCTAGAATCCTCGAATCCTTGGATATTTGATGATCACGAGGATAGAGCTAGGGTTTGTATGTGATTATATGTAGTGAGAAGTAATATGAAGATATTCTATTTAGGTTAGGCCATTTTTTGTTATTTCGAAGAAATTTTGATTTTGGTTTATCATTCGGATTTCCTAACACAGTATGTTTTTCAATACTCGGGATTGTTGATTACCAGAAGTGCATCGTCCAAACGGAAGTTGAAGTCGCACTTTATCCCTTTGATGTACGACTAAAGAAAGGATTCATGAAATGTATGCCTTTAGACTCACTTAACTCACTCCAACTAATCCGACTAACTAGGTGGTTGGAAAACTTGAGGGGAAGATAGAAGTGGAAGGAGCTCTCTCTATACTATAAAGACAGAAAAAAGAAGACTAAGGAGCCTCAACTTGGCAAATTAGCCATTATCTCAAGAGCGGATACCGCATGGAATCGCTTACTTTAATTGACATTTGAGATGAACAGGACGTGTAAAGTGCTTTTATTATAATTGTATATATTAAAAAGAGTATTTACCTGTATGAGAAGGACTACTCGTATAGGGGTAAGAATAGGTATGGCGCTATAGTTACAATCGAGATGCAGGGAATGAAAAAAAAGGAATCGGAAATTGAAGTATGGATACAGGCTAAAAAGCATGTGAATGTATTGCTAACATAACATTTCTACAGTTTCGAAGGATCTTTAAGCTGTGTTGCAACCGCAGAATCCAGTGAATGTGTTCTTTCCATTTTTAGAATGCTTGACTTCCGCCGTTACTTTCCGATCATCGGTTCAGCAATGAGAGTACAATAGATATTAGATATAAGGAGAATAGAAAAGACATCAAAACTATAGACGTGAGAAGGAGGAAATACTACCCTCACAAACTCATTCAATATACTTTTCTACTCTTCTCTCCAAAAGCAAGATAACAAAGACAGGAAAAAGACAACTGTTTTAACAAGATATTACTTATATACTGAGTAGATCAGCGACTTCATCAAGGGGATTAAGAGATTTAAAGAAAACATCACAAAGAAATCACAAAGAACAACAAATAAAAAACGAACTTTTTGGGTTTAATAAATTGAAATTTAGGAATTTAGTCAATTTGGTAGATGATCAGAAAAAAAGGAAAGTAAGGAAATAAAGAAAGAAGGGAAACAAGAAACAAAGAAATAAGAAAAGAAGGAAAGAAATGAAAGAAAGAAACAGGGAGAGAAAGGAAAAAAGAAAGAGAAATATGCTGGCAAACAACTCACAACTAAGTATCTTTGCGGATCTACCTCAAAAATACTTGCATCATGTTACTTAGCACTTGCTTACAAACCAATGATTCGAAAAGCACCAGTAAGTAAATCATGAAACTTAAAGAAAGCGATCGAGAGAAAAAAGAACTCACTGAGCATTCTTATCTCCTACTCTTCGCCTTCCGAAGCTCTTTTAACCTCTCCAACTCCTCCTCAACCGCCTGCACAAAGCCCTCAGAGAAAAGCGGAAATTCCAATTCCCCCAAGTTTCCCAAAGCTTCCAAGCGTTGCAAGTTCCTCTCCAAGGTTTGCAAATTCCTCTCAAACTGCATATCCTCCTCAGTCTTCGTCTTCGCCGCCTGTTCCTCAGCGTCTTTAGCCACCGTAAGCTCATTCAA
The DNA here is from genome assembly GCA_905066765.1 of Sclerotinia trifoliorum. NCBI lineage: Eukaryota > Fungi > Ascomycota > Leotiomycetes > Helotiales > Sclerotiniaceae > Sclerotinia > Sclerotinia trifoliorum. Next base: position 968,844 of record CAJHIA010000024.1, read on the forward strand.
CCTCTCAAACTCCTCCCCAATCTCTCTGAGTCTCTCCAATTCCTGCTCAATCCCTTCCACAAACTGCCAAGAGAAGATCGAAACTCCCGCTTCCTCCAAGCTCATCAAAGTTCTCTCCAACTCCTGCACTGCGACTTTGGTTTCCTCCAGTGCCTCTGGAAGCGCCGATTCTCGAATACACGCTGAGTTTGGCTCATTTTCTTGCATGGTCCTCCATTGGAGAAAGACTCTCTGAGGAGTGTATAAACGCTCTGGCCAGGGATCTTGCACAAAGAGTACACCGCCGCGTAGATGTTTGGGTTGTTCAGAAATCATTCCTCGGGCAATGGTTGCCCATTTGGATTCTAAAGTGTTATCTTCGAAGCTGTTAACAACTTCGTTGAAGAAGGCGATTTCGCTTGGGACCCAGATGGTACGATCGGCCATTTTTGCGGTTGTTAGTGTTGTAAGGTTTGTGTAGAACTTAGAAGAATTCTTAGAAATGCTTATTTATCTAGATGATTGTATGAGTTTTATCTGGATAGTTGCTAAGAAGTTGATAGTTGATGATAGAATGAAATATTTACTGACCTAGAACTGCATCTCATTTATAGGTGGACTCTACATGTCGTTCAGATACTGTTCGACTCCTGTCTTGACATTGTAGTCTTTTTGCGAATGAGGTACTCTCAACAATTCAAACCCTGAACAAATATTATTCGAGAATTATTCTACACTACTTTGTTCTTACAACTTAAAGCAGTCTATAGTAGCACAGGTCTGATGTTGGTAAAGTGCTTATGGGGGTCCAGTACCAACAAACTTAATTCATATATCCCTTAGATTGTATCCATCCCAACTGAGGCGCCAAGAACATAAACTACAACTTGCTCTTCTGAGCATTACCCTCTTCTCTGGCTGCAGATCCGGGAGTATTTGCGGCCCCACCAGTCTTCGAACCAGAATTTGCCTTGATACTAGCCATATCCTGATCTAACATTTTCCCATCTCCACTGCTGCCCACAGGCTTCATTAAAGCTCTTCCGTTACTCAAGCAAATCTTTCCACCTTCCACTTTGGTGATGAATCGAATTTCTTCCCACCCTTCTTTGATTTCTCCTGTTTTCCAGATCTCGATGATTAATTTATCACCAGGTTTAACCGGTGATGCAAATCGACACGAGAATTCTTTGATGTTCTTGGGGTCACTACCACCAATAGCTTTAAGAATTGCATGAGCAGTAAAATTCCATGATGAAAGACCATGCATGATAGGTCCTCCAAAGCCCATCTTTTGACCTGGCTCAGGTGTTGCATGTAGGGGATTGTAATCACCGTTCAATCTACCATTTCCGACCCATTAGTCAGAGGCCACAACATTCAGTGAAAAAGTAGAATCATACCTATACAACAATGCACTTTCCTTAGTGGTCTGATGTTCCATCACAGCGTCTGGCTTCTTTCCTTCCGGGGGAGGGAAATTTTGAGTCGCCGGGCCCTTGGGTCCATTCCAATTACCCTGACCAACAAAGAATGAGGACCCAACAGCTCTGCTATAAACCTCTCCGTTCTTTTTATCTACGATCTCCTGTTGCGTCTCAACAACCGTGCCAGATTTTCCTTTGTCATATACACCAATTACTTTAGAGCGGAGTTCAAATGTTTTACCAGCTGAGGTAGGAGGGAGTGGTTTGAGAAAAGTCATTGAACGACCTCCATCAAGGACACGAGTGTAGTCGAATTTAGGCACACCTGGAATCGGAGTTGCGGAGGAGGCGGCATAGAAGTCAATTACTTCTTGGGTTGTGTTTTTAAATGCTTGGGAGATGTTAGCTGATAGATAGAACGAGGGGAAGGACAACCTTACGAAGAATGACAGGATAGGTTGGGAAGACGGCAAAGTTAGGATGTAATTCCTACAGTTTGAATTAGTTTGAAACCCTTCTGATTGAGTATCAGATTCATACGTATAAGAAGTGCAGCTCATCATTCGTACATCCAATGCTGTTGGCGAAGAGCAAAACATCTCTGGTTAACCAAGAAACCTCCTCTGCAGGATATTCAAAACCAGCTCCTGGACCAGACATTTTGATGGTTGTATGTGTTGATTCGAGTATTAGTGTCTTTGTTTTACCGAGAGAGTTGATTCTTGAAGATTGGGAAGTGGATTGAAGAATATGGGATAAGAGATAAAAGATAAAGGCCAAAAGATAAATAAAAGACAAGAGGAAGCACCAGAGAGCTTTACTTGAGTAGGTTACTCGTAGCTACCCCGGAATTCCTTTTGTGATCTCCACAGTTCGGCCATTTCTCATCTGCCGAGGTATCTTCGGAGAAAGGAGAAAAGAATGAATATGAAATATGAATAACCTTAGAACATGTTTGTTTGCACAAGAGTAACGGCAACGTCATCACAATTAGAAATTACACAATACTTAAAACATTACTTATATTTTTCTTTGTTTAATACCCAAATACCTAGGAGATAAAGTTTTTTAAGTAATATAGCTTAAGTGGTGAATTTGGCGTCAGATAGAACCCGGCGGAACGATTGCAAAACATGGAGAATTGTTCAGACGCTGCGATTCATTCTCCTCCTTTTTTCTCCTTCAATTTGAATTGTTGGGAGTACTTTAGGCATTGAAATGCTTTTCGAGTAAATGTAAATTTACATGTCACATAGTCATAATGGAAAGCGTTGGCACAATGGGACCACATTAGTTGTACTGAAGTTCATTGGTTAGATGCATTCTATCGAAACCTTATTAAAACGAACTCTTTTTTTTTAATATCGTCGATGTAAGAGAAAAGCTCTCAAAGGTGAGTCTTGAAACTTTCAAACCTGTGAACCTTTCAAACCTATCTCTCCACGCCAGTAAGCAAAGAACTCTAGAATCAAGGTCATTCTCGGCCCATTCTCGTCCTGTAACTGTAACTGAAAACTCGAATAAGGCCATTACGTCAAAGTATCGATCCTTCCCATAATCAAAAAGTAAAAGAAACATTAGCCACGCCTGAGTTTGCCTTAATAAATCTCAATCCCCATAGCAAAAGATCCCCAGTTGGTCTTGTGGTATCACCCACTTAACTGACCGGTAGGTTCTCCATTTTGCCCTTGCCATCGGCAATCCACTCAGGTTCGATGAGTTTCTCTCGATCGGCATACAAGTATTTGTAAGCCGTACGAATAGTACCATCGCTAACACCAGCTACTTGGGATATATCCTTTGCAGACTTTGGCTTCCCGAGAAGAGCTGATGCCATATAGATGCAAGCGGCTGCCACTGATAGAGGTGATCTACCAGCGAGATCACCAACGGTAGAAACCTTTTCAGCGAGGCCTTGGGATACTTTGACGAACTGTTGGCTCTTAAGACCAAGTTGACTGCAGTAACGAGTACAGAGGTCTTTGGCATTGGTTGACGTGGTTGTTTGGTAACTCTCTGTAGCTGCAAGAGCTTGAAAGCAATGTTAATATATACCAGTATAAGATCATCAGCTTATACGACTTACCACCAACGGCTTCAGCCCTCGCCTTCTTGGCTGAACTATCTGAAGCAAAGAATTTTTCAAGTGCTTTGAAAGTTCTACCAATATCCTTCTTCGAAACCTTTGTCAAGGCATAGATCTCACGGAAGGTTCTAGGGACATCGCACTGACGGCAAGCGATAAAGATGCAGCCAGCGATGATGGCTTCTTGGGATTTACCTTTGAAGGCTTTAGCATCATCGACAAGTTTGAAAAGATGCTTCGCGGTATCGGAGACGTTCTTTGGAATGTTAACAGCGTCGCAGTGAGCACCGATCTCCTTGTAAGCCGCAAGTAAAGCCTTGGTTGATTTATCTGTACCTTGTTTACCTTGAGCACGGTAAAGTTCCCGACTGCGTACGGAACTGTCACCAAATGCAATTGTTGTGGAAAGTTGAGAACCGTTCAAAAGAGGATTAGCAGCGTCACCAACACGGGATGGATCATCATTTCCCTGATCATCGTTGGAGAATGTACGCCATTCGGAGCGTGTATCAACAATCCGATCACCAATGACTACACCACATGTGTCGCAGACCAAGTCTCCAGAAGAAAATTCTTCGACGAGATTTGGTGGAATCTCCTTGCAGTCCTTACACATAACCGTGACGTTCAAATTCTGACTCCATTCTGTTGTCTTGTCCAATGATGGTGGAGCCATCATCTTTGGTTTGTATGGTTTTGGTCGATAGATATTATCAAGTTTATCGAAGACGGGACGTCTCTTTGGCTTACGACGGACTTGTGTTCTTTTCTTCGTGACAGCTAGACGGGTCCTGATATCTCCTGTAGCTTTATCGCAGAGAAGTGTAGTTGAAAGCTTGATGAAAAGCGGAGAATGCAGTTTGGCGGTATTGTGGGGAAATTAAGGTGAGTTGGTGAATCGAGACAAGTCCGATGACGGTAATCAAGGGTCCCTTGACGTGTGATTCAAAAACTCGGTCAAAGTGAAGGTAAGCTGAGTATCGAGAAAGAAGATAAAATACGTGTATTGACGGTAGATATTGCAGAGTAAATCAAAACCAGTATAAGAAGACGCGTGTGGCGAGTCGATTGTGATGTAAACTGCTTTGGCAAAGTCAAAAACCTGTCGACATGCGATTTATCGTCTCGAAAAAAGGATGTAATTCAGCGGAATGCGCGAATTTCGTCTAGTGAACTTAAGGTCAAATAGATTAGGTGTTGTAAAGTAGAATAGTGTGGGATGGGAAGATGCGCTTGCTGCTTTCGTCGACGTATTTGAAGATTTTCGCAGAACAAATGACCAGTGAAGGCGTCCGTGAATATTGTATCAAAATCGTTGTTGGAAGCTGTCAGAATTATCGTCGAAAAGATGACCGGCAACTTTGGGATTGTTCAAGAACGATAATGTTACAGTCTTCTGTTGATGTTGCGAGCGAGCGGTGGTGGTTGTCGAAGAAGATGTGGTTGAGGTTGAAAAAGGAAGAGAAGATTCTTGCAAAAACAAAGAATGTCAGCCGCATTGGTATCCGTACTAAGATTTCTAAATTTGCAATAATATCACGTGGCACAATTCACTTATTATTTTTTGTCAGCCTTGAGCCACGCCTTCTTTTGGTTGCCTTACAAGTACAGTATTAAGTGGCTCGCTAATGGATCGCGCCGAAGCTCCAGGTCGGTTTGGAAGCTCTTAGGTATTCAAACAACAATATTCGCAGCTCAATACATTTACTGTTATTTCGTCCCATCAACATTCTCTTTACACCTCAGCTCATACGTCCTTTTCGAATTCTCAATCACAACTTCAACTATAAAAATGTCTACATTAGAAGATCTCGATGATCTCGAGAGAGAGCACAAGGAAGAGAAGAAGGACGATGGCGACAAGGACAAGAAGCCAAATCAAGCTAATGATGGTGATGCTGAAATGAAGGATACTGAACCTGAAAAGGAAGAGGACCCAATAGATGAAGAGATATACAGCTTGGGAACACAAGATATCCTCACGAGGAAACGACTTTTGGAGAATGATTCCCGAATTATGAAGAGCGAGTTTCAACGTTTATCACATGAGAAGGCTACAATGGGGGAGAAAATCAAGGACAACCTTGAGAAGATCGAAAATAACAGGTAGGCTCAGCTGCTAAACAGGCATATAGTTATCACATCTTAATCTTCTAACTTTCTGCAGGCAGTTACCATACCTCGTTGGAAATGTTGTTGAGTTACTCGATCTTGATCCAACAGCCGAATCTGCTGAAGAAGGCGCAAATATCGATCTCGATGCTACCAGGGTCGGAAAATCCGCGGTTATCAAGACTTCCACTCGACAAACCATATTCCTTCCATTAATAGGTCTTGTAAATCCAGATGAGCTGAAGCCAGGTGATTTGATTGGTGTCAACAAGGATTCATATCTCGTACTAGACACATTACCCGCAGAATATGATAGCAGAGTCAAGGCGATGGAAGTCGATGAGAAACCCACGGAAAAATACACAGATGTAGGAGGATTGGACAAACAGATTGAGGAGTTGGTTGAAGCAATTGTATGGCCGATGAAGGAAGCTGATCGCTTTAAGAAGATTGGCATTAAGGCGCCCAAAGGTTTGTTGTAAATGTCATCCACGAATAAATAGATAATACTGACATTTGTAGGTGCTCTTATGTATGGCCCTCCCGGTACTGGAAAAACACTCCTCGCAAGAGCTTGCGCTGCACAGACGGATGCAACTTTCCTCAAACTCGCCGGTCCTCAACTCGTACAAATGTTCATCGGTGACGGTGCAAAGCTGGTGCGAGATTGTTTTGCATTGGCCAAGGAGAAGGCACCAGCAATCATTTTTATTGATGAATTGGATGCTGTTGGTACGAAGCGTTTTGACAGCGAGAAAAGTGGAGATCGTGAGGTACAAAGAACTATGTTGGAGCTACTAAATCAACTTGATGGATTCGCTTCGGATGATCGTATTAAGGTATTGGCAGCAACCAACAGAGTCGATGTTCTCGATCCTGCTTTACTCCGTTCCGGTCGTCTTGATCGAAAGATTGAGTTCCCTCTGCCAAACGAAGAAGCTCGCGCCCAGATTTTGAAAATTCACAGCCGTAAAATGACTGTTGATGATGCTGTCAACTGGCCTGAATTGGCAAGAAGTACGGATGAGTTTGGTGGAGCCCAGTTGAAGGCGGTATGTGTGGAAGCTGGTATGATTGCTCTTAGAATGGGAAAGAATAAAATCAGTCACGAACATTATGTCGATGCCATTGCGGAAGTCCAAGCGAAGAAGAAGGGTATGTTTCAGCCACTCTATTCAATGTTTTCTTCAATACTGACCTCATTACAGATACTGTCAACTTCTACGCATAATGTGACTATTTTAGTGGCGTTTAGCATATCTTGCACTGCGAGCCTTGTAATCATAGACAAATCATGACATTTTAAATATGACCAAACCTTGGAGACGCCGAGTAACTCGTGATTGATGAGAGCCGATGGTCGTATATTAATGAAAACTGTCAGTCGTTTACTTTCCAGCGTGTGCCGATATGAATGCCTGAATTCCTCTCTCTGAAATATGTGAAAATCTATCTTCCAACAGATCTTCTGTCTGGGAGAGACTTTCTACATTGGAGCGGATCCTACGTAGCTCTATTAGAAACTACCTATTTCAAATGTCCACAAGTGTGAGGTGAACAGATCCAAGCCATTGGAACATCACATATGCCATTTGAGAAAATTCGTGGTTTTTGATGGCAGGTTCCTTCCTATCCAGTAGATAGCGAAAGAGCTGATGTTATCCCAGCTGGGAATAGACACAACACACACGTCAAGTTCAATTTCAAAATTCATTTTCATCTGCAAAGTGACACTGTAAGAATTAATACACTATTCCAGGCTCTGCCCAACTGAGCATCGTAGAACTCCACGCGTGACATCGCTGGTTGGAGGGCTCTGTCAGATCAATTGCCTGGTAGTGAGCAAAACGATCATCTGTATCTGTAACTTCTTTGCCCATGAACTTGTTGTCGGAAATGCGAAGTGCAGCGATGCTGCAATTTCCGTGTTGAACGAGTGTATGTGCAACAATTCCAGTCCCTTCAGCGATGGATTGGTGGACAACACCGGCCGCTACTACGATGCGAACGATCGCATTCAAGTTACAGATATGTTGCACAAACTCAAGAATCATTTTGCCGTTGTTGATTACGGTATCTACTAATACCACTGTGATCTTGCCCTGAAGGTGCTCGGGCATGATGTCCTGAGGATCCTTGGCGTGGAGGGACATAGCGAGAAGAAAGGCGCCATTTATTCCGAGGGCCATAGGCTCTCCACCGGGCATTAATGCTACGATCAATGTTTAATTCCCGTGCAATGACTGATGGCCAATGGTCTGATGACCTTGAACATGTGGAACCTCGTACGACTCAAGGCCTATCACTGCAAAGATGAGCTCAATTACGAGATAGCGATATATGCTGCGATGATACTCCCCGAGAGCAGGGCTTTTGTTCGTCGCATCGCATGTGGGTATCATCAATAACTTCATGGAGTTCTCATCCGTTGCGTGAATGACCTTAAGCTTTGCATGCCGACTATGGCGGCTAAAAATCAACTCCAAGAACTTCTGATCGGTAAGCTTGATCAACGGAAGCTTCTGAGTATCCGGTATTGGCAATGCATTGTGGGGAATGATTAATTGGGATGCATGAAGGCCGTCGTTATCAATGGCATTCAGTAACTCTGCTTCCATTTTCTTGCTCCTCTTATCCACCTCGCCAACCACAACGATGGCCTTGTTTGCCGCCTTTAACATACCCAAGTCCAGCGGGCTATCCCCAAAAGCGCAAACATACGTCCTGTTACTCAGTCGCAAACGGTCAACCAAGTCAGCTTTCACTTTAGCTGTGACAACTATTTCACAAGGTCCATCCAGATACGCCCCCCCGCGATGACCTTGACTGATTTGGACAGGCCTTCTTTCTCTAAAACCTTTTCCCAAACACGATGCAGCCCACAACTGATAATCACGGCACCGATATGCTTCTCTTCTGCAAGGGATTGCAGCAAGGACACAAATTCTTGGTGTATGTTCACAACCGAAGCTACTTCTTGGCAGATATCATTATATTCTGTTTCGTCCATCAATTCGCCGTAAACAAGAGCGACTTGACGAAACGCTGCACATGAGTAGCCTAGGTTAGTTCTGAACAATAATTTGAGCAAAAGTTGGTATTTGGGAGCCTCCGACCGATTCCTTGCAATCCATTTCTGCCAGAATAGTGCGCCGGTGGCATCTGTTACCAGCGTTCTATCGCCATCCATGACTAGCATGGTTCCTGGCCAGCCTTGGTTTCTAGAAAATTGAAACTTGTCTGCTAGCATGGCATTAGCGATTTCAAGATTTCTTGTCTCAAAACCATTCCAAACATCCGTGACCACCTTGAAATCGTGTGATACTCCCATAACGCCGAGGAAAGCAACACCGTCTTTGCAGCAAATTTCGGGAAACACGCCATCTATTTCTCCTGCCATTTACTGAGATGCCCAACTGATGCTGCTGGTCGAGTTCTTTCCTTATCACTCAGACGATATTGCTGGACAAGTGCGGGAGGTACCTGAAGATAGATTATGTTTGTATAGACCTTTGCATCTGCAGAGTTCCAAAGGAGTACGGGTTCATCAGTGCCTTCCTCCCAGAACATTAAGTTTCCTTTAGCAACCGCAGAAAATTACAACTCAGCCGACTGGTCGCCAATTTTGCCAATAGCAGTTCCTCGATAGTGTGTCTGCTGCTTGGGGCTCATTTTTTTGAAGGCTTCCAAACCACCTGAAGTAAATTCGTCGATCACTTGGGAGTCATCGTAAAAGACGAACGGATAGTCTTTGAGCAGTCTTTTCAAATAGTTCAAGGTTCATAATTTGCCGCATCCAGAAATTCCATAGATACTGATGACTGTGCCTTTCTTGAATGGCCCGAATGCTTCTTCGTTGGGATTGCCATTGCATCCGAATTATTCTTGCAGCTTTCAGAGATTGTGAATATCTCTTTTGGAGTCTAGGATCTAAAGGATGAAATAGACTCAATTCTGATTTTGAAGTCGTGTTGACTCACTCTAAATTTGAAAAAACACTTTGGCACGAAAGACAAAACTCTTCTCAATTGATATGCAAACCTATTCCCCTTAATGCTTCCACGGCGACTTGCATATTTATGCATCCTTCCACACAACAACAATCGTCGAACTAACCAATCAAACCATCACAATTCGTTTGCCATAAATGATTTCACAATGGTATTCTAATCTCAAAATGTTATCTCTCTACCCTAGCTAATATAATCTCTCGCTATATCTTAGTCATTATCCTCTGCAGCACCTAATCAACCATTTTCAAAATTAAAATCCTTCTATAGATTGTTATCGCGCATCTCCTGGAGATAATCCTCCAATCGGTCGCACTCAGCTTCAGTCTCCTCGTTTGCGTGAGCGAGCACATCATCATTCCACCCATCAATGGCCGCCTCTATACAATCATCATTCCAGGGACTGTCCACCCTACTCTTCCTTGCATTTCTTACTGTGGATCTTTCGCCTCTTTAATCCGCTCCTTCCCCTCAGCTTCTATATAACTTCTCCAGAAAGATTCATTCCCCGGTTAACGTTCAAGCATCTTTCTTAACACATCATTAACCCCTGGAAGCATATCTACAGACGATGCATAGTCTTGCATAACTTCTGATTTCATTGGACGTCGTCCACGAGACCGTATTTCAAATTTTGCAAAGCGACTCGCTTGGTCTCCCAGTCATTTTTGACGGCATAAGGAAGAGGACCATAAGCTCGATACATTTGACTAGGTTTCTTAATTTGCCCTTTTTCGCCGGGGGCTCGCACAGCTAGCTCCATGAGTTGGATGTTTTTGACTTTCGGCTAGTAAGATGTCGCGTTTGGTTAGAAGAAATGCGAAATATCGCGCAAGTCGAAGAGGATTTTAGAGGTATATGGAGATTCAAAGAGAGCTTTGAGTGATATGTATTGGGAGTGTCGGATTGATAGGGTTATCCTGGAGAGTGGCCATGGTTATACTGCATCATGATGATAGATTTGTTGGAGGAATTGTGTTTTAATGAGGATTTCAGGCAGGAGAGTTCTGAAATCGAGGGGATAGGTTTCGCTATTTCGAGGGGTTTTGGGAAGATGGGGAAGAACCCAGTGAATTTTTGGGACGTAGGGGTAGCTGTGTTTGGAGTTCTGATTGAGAGGTACAAGGTGGATTTACAGGGAGGGTTTCAAAATATCGAGTTTGACAAGTTCGGCTTTTGTTACACATGAAGCGGGGAAGGGACTCACAATAGCCTGGTCCTATAGGCTGGCTGTATGCATGCATGCACGTCGCCGCGGCTGATAGCTTTCTCGACTTTCAAAAAGCAAAAGAAAAAGTACCTAGTTATAAGGTCAATGCTGTGTTGGCGTGAGAAAGGAGACATGGGAAAAAGGGGTAGTGATAGAGAGGGTGATCTTTTGATCGATCGCTGGGCGCCTGTAAATTTCTAACAATATATCAATACTCAGTCTATCAGAATGGGTTGGGTTGTAAGTAGGAGGCATATTGTATGTATATCAGGGAATGTTTGATATACATCTTAGCCACTTGGAGTTTTCCCTGGCTGCATTTTTAGTAGAATTTCTAATAATAATCTAGGAAGTGGAATTCAAGTGGTCTTTTTGTTAGAGCCATGGACATCCATCAGTGTGTTGAACTTGTATATAATATTGAATGCCTAAACTAGCAGCCCAAATTCATGTATTGAAAATCCGAAGATAGTTTTTGATTTTTTGATGGATTTAATATGTAAGACTGTTTATAGTAGTGTCGGCTCATAGTTAGACGCAATGGTATAATGACACCTGATTCAATATTATACAAAGTCAAAATTTGAAATCTTTCGTTATTGGAACCCAGCCTAACCACTAAATATTGGAAGCAACTTGGCTAAGCATGAACTAATCTCGGCTCAGTAAACTCGCCATACTTCCCCGTCGTTTTCACTCCCGGGTCTGAGTAGGGGATGATGTGAAGTAGACATGAGCTAGGTAGCTACTCGTAGTTGCAAACCACAGCTCAATGCTGTTTAACGGTTGAACGAACAAGCAAACTCAAATAAGTAAAAGACCATAATATAAGCCTGAAATTCATGAATATAACTATGTCATCTTGCCCTCAAAAGACTATCAATTCAATAAATCCCGGTCCAGAGGAGGTGAAGTGAGAAGCGATAACCGTATTTCTCAATTTACATAGCCAAAAAGCAGGCCAAGACTGACATTTCGATGTCTTTTCCAGGTCTCGAAAAGAATACCCAATTTTCTACGCCTTTTTCCTTGACTCTTTATCTCAATAGAAATCAAAGGAGGAATTCAATCCATCCTTAGCATCCCCTCCATCGATCGTATCTTCCACAAAAATTCTCCGACCGCATCCATAACAGCATCTCGAACCAAATTTCCATGTAATTCTGCGGCATATCTCTCCATAAATATCTGGTCTTGTTCCTACAAAAGTATAATGCTAAAATCGAGAAACATTCTTGGTATAAAATCACGTTGCTCTCGGGTCCATTTAACATAGACACCATGAGAGGCGCAAAATTGCCCGACCAGGTGACATAACTCGTTGAATGTAGCTGGCAGCTGGTTTAGCTGCATGGGCAATTTAACACATATTAATGGAGTCTGTGATGACAAAAGCTGTCGCCATAAAAATCACCATTGGTATAATTCTGAGTCGCGATACGAGAGAGAGGTCTGTACATATGGTCGATAGTGACATTTTGGCAATGCGGAATCATGAAAAACCTGCAAGGTACCAAATGTGTGCATGTGTCGAAAGGGTGAGGCCATCTCTGCAGCGTTTTTCAAGTGATGCGGATGTGCAATTGCTGCAGTCAGAGACAACCATGTCATTAATGGCCTTGGTTGGCATAATGATCGAGCCAGTATTCATATACTGTACGATGCGACAGAAATACCTTGGGGTTGGCCTTCGAAGGCTCCATTAACCTGAAGACTAAAATTATGTAACTCCAATTCTTAATCGGAGAATTTGCGAACTAGACGAGAATTAGATTGAAGAGCTAATGGTGTAGAAGTTTTGTAAACATTTAGAGGATGGGTACATACAATGTGGAGAATGGTAAGCCAGAAGCAACTTTGAGATATGGTATACTTTGGTGTCTGGCGCATCTAGAGATCCTGTTCCCAAGCAGGTGAAGGAACCACTATTGTCTTTCGTGTAATCGAGTATTGGTCTTTTGGGCCAGCCAGAGAGTGACATCTCTGAAGTCATTGTATTTCCAGATGCCAGACAATGGAAATGATAAATCTTGTAGTTTATTTTTGTATTTTTAGGGGTGTTCTAATGAACGATATGGTTTAAATATTGTGCGCGCGAAAGTATCAAGCTATGCATTCGCTTGTCCGCTGTATCAGTATTCACGTACCTTGCACTCATTATTTCTAGCCCCCTTAATGGTTAGTTGAGCTATTCACTCCAAGGCATTACCAGTCCCAAAAGCTCAACTTACCTGAAAGATTAAACTATTAAAAACGAGGAAATTTTATTTCTTAAAACATTCCGATACATTTCATTCCTCCAAAATCTAATCAAACTGACATGATTTCTGCAGGTATAGATCGTCGACCCAAGGATCAACTAACTTACAAGGCAACATGTAAAATCGACAGGACTATATCCTGAAGGATGACTGTTTGTCTTCGATATCCCCCATACACGCGTCACAGGGTCGCCGGAGCCATTTCTTTTTCCTATCTCTCCAAAATTTCTCCTGGTGCAGCTGGCATCCTTGCACCTGTCTCGGGTTTGTTTTTGCTTTTGAAGTCATCAGACATTTGCTCAAATGTAACCCATTCAACTCCATCATGTCTGTTAATATGATCAATGATCCTGCATATTGTTAGCGTGCTGCCGAATGTATGAAAGTACTATATGCCGGCGAGATCAAAATGCCAAGAATGCAAGAAAAATCGAAAAATCCCTAGACAACAGAAAGAGGAGCAATTGCATACCTTTGTTGCATCTTCAAAGCATGTGGTCGCCCTGAAACATCGGGATGAATAGTCATAGGGAAAACGAATTCATCGTAATTCTCGTAAAAGTAGTCGAAATGATCAAGCCACATCTGTTCTACAACTTTCGGGTCCACCCATCCGTGACTATTGGGTGACTTTTTGATAAACATCATGGGAGGTAAGTCATCAATGTACCATGAAGCTGGAATTTCCACCATGCCAGATGGTACACCCTTGACAAGTGGCTTCATCCACTCTTCTGCCTTCTTACTATAATCAATTTTGGTCCAAGTATCTCCGAGTCTTAACCAGTACATTTGACAATCATCATGGCTCATGCTATGATCATATTCAATTCCGTAGCTCAGTAAAAGTTCCGCTCCTTCCTTGCTTGTCTCCCACCATGGAGCAACACTTCCCCTTGGAGGTTTTCCACAGAAATCTGTTAACAACCTGTACGTTTTATCAAGAACATCTCGTTGCTGCTCAAGCGTCATATCAATGGGATTTTCATGAGAGTATCCGTGGAGACCAATCTCATGCCCTGCGTCCCGGACCATGGCGCATTCTTCAGGAAATGTCTCAAGGGAATGACCCGGTATAAACCAAGTTGCCTTCATGTTGTTCTTCTCAAAGAGCTTGAGAAGACGACGAACACCGATTGTACCAGCGAACAGGCCTGAATAGTGTAAGTTTGATTGTTCACGAATCAATCGGATAATAGGAATAACTTTTCCTTCGAGAATTGGAAGCTTCAATTCTCACAAGCATTGAATCACCTCTGGTAAGAAGGATTCACGGAAAAGATCTCGAGAATGAAAATAGAAGACGACATTGTTGTGAAATTGAATGACGAACCTCTACTGATGTCTGAGGTCGAGTCTTCTCCACCATATGAGCCTAACCATCCGGCCACGGCATCAATATCAACTCCATAGCCGCAGAGAACGCGCTTCTTGACTTTCCCGGTCATTTCTGGGGTTGAGAAGGAGGGTGAAGCACACATAATTGAGATCAGGAGAGCAGATAGTTATAGACTCTGCAAAGAGGAGAAGAGTCAGGATACACAATCTACGTAGAGAGTTGCACTGCTGGCGTGATTTCGTAGTCAGTTATCTTGCCCCAATAGAAATTACTTTAGCATTGTGAAGTGCGGGGAAGCTTTGATTATTCCCCTCGATGAGAACATTTTAACAAGATTTGTCTGTGTCCCGATTGATAAGAGGAATTGATTTACCTTCCTCATCCGTCAAGAGGAAGGCAAAATCCGAAAGCATAGGTAGAACGCGAGTCACGTGATAAGCTTTCAACATTTTGGCGCGAAGCTCTTTGGATGAATTCATCATTGATCAACCCTTGTTAAATGCATGTGATTGTTTGGGTGCACTAAGTGGGCTTATGGATGCCAGTACCAATCAATCGTACTAAGGTTCCTGCTGGATACTTCGTAGGTATTCTAATTTTGAACAAGATCGCAGGATCGCAATCGATATCAAGGTACGATCGCGAGTGAAAAGAAGGTTAGAACCAGCTTGCCTCAACGAGTTACGACTTATTATCCACGCTCCCCTGATCAAATCTCATTTTCAGAAGTTTGATTTTCAAAAGGACGATTCCACGAAAACAGCACCAGTCTTTAAGCCAATGCTTGGTTTATATTGATTTCATTCGTCTTGAAGCTCTAGAATCATATTAAGTGCAATTCAACGACCCAACATATCTACGAAGCTTACGAAGTTACGACAAAATAGACATTTGGTCATTCGCGTTGCAGGCCACTGACACCCTGCGGTGCAGTTGTATCTTGGGGGGGTAATGAAAGTCGAATGAATGCAGCCCTTGAATCCTTTCCTAAGTGCTTTCTTCAAGAGTGCTCTGCCTACACAGTGTACGCCTGTGCACCATCATGTAAGCTTGCCAACAATGCTAGAATTCCATTTTTCAACAGGTACCATGGGGCATGATGCTGATAGCTTTCTAGATATTACTAGTACCTACTACCGAAGTTCTCCTAACCTCCCGCGATCGAGAAACCGGCGCGCTTTACGCAGACCTTGCAGGATCGGAAGACTTCCTAGGCAGTCATGTCTTGCGAATACCGGCCAACCATGCTGCGACCGCGGGAGGGAAGGATGCGCCAAATATGCGGGAAACCCGGGGAAAGGCGAAACAATATACAACGGTCAATGGAAGGACTGTCGTGATCAAAGATGCTTTTGTCTACAGTAATAAGGGTTAGTATTGTTCGTAATTTTGTTGGAGGATTGGTGCTAATATCACATATTGCCAGGATTCAAGACCTTGAACCAAGCGCAACTTTTATCTGATACTTTATGGTATCCAGATTCGCTTGAACCACGACAATGGCTTGTCTACTATATATCGAGACCTCTGGTTGGCATATTCGAGGAAATCAAGATCGCAACTGCAATGCTAGCCCCGAGGCTCCCGGATGGTAGACCGATGCTCCCACCCAGATCGCCTTCAGTGGCCGACTCCACCTCTATGAATGGGCTTCCTCGGAAAAAGGATATAAAGAGTTTCAGCGAGCTTTTGACGAATTTTCCGATGATTGCGAGACAAATGCAACCTGGCTTGGAAGGCCTCTTCAAGGAGTTCAATCAAGTATTTGAAAAGCAATTACCCCCTCCTCCATCAGCTGCGAACATTCCAGACCCTGTACCGGACGGGCCCATAGCTACAGCAATGAAGAAAGCACGGTCCAGTAGTTTCTCAAATCCTGGTCGACCAAATGGGCATGTGCAACGTTATATCGTGGATTTCTATACCGAGGATGATGAGAATGTCATGCGGGGCGCTTTGGAGACCGCAGTTACGTCTGCGATTGATCTCTTCCAGATGGTCGACAAGCAACAACTTTCCCTGCTTGGAGCTACGACTGATCTTACAGGCCCAATTGTGGAACGTTTGATTGATCGTTATGTTACCGAGCAATTGCACGATACCATATTGTTTCCGAGACTATGTACAATGAAACGCCCCGAAGACTTGGAGTTGGAATCAAAAATAAGACAGATGGAATTTGTGGATATCTCACAAGTTGGTATACCAATTCAAGGTGGTCATCAAGGAAAACATGAACTCACATTACGTCTTGGTCGTGCTGTCGAAGAATTTCGAAAATTGATTGTAGCAGGAAGCCCGCAGCAGATGATGGATATTTTACTCATGACGTTGAAAACGGTGACGCAGCTCATTGAGATTCCAGCAAGCGCAGGGGGACCCACTTCTTCCGAGAAAGTGAGCTCTGTTTTGACTATCAATGCTGATACTCTCGTTTCGCTACTATTGGTTGTGGTCATAAGGGCACAAGTTAGGTACCTCCAGGCTCGTCTCCTATATATGCGCCACTTCATTTTTGTAGATGATGTGGAAAGTGGTGAGATGGGATATGCACTAAGCACGTTTGAGGCCGTCTTATCATATCTTGCAAGGGATTCAGGAGGTCTTCGAAAAGCTAGTCGGCGGAACCACAAACTGTGGGCAGCAACTAAGAAAGGCGACTTAAAAGAGATGATGAAAATTATGGAGCCAGAACGAGAACTATCTTCGGACGAAGAAGAATCCGACCACGAGGAAGCTATCGTAGACGATATAATCGATGAAAATAGGCCATGGGATACTTCGAATGGACATGCAAGACGGAGATCTTCTGGAGCCGCCGCCACGAGGCTTTCGCAAGCATCTACCCTCACTCATGTCTTTCCTTGGCAATATCTACATGACGGTGCAGATGAAGAGCGACTACCACCGCTGCGGAGGCCTAAAACAGTCACCATGGATGTGCGAAGTTTATCTAGTAGCTCAGAGATATCTTTCAGATCACGGGCTACCACCATTGACTCTACAAGTAGCGGCATCGAAGGTGATACGTCAATAGAACGATTATCGCAAACCGAGGATTCATCCGGTGAATCTGTTCCCATGATGGCCGTTCAACACGAGAGACCGGAAGCTCTTCAGTATCTTCTGTCGTTACATGATTACTATCCGCTACGAGCTGTTCTTGAAGATACGAATAATGAGGGAACGACCTTATTGAGTGCTGCTGTGCAGTTGGGACATACCGAGCTCATTAATATAATACTTGATTTTGTTTATCGAGCTGCATCAGAATTGATCGTCATTGGATATCTTTCGCGGCAAGATGTCAACGGCAGGAGTGTAGCCCATTTTTTGTTCAACTATCCGGAGCTTATTTCGAGAGTCGGGCGTTTATTGCCCTGGAGGCAGAAAGATAAGAATGGCCAAACGCCACTTTTTGCATTATGCAGATCATACGATCATGGACGCTATAGACCCATGGTAGAGGCAGCAATTGCTGCAGCTACGGATTCTCAGGAAGATGGTCAACCTTTACACTTAGACGATCATGTTGATTTGAAGGGTAACACACTGTTACACATTGTCAACGATCCTCAAATAGCATTGCAACTTCTCTCTCATTGCGACTCCGATGTTAACGCGACCAACGAGAAGAAATTCACACCACTCATGGTAGCTAGCAAATATGGTCGACTAGAAATGGTTCGAGCTCTATTTTCAGATCCAAGAGTAGACCTTTTTGCTAAGGAACTTCGTGGTTTGACAGCGGTTGAGCTTGCCAAAGATGATGACGTACGGAATAGAATTGACGATTTAATATTGTTCTCAGGGCTACCAGCCACTGATGGAAGGATCACGGCTGTAGTTAGATCATTTTTCGTTGAGGATGCAACTATCCGATTGGTACTCAAGTCTGGCGCACCCTCGGGGCCTCAAAACTTTACCGTCACCACTTGTCGACGTTCGTTGTCCGACTTTGAACATCTAGCAAAGTTACTCACTTTAGAAAACCCAGCTTCGTGGCTGCCATCTATATCAGGGATGAGGTCACCTTTTCAGATTCCTTCAAAGCCTTCGAGGGCTGTTCTGAGAGATATCCAAGTCCATCTTGATGCATTTTTGAAGATTCTACTAGCACATACAACCTTTTCAACACATGAGATGTTATGGGAATTCTTTCTGGTACCAGATATCCAGGCAGAGATGATGGAGCAAAGGTCTAAACTGAAGGCTGAGGCAAGGGTAGAAACAGTAAGGGAAGAATATCAGCCAATTGGTGATGTTCGCGATGTCGAGCAATTCGTAGATCATGCAAGAGATATGGTCCGAAGTGTCAATTACTCTACCAAGAGTGTAGCACGTAGGGCCAATATGGTGGCAATTGTCACCACAGGTATGTTTCCAATAATTCTCATAGAACATGTCACTAATTTATACAGATCTTTACGATGCTTATAAGCTTTCCACTCGCGCAATTTCTACCCTTACGTTCCTTCCTCAAACTCATATATCTGCTCTTGAAGCTTATACCCAAACACTTGCTCCATCATCCACTTCCCCATATTCTACCTTCCATACAACCATCCTTTCAATCCATAGCACCATAATCGCCATGCTCCTTTCTCTCTCGCGTCCCACATCGCTCATATCATCGATCACTACATCCCGCAAATCTATCGAACGTTCCTACAACTCCCTTTCTCGATCAACTCGTTGGCCACTAGGTCTTCTCGATGAAACTCGGCAACGTTTAAACGAAGAAAAGGAAGACAAAGTCCGAAGAACAAAGGAAGAAGTCGAAGAAACTGGAAGGGAACTAAGATACACACAACAGGTCGTCGCAGCAGAGTTGGCTGGTTGGCAAGATTTACATGAGAAGATGGGGAGGAAAGCCGTGAAGGATTTGGCGCAATCAATGCTTGTTAGAGAACGTACGACGTTGGAGGGGCTAAGAAGGGCGGTTAGAAGATTGAAGGTTGGGGAAGAAAGAATTATAGATGTTGAAATGGAGGAAAGTGAAGATGAGGATGAGGGTGGAGAGACGGAGGCGAGTGGTAGTCATGTTGAAAGCATCGTTATGTAGTTGACACATTAACGGATTCACAAAGAAAAGATTCTTTGCACATCAGAAATGCAGGAATGGAAATGACTAAAATGAAATGGCACGTTGTGTTTTATTTTGTTTCGGTTTGGATAGAATTATAATCATGATCATGCTAGGCGATTGTGGCATGGCATGGCATGGTATTATACTGTACAGCATCTTGGCGTTTAGGCATACATATAATCCTATGAGCGGTATTTTTCTACTTATTGATTCATGATTTTTGAATTACTTTGCATACTGTTTGTTATGTAGCATGTTCCTGTGTGATTGGTGTGTTCTTTGTAAACTTACTAGGTATGTATGTCATGACGAATTTATACCTTCTCATCTATATTTTTATAATGGGATGTGATGAGATGAACTAAAATGAGGATTGAATGAAATGAGCCGTTTCAATACAAGCAAGCCCTTTCTAATCTTTTGAGATGGATAAATTATTCTACTGGAATGTGTGTTTGAAATCTCTGCATTCATTCTTTCATTCGTTCGTTCGTTTGTTCGTTTCTATTCATTCCAACTCCTCTATATGAATATTATAGATATAATATCTCGTCCTAATATACCCAATTCATAAATCCCATCCCATCCCATCCCATCCCATCCCATCCCATCCCATCTCATCTCATCCCATCCCATCCCGTCCTATCCTATCCTATCCTATCTCATCCTATCGAATATAATAGCATCAAATCCGACAAAGTTAAATGAACTTTAAATAAAATTAAAATCCATGAATCTACCAGCGAACTACTACACACACACCCAATTGGTATAAATAAAACTCTACCCTACATACTATCTAAACGACATCACAACACTTCTTCCCACTCGCTAGCTGGCTTTCCAAACGCCATCATGATATCATTATTAAACCACCAAAACAGAAGTATTCAGCTTCCCTACAACTTCTCTATCCCACCAATTCTCAAAATTTAAGACTAGTTTATCCTTTCGTGCTTCTTCGGCTGCGAATACTACCGCGTGACTTCGAATTACCTCTTCTACTGTTATTTAGGATATTTATGTTAGTTTTTGTGAATTTTTCGGTAAATAAGAAAAGGGGGAGTTGAAGGTAATAAACAAAGAAGACAAAAACTTACGGCTACATCCTACCCATTCCCTCTGCGCAACTTCTACATCTGCTCCTTCATTCATAACACTATTCACAGCTCCTACAAACTGTCTCACTAAACCTTCATCACCACCTCCATGTCCACTCTTAGTATCCGTGATTTTCGGCTCGTAAACTTTTTTCTCTCCGGTCTTAAAATCCTCGACTTCAATCGTCGTACTATCTGCATATATTTCCCCATCACTTCCATAAATATGTGTGTATCTTTCACAAATCTTCTTTGTATGAGATACCATATGGAATGAAGCTTGTTTAGCCCCGCGATTTAGAGAGGGATTCACGGGAAATGTCATGGTTACGAATTGATCGTCATTGACTGTATTGTCTGATTCGTAGACGCAGCGCCCGAACCAATTCTTAGCTTCAATTTCAGAGATAGGGGTTTCGGCTGTGTAGTCTTTGGATAGAATGGATAGAACAGCGGATTCTGCGGCTGAAGAGCCGGAGGTGGTGAGAATATCTTCGATATCTGGGACAAGAATATCGACAGGCCAATTGGTGTTGGGGGCTTTGAGACCCTTGAATTTCGGGGATATGTATATGTCTTTCGCGGAGTATTTGCAGTCTGGTTCAATGGGACAGGAAAGACAGTTTGTCGCGGTGCCAGCAGCTTTCGGTTTGCGGGTGCGAGTAAATTGCTGAAGGGAACCCGTGGATGTTATTGTTTCGGGGAGATGAGGTGGAGCGGTTGGGTCTGAGGGGGAAGGAGAACAGAGAAGCCAGAGGAGGAGATCGATATCGTGGCAAGATTTCGTGAGGAGGGAGGGAGCTGTTGTGGACTCTCTGCGCCAATTTCCACTATCTTGATATTAGCTATCGTGCCTTGTATTTCACGAAGAAAACTCCCATACCGAACATAACTATGAGTAAAATGCCACCATCCCACCGGCTCAGTATGATTAATACTCAGCACATCCCCAATCACCCTCTCCTCCAAAAGTAATTTCCTCAACATCATATTATGCGGACTATACCTCAATACATGCCCGATACTAAATATCTTCTCCGGCAATCGATTCCGTGGATAATCTGGTAACATCGCCCTATATATCTCCACACAATCTGCCAACGTCGTAGCCAAAGGCTTCTCACACATAATATGTAATCCCAATGGTTTCAACCCCACTATAACCTCCTTATGCATCTCATCTAGCACACATATAAACGCAGCATTGACACCTGGTGGTACAGATTCTCCGCGAGAAGCTCGAGCACGTCGATCGAGTTCATAATCGAGAAATTCCTTCCAATTGGAAAATGACTGTCCTGGAGAAGGTGCATTGGAACCCCAGATGTAGCGGGAACCCAGCCGTTGACGTTTGTAAGGTATAGGTTCTGCGACGGCGTAGACGATGCCAGGAGTGGATTCGGCGACGCAGCGTGAGTATTGGGAGCCTCGAGATCCGGCGCCGATTATAAGGATGCGGGGTGGATTTGAGGACGTGGTTGCGGAGGGATTGGTAGGGGTGGATGCGTGTGGTGCCATGTCTATGGGTTATAACTGGGACTGGGGAGCTGTAGTTTAGCTTGTGGGTGGGGATTTAGAAAGAAGATATGAGATACCAATTGAATAGATATTCTTGCGAATTTGTAGTGCTCAATCGGTTGCACTTGCCAACAACAAAGGTCTGGCGGGTTATCACAGCATATAAAATACTTTACTCATCCTCAATTCAGAGCGTAAAGGGGCAGTAGAACAACTCAAAGCTCATCTTGCGATAAGCATTTTGATAGCTTTGTAGATGTCAAGCTTGTCTCTGCATGCAAGGCCTAGTACGACCCCTTGCCCCGCGATAACAGGGTGGGGAAAAGTAACGTTACCGGGGCTGGGCCAATCATATCGAAGTAATTGACATTGGAGAAGATGCCAGCCATATTCATATCTTTAATCGTAGAAGGAAAAGACCGATAAACCTCAAAAGAATATGCCTTGGCGTTTCAAAGTCCCAGATCAAGAAAATGGGGGACAGCTGATGAATATTTCTAGGTAAAAATTAACTACGTTACATTAAGGCGTTTTTTTGTTGCATATCTACATAAAGTCTGACGCAATACAAGACATTAAAATACAGGGGCTCTGTAGGCAGTTCATGTACATACATTATCACAGTTAAATGGTATCTAATAGATTAATACCAGTTTAGATGAAATTTTGGTATCACAAATGTTATGACACCAAAGATTAAGCTTATGGCTGAACTACGAATTATGCATGTCTCTTCCATGGCTCCTTCTTTCCCCATACAAATTCTTCTCCTGCGGGCGCCTCGTACCAGGCGGCAGCGCTTCTATAACGTGCCGTTCAGTTATTTCCTCACATATAGTCCCAAAGCCGCCACGAGCCTAGCATGAGGTTCTTTCCCCATTGAGCAATGATGATTCCTATATGTGCCCAATTCTCATCAAAATCTGCCAAAAGCCAGGAAATAATTCCACAACTATTATACGGAATGATGTAAGCGAGGTTTGACGCCGAAGTCACCAAATACCGTTGCTCGAATTGTCGATAAGAGTGTTTGATTGCAATATTCTTTATCGTCGAAGTACCAGCACTAGGGAACAAATTCGGGGTCCAGGTTGATGTTGAAATCGATTACTTGAGACTACTGTCAAGAAGTATGTTGCTAACTCTCTTACCCGGCTTGCCTGGGGGAGTCTGAAAATTGCCCTTGGTCAATCATGATGTCCTAGCATACCGGACCTCATATGTCTTATACCATCCACTAATCCTGCGTTCGACAAGTTCTCTCATTGCTTCAAGTGTCTGACATTTATCTTTTAGATCATCTCGGAAATCGATTTCATCAAAGTTAACCTTGCGATTTCGGTTGAGTTTGCAATAACCTCCATCCTTATTAGTTTTGTGGGCGGTCAGTACAACAGGAGAAGTCCAGCTGTGAGATACAGCGTTTTTACTCAAAGTCGCATATACTACATTCCTATCACCAAGCTTACGGTCCGGCTGTTTCAAAGTTCCAAGATACACACCTGGTTTAAATAATGGATCTGACAAGCCATGATCTTCACCAGGGGTTTGGAATGGTGTATTTAAAACACCGAGTGGTGTTGCAGGTCGTGGGTCGGTGAACACATCGTGCGCCGTATTGCCGTATGATCCATCTGAGGAACTTATCGTCGCCTCCTGGCCTGAGTCAAGTTGTTTGGGCGATAGACATCTTGACATGCGAGCAGATGTAGGCTGAGTAGAAGGCTCGAATAGTTTTGCGGAATCGATAGGAAATTCAGATGGAAAGTAAGTTGGTGGGATATGTACCTTTGACGGCGCTGGAGGATTTACTTCCTTATGGTGAGGCGCAGAAAGTTCGAAATCGCTGGTCAGAGGAAGGAAATGATTTTCTAACGGAAATATTCTATCTTCTGATATTTCCACTACATGGGATAACCTTTCCAATATCTCCTCTTCTGACTTGGTTCGGTCTAGACCTTCAGGTTCTAGGGATGCCATTGTGGGCTAGCTGGAAGAGAAAATAATGCATTATTGCAGTTGTGACTGGAGAAGATTTTGAGAAACGGCTCATGTTATGGTCCTTGATATTGAGATCGAAATTGGGGAATCGCATGTTGTCTTTATGAGCTCTAGAAGCATACAATAAAGGATATTACAATGGACGAACATGACATGATCCTTGACCATCTAAAGCATGTGAAAATTAAACAAAGGATATTGAAATACATCATAAAAAGTTACCTGGGTTGATTGAGACTTCTCAAAAAAACTTACGATTCTTGAATATATGATTGGGTGCTACCATGGATATTACCGCACCAAGTATATTTGTGGTGTTTACTCAGAATCTATTGTGATGATCTGAATGCTGGGCAGGGATATAAAATAAGTGTCAAGATACTTCGTCGTGATGCTTATTACACCAGTACTGTACATATCTCGAGTAACAAAAGTGTATATCATGATGCTCAATCAAGCATGTACGAAGTAAGTGGAGAAATCTTGCTCCTTCGCCGAATCTCGGGTGCTCGCCTTTCAATTAAGGCATCATTTTATATCACATGATATCTACCTCGCTTCTCAGGATCTTCCAATTCTCCATCCGAACCTCCCAACGACCTTGAGATCTCTAATTGACGCCCTTCATACCTGTCAAGATGTTCACACAAACTGTCCGCGCTTCGGTATGCTATATTCTCAGCTCAAAATGTCAAATTACTAACCACCAAAGCGCTCTCAAATCGCCCGCGTTGCGAGGCAGCAAATGATCAGCAAACGAACTTTCATCGTTCCAACTGCTGTTCGTCGTGGTATGTTGATAATTTTATTTACAAGTAACATCTAGGCTTTAAATCACTTTAGATGTGATCGACTTTATTCGCAGCAATATCTACCACTCAGAAGCTAATTCCGATCAATAGCGGACCTTGTCCAAGATCTTTACCTTAAGGAATTGAAGAGTTACAGAGCTCCCCAGATTAAGGCTTCTGATTCCGAAGGACACGTTCTCAAGTTCTCCCCACCTAAGGCTCCTACATCTCCAGAAGAAACCGATATTGCAAAGGAATTGGCAGCATATGAGGCAAGCACAGTTGAGGTAGAGGGACAAGCTGAGGGAGGAGCTGAGGCTAAGGAGATTGATTGGTTTGAGGAGGAACCTGAGGAGGAGGCTGCACACCACTAGATTACGAAATGATACCGGGATGAAATCTTTAAGTTACGTGGTAGAATAAAAGTTGCGGATGCGATGAAGGTGCGGGGAATGTGTACACATAGCGAGGTGATAGAATGAAGTGCGGATTGTACAGTCATCAAACACCTAATTCGAAAGAAGAATCGATCGACTGGATAATCACCTGCAGCATAGGATGCTCTTCCAATATGTCCAGAAAGCGAATTATGATTCTCTTATTGGGAAGTGGATTGGCTACTAGGTGTTTGTTTCGGTCCCCTCACATTTAGCATGGAAGACTTTCAAGCCAAGTGGCCGGAATGCTTATTGTTCAACGTCTTGGGAATAAAGCATGGTGAAGTTGCATAAAAGACTATTAAATTTATCTGTGGAATCATTCTTCCGCACCCCCGCAATGTTGGCCACTTCCTCTCGTACAAAAGGATTCCCTGCGACTAACTTCCACGGGCCTTTGCGGGGATTCTACCTAAGTGTCTTCTCTTCTTCTTGTCCTTTTTGACCTTGTCCAACATTATTCCCTCAATCATCTCCTTCATCGGTGTTACTAGACTTGAAAAAATCCTTCCATGTTTGCCTTCCGCTGTGGCAATATCTTACTGGAATCCTGCCCATCCTGTCTTCATCCTTCCACCGATCATGCCATATAACTTCCAAGTGAACTGGTTAGCATTTCAAACATCAGTGAAGCTTTGAGCTGCTCAATCCCGATCATTGTTTGATTCAATCACCAACATCTACCCGAGCAGCTCTCTTGATACTCCTTCCTTCCAACTCATATATCTTTTCCTTCATACTCGTACCATGCAATTCAAACTTTCCAGGTCCCTCCAACTCATGGGAATTAGCAGTTGTTTCTAGCTCCAACACGTTCCTTATCACTCCATATCTTCCATGGTGATGTAGGAGGTTGTTCATGCTTTTCTCGGTGTTGGATTTTTATATATACTATCGCCAAAACAAATAAACCTAAGATACCAGCGACAATGCCAACGAAAATACCAACTATCATATGCATTCGTTTCTTCGCACTGGAAGCTGGCGGTGTGTTGGTTGGATCTTGTAGTGAATCCTGCAATGTGTTGGTAGATGTTGTAAATAACGTAGGGTGTGTATTTCTAGTGGTATTTATCATGCCTGTGGCTGTACCCAAAACCGATATTGAACTCGAAATACCATTTTTTTCCAGCATAGTAGTCGAAGTAACCTTTCCAAAATTCTTTGAGCTGCTGCTGTCACCATTTACACCGGTACTACTCCTGCTAGTACTAACAGTGACATCTCCGTCTGGTAACCGGGCCTTTTTATCAATGCTGTTACTATCATCCCTCTTGTGTACTGCAGCATCATTCACCCAAAAAGCACCTGAAAGTGTTTGGGTTCCATCACAATCGCTCAAAATTTCCATGGTGGAAAATGAACTGTGTATTCTGTTATGTCGATACGGGGTAATTTGAACAGAGTCAATATTATCTCTCTCCTCCCTATTCATTTCATTTTTGAATTCTACAGTCAGCAGCGGTGCGCTCGTATCAAATTATTGATTGATATTGCGTTTCCAAGACTGAACATAGGGTACATAGAGTAGACCCAGACTTATTAGCTAGAGAATTTTTAATAAAGGTATCAATCACTCTGTTCTAGCTCTTCAGGATAAGATATTAATTATTACCCTTCGAGACTTTTGTGAAATGAAATACACTTATTTACTCGTCAAATCACATTTCATATAAACTTGATATAGAATAGAGGATTAAATACTCAAAAGAACACATATAATTATATTACATTTAATAATCCAAGTATGAAATCAATAAATAATTAAATAAACAAATAGATAAATAAATAAAACAAGATTCTTATATTTTTCTACATAACCCATCCTATCTCCCCCTCCATCCAATCTCCCCATTCCTTCCCCTCCATTCCATCCATTCCTTCCATCCATTCCATTCCATTTCCACCCTCCCTCCATTTCCCCTCCCCTCCCTCCACTCCTCCTCGTTTCCCTCATCCAGAATTACATTTTTCTGTACTAGGGAGCAAACAATTCTTTCATCAATGTCATACTTAATTGCAATTTTCTTTAATCTTTTCCTTTCCCTTTCTTTCCTTTTCCTTTTCTTCTCTCCTTTGTCTTTGTTCGCACAAGCACACACGCACGCACACGCACAACTCCATCTTTACATCTTCATCTCAATAATTCATCCATCCATTCATTCATCAGAATATAGATAATTATAAAAGTAAATCATGCAAATCATGCAAATAATGCGCGACCACGCAGTACAAAAAACTCCATTGCAATGCAAAAAAGAAGACAACAAAAAGGCGAGCCATTAAGCAAGCCTACAATCAATAAAACCACATCCATCAAAATTACGCCATATCCATGCATCTTACCACTCAAAATGTTACATCATCATAAGTATGTAAAGGTAATTCAAGTAAAGTTCCCGAGTCGTTTATCAATCAATTATCTCCTTCAATCCATCTCAACTCATATTGTTGCAAGAACCAACTCAGGAAATGATGAGCTAGTAAATAAGTCCAGGAACATAAAACGTAATAAAAATATGATAGAATGCATGCACCACCCACACCAAAACCCTTACTCCCATTTCGAAGAAAAAGAAGCTGATTCATAGACCAAGTAATGAAAAAAAGATTGTATATGTATGCGGACATAAAAATCATGTCTGCATCAAAACCTTAAATACACGAGATGAGGTCATATACTAATGAAGGATTAATGAAAATCATCACCATTGAACATTCGTTCATCTTCATTGGTATGATTCCTCACTACTCCACTCATTCGATCGGAACGTTGTTTATCGGGAATATCAAATGGATCCTCCCAATCATGTTCTGTTCTATCGTCTTGATCCATTCGATCATCGTATTCATCTTTGACTCTATCTCTCATATTCTCTTCAATGGAGCTTTCATCAACGAATGTGAACCCCTTAAAGTTTGCTTGCATTCCTGGAGATAATGGTGTTGATGTTGCCATACCTGCAGCAAGGGCAGCTGCACGTGCATTGAGTGATGACGCACCATTCAAGGCATTGGTGAATTCTGGATCGAAGTTGGATGTATCCGTCTCTGACTTCAACTTTGGCTTGAATGGAGGAGTGATCAATTTCTTGGTAAGAGCATCCCAATCAATATCAGAGAAGAAGGGATGCCTCTTCAATTCTTCAGCATCATCTGTAGCTCCAAGACGATGTTTGGGGTTTCGGTTGAGTAATCCTTTGACAAAGTTTCGTCCTTCGGTAGTCAAAGTGTCTCTGGGAAATCGAACTTTACCAAAAGCAATATTTTTGTACATTTGTTGTGTATCCTCTGCGTAAAATGGACTCCAACCACAACACATTTCGAATACCAAGACTCCTAAAGACCAGAAATCAACCATCTTTGTATATCCAGCTTCATCCAAGAGAACTTCGGGTGCGAGGTACTCAGTGGTACCACAGAAGGTATTAGTCGTGGCATTTTTCGTTAGATTTGCTTTCGATAATCCGAAGTCGCACAAGGCGATGTGACCATTGGCATCCAAAAGGATATTCTCCGGTTTCAAATCTCGGTAGACGATATCATGCTTGTGAAGATGTTGAAGTGCTAAGATGAGTTCCGCAATATAAAATTTGGCACGCTGCTCATCGAATCTTCCCTCTTTCTGTAAATGCCAGAACAATTCACCTCCAGACATATAATCCGTAACAAGGTATAGATCCGTTGGTGTTTGGAAGGAGAATTTGAGACCAACGATAAATGGAGAATCAGCAGTAGCTGTTCGGACCAGGATATTTCTCTCACCAACTGTGTGCGCAACCTCCTTCTTTTGAACAATAACCTTCTTCTGAAGAACTTTCATAGCATAAATTCGCTTCGTGTCCTTCTTTCTCACTTGGTAAACTTGCCCAAAAGTGCCCTTTCCGATAAGCTTTAAAATCTGGAAATCGTCTGGTCCATAATGTTTCTTCTCTGTTCGTTGAAATGAAATTTCAACGTGAATCTCACCTACACTTCCTGCATTGAGAGTATCGTCCTTTCCATGTAGTTGAAACCAGCCGGAAACAGGAGAATCAGCATTCTCAACAAGATTGGCTTGAAGATCAACGTGACCCAAGAATTCCTCTGCTTGCTGAGCTCGGTCGTAGATGGTGATATTGACTCTTGTATCAGAGCCAACAACATCACTGAATATTCGTTAGCCAGATGAATCACAAGTCATGCTGTTAAACCTACAAGACAGCTTCGGCATCCCATTTTGGGTGAGTAAACATTTTCCGACCTTTGTTCTTGAAATCTCTATATTCCGACAAGCTGGTGTTGCTGCTTTGTCTACTTTTCATAGGAATGGCCATAGGGCGACCAGAATCACTTCCAGTACGCGTGATCGGAATACCGCCAATTGGAATTCCGCCAATTGGAATTCCGCCAGGGCTATGTGAATTGCCATCATCCTCATCATCCTCTTCTGATTGCGGACCTTTGGATACCAACTCGTTTCGTTGAAAAACGGCTACCACGTAGGGATCCAAGCTCTTCCTCAATCCTCTGGCTTCATTGATCTTCACAGTAAGTTTGCCCTTTGGTGGTCCCACTGCTCCTGCTATGCTATTATCTGCTCTAGAAGTCACAGCCGGTCGTTCACTCGTGCTTGATTTGTCATTTTGTCCGTTACTGGTTTGTGCAGTATGGTCAGAATTTGTGCTCGCAACACTTTGGTCTGACTTTGAAGTTTGATTTGACAAAGCTCGGGTGGGTGTTGATGGTGTGCTCTTAAATCCGTCACAAGTTAGCTTCTTGAGTCGATCATAGGATGGTGACTGATGGAATTCAGAATGCAATCGGGATAACGGAGGAGTGCTAAGTTTGTGCTCGGAGGGGGTATCGCTTGGATTTGAAAAATGTGTAGCATGGACATTTGATGGAGTAACAATATTTGACAATGGTGTCATAGACGAAGCTCTTCTTGCATGTGACGGAAATGATTCCGAAATGCAATCTCGGTCAGTAGGAGCTATCGTCTTCTGTACATTATTGCCAACGTCTTCAAAACTCGCATCACTCAATTTCACCTTGTATAGCGAAGATGGATGTGAAACAGGTGGTGTCGGATAAGGATGTTGTTTGGATATTTGAGAACTACCCAAAAGCTCATGAGATTGGAGTAGTGGATTTTCTCTCTCTACTCCAGAATCAATCCCAGGTTCATCAATTGAACTTGGGTTGACTTTCAAACGCGCATCACCTGTTTCAATTTTCTGTCGTGGGAAAGAGTAACTCTCAAAGTCACTGGGGTTAGGATATGATATATGTGATGATGTATGTTTCGAAGGACTTGAGTAAGAACCTGAACCAACCTGTCCATAAAAGCTATGCAATATACCAGGAGTTCGCTTGTCTGACGGATCTGGTTGTGGGGTCGCGACACCGGAGCGGGGTGTATCGGAATCGATATGATCACCTTCATCATCTCTACTGTATGTGAAATTAGCCAAAGTAATATTGATTTGTGACCAAAGGTCATGAAGTGAAGGCATTGGAAATCGATGATGGTGAAGTGATCATGTATTAAAGTAAAATATTAGAGTATTAGAGTATAGAGGAATGGGAAAGATGTATAGAAATAAGCAGTAGGAATTTAAATTTTGCTTCTCCTCTCATAGACAAGCAAGCAATCAGAAAACCCTCAACCAATATAAAAATTCTCTCTCTTGTGTCATTTTTTTTCTTCCTCTTGCTTGTCCTTCATCAAGAAAAAAAAAAGGTTACACCTGTACGCCGATTGCCGCTGCGATAAGAAACTCCGATTACAACCGGTGCCCCTCGTCAACTTTGACGTTTAGTTATTCAGCATGTGCAAAATGACATTAGATGAAAATGAAAGTGGAGTGGAAAGAAAGAAATAGAGTGAAGGAAAGAAAGGAGTAAATGGATTTGTCCACATTCCCTTTATCC
The DNA here is from genome assembly GCA_905066765.1 of Sclerotinia trifoliorum. NCBI lineage: Eukaryota > Fungi > Ascomycota > Leotiomycetes > Helotiales > Sclerotiniaceae > Sclerotinia > Sclerotinia trifoliorum. Next base: position 1,000,120 of record CAJHIA010000024.1, read on the forward strand.
CTTCTTTGTCTTTTCTGCCAAAGCACGTCGTTGTCCCTTTTTCAAAAAAGAAAACCCTCCGATTTGGAAACCCCCATTATATATTTATTATGACGACAGAGTGGAGGAATTGCGAAATCGAAATTTTATAAGCGTACCTTCCCATCATTGCTTGAGTAGCTTGCCTGAGCAAGTCGTGTTCTGATCCTGCCATACTCTTATCCTTTTACAGTCTGCGAAGACTGTATACTGCCAATATTATAATTATGTTGAAGTATTTGAAGTATTTCGTTGCGGTATGCACTTTTCGTGGATGAAGAGGTAAGAAATTCGTCGAGACTTTGTAGAAAACGGGGAAAATTGTAGGTATTTTTCTTTTGTTTTTCGACAGGTACTCGAGAGGAGGGACTTTTTAATATGTTGATATCGGCTCCGCAGTAAGTTGATCGACAGGTAGGAAAGGAATAAGATAGGGACTTTCGACTTCTTCGTTACCGTATGTATGGAATTTCGGATTTGGATTTGAAAGGACGAATTGAGGAATGAGTCGCAGTTCGATGGTATGGAAAAGTAACACTTTTGAAAGGTTTTCCAATTCTTTTCTTGAAATTTTCCAAATCTTGATAATTGAATTGAAATTTAAGTTTATGGAAAATCTTGACAAGAGGGAAAGAGGGGGAAAAGATTGGAACCAGTTCCCTCTTCTTGGGTTGATCTCTTAAGCTTCAAATCCAAATTGTACCTAAGGCTGTCCGGGCGAAGGCGAAGTTCCAAATAAGTTCCAAATAAGTTTCTCGCGTATTTTTTTTGGTTCGATTTTCTTAGTCTCGGTGACCACTGGATTTTAAGTCGTGCCAGTTCACCAATTGTTTAATAGCTCTTCTTGGAATATATGATATGAGGCCAGCGGAATAAGGAGGGCGAAAATCCCTTGTTAATTTCAGCTGTCAAACTCCAGTAGCACTCTCAGCACTTCACTACACCGTACTTGGGGCGTGATTATTCGTGGAAGCGATTGAATGGGTGAATTCCAAAGTGAAGTAAGTTGTCCTATTCGTACCTAGGTCATGTAATTTAACAGATTCGATGGGATCGTCCGACTCGTCCGACTGGTTTGATTGAGAAAATGAAGATAAAATAAGTATGGTGATAGTAATAACAGTTTCAGGTGAAATGAGATCCCCAGGAGAGATATAGATGGAAGAAGGAAAATGAGGGATATGTAGGTATACTAGGTAGGTTGGTGAGGATGGTGAGGATGGTGAGGATGGTGAGAATGGTGAGGATGGTGGAATGGTGGAATAGTAAAATTGATAGGGAATAGGGAGAATAGATAAATGTCGTAAAATAAGAAAAAGGAAAGAGGAAAATGTAATAAAAAGATGGGAGTATCTCTCTTTACATATTGATGTTGATATTGATATGGATCCTGACTGATATTGAGACCGAGTAGACAAAAGTAAATAAGAGATCCAATATCAAGTGTCCAGTCAAGCGTCAAGCATCACGCGTCAAGCATCAGGTATATCAGAATTAAATCAGTAGAGAAGGTGAAGGCGGCGAAGATAGTGAGTGGAGTCTTTATGGGGTTGATGATGATGGATTGATGACAGCGCAGTCGGTCGTCCAGCTTTGCTCTTCTAATAAAAAGGAGAGAAAGGAAGGGTCTGGTCTTATTATTATTATTGTCAAGACTCTCACTTACTCGTGTATATCGGGATTTGATTTGATTTGAAATAAACCATGGAAACCGATAGATCATGTACATAGGTACATAGGTACATCGGTACATAGATACCGGTGAGAATCGAGATACATTGTAGCTATGGGTTGTCGTTGAGAAACAGTCAAGAAATCGGGATACCTCCTTCATCTAATCTTTCTTTCATTCCGAACCTATGATATTCAATATATCCCATCTGTCCAATCTATCGCTCAACACACAATGCAACATACAACATTCCTTTTGATTTTTCACTTCCATCTGTAGTGTTACTGGCCGTCCCAGTAAATAATTCCAAGCAAATGTCCCAAGCCATCCATTGCCTGAAAAAGAATGCCCTCAACCGTACATCGTAAATTGGTCGTAAATCAATAAATGGGCAGATGGAGTAAATCTTACAAACTTAACCTAGCCTCTCTTGACTCGATCTAAAATACGTCATATATCAAGTGTCAAGCACCCTTACACGACTAGACAGCCAGTCCTTCCATATTCCACATGTTACGGGGCTTCGTCGGGTGGAGCAGCAGTTTGAAGTAGTAGCTATGAGCCTGCAACAGCCCTGGAACACACAGAGCTGAAGTTGTCTATTTCGTCGATATGTACGTGGAACAGGAAAGGCGTAGAACATCAATCAAAATCCCTACTAGCTATCTAGTTTTAGGTAACGCGATCTTGCCAATTCATATATTGTAATTAATTCATATCGGACTTATCGAGATGCCCCGATATATCTATCTGTTTATCTAGTTACAACTGTTGTTGTTACCCCGATGTATCTGTTTATCGGTCTATCGATCTATACCTGTCTATCTATCCATATCTATCTACATATATCTACAGCCAAACAACTTCATGTGTACATCATTCAGCCCACACAAGATGGATACTCGCTTTCCCTTTCTAGAATGTTTGTCCGCCCAAATAAATCTATGAATTGCATCTGCACCCTAAATTACTAATGCATCCTACAAGAAAGCTGACCTAAGACCCTCAAGCTTAAGATCATGTCCTTATCCAGGGTTCCGTAGCATTTGGGACCCATCAGCCTGCACCGAAAACTGCAATACTGCATAGAATTCCTGCAGTATGCCAATACCATAAGACATGCTCCGTATTGATAATTTGATAGTCCCTATACCCAACATCAGCAACCTCAAGCTTCAATTTCTGCTGGCCAGTCAGATGGTGGGGAAGGGGAATGAATCGAATGTTTCCTGCATTGGCAACTATTCTATTTGGAATTCTTGGAACAGGTATTCGGTAAAAGGGTAGTCGGTAAAGGTTCTACAGTAAGTAGCACGTACATACTCCGTAAAAAAAATCCCTTCAATCTGGTTCCTTACTGCGTACTGTACGGAGTAAAGTATTTCAAGAACTGGTATCCGCATGTTGTGACCCATAGAAAACCATGCCATGCGATGCGAACACATATGAAATTCCGATGGGAACTCACATTACGCATTCATCAAGCACAGCTTCCTTCGTACAGAATCTGTCCTTCATCAGTAAATTTTAGAAGCCTCGTTGCATGTGCTGTACTCGTACATCCATCATCTACTGTTACTGTTGTGATCTGATCCTGATGTGGAATCAAAGAAACTGCAGAGTACGAGCAAATGGTTACAAGTTTCAATTCAAGATACGAGGAAGAGAAGCAAAAGTCCAGGTGATTCATATCCGCTTTGAACCGAAACTTATTCCAGGGGTTGGCTACATCTCTTCATCTCATGCTTCTCATCATTCTGATAATTCTGTCATGCTTGTAGATGCTTGTGAAAATCAGACCCCAGTACTCCGTAATTGGAGAATAAAATACCCTCCCATGTGATCTAGATCTCATCGTGGCCGTCGTCTAAGACACCCTAAAATGGTAAACAGGTGCAGCGGTAAAATGATAAAGATGGATGAAGGGGAATTTTGCTGGGAATGATTTCAGTCACGTGATTACAGATTTTTTTTAAGGTTAGCTCGTTTTACACGTGCTTCTGGGAATTTGTTGAAGCGGCCGACTTTCACTCTCGCGTCGCAAGTCGCGACAACGAGCTCACACACTTTCAATACATTACAAATTCAATTGATTGATTTTTAAAAATACCTTCATCATGGGTAGACGACCTGGTAGAGCGGCTGCTAAAAATGCTGCTGCTGCATTGAGTGAGTTGCTTTCACCATTTTAACTGGCGCATAACATTACCTTCAGACAATTCAGACAATTCTAACATCATGTCTTATTCATATAGAAAACACTCCGCAAACCTATGATGACGCCGAAGATGATCCAATAGTCGATGCACCACTATCAGATCCCGGTACACCTCCCGAGAATGACGAAGATGAAAATGGGGAAGAAGAAGAAGAAGTCGTCGAATCAGAAGCTGAAGAAGAAGTTCCAGCTACACCCGTTCCAGAAACCACCATTCGCAAAAAGCGATTAGGAAGACCTCCAAAGAATAAACCTCCAGGATGGGATTTAGATGATGGAACTACTTCTGAGGCAGCTACACCTAGTCGAGGAAGAGGTAGAGGTAGGGGATTTAGAGGTGGTGGAAGATGGGCTAGAAGAGGTGGTCCAAGTCATGTTACACAACAACCGGTTGATAAAGAGGGAAATATGATGGATGTTGTGAATGATGAAGTGGAGTTACCTGAAGATCCAGAAGGAGAGAAAAAGGTTGATAAACTTGGTTATTTACAAGATGGTCGGGAATATCGTTGCAGAACTTTCACGGTTCATGGCAGAGGAAAGAGACTTTATATGTTATCAACGGAACCAGCACGTTGTGTAGGATTCAGAGATAGTTACCTTTTCTTCGCAAAACATAAGAGGTTGTTTAAGATTATTATTGATGAGGATGAGAAGAGGGATATGATCGAACGAGAACTTATTCCACATTCTTATAAGGGAAGAGCTATTGGAATTGTTACTGCGAGATCAGTCTTTCGCGAATTCGGTGCTCAGATTATTGTTGGAGGCAAAAGAATTACAGATGACTATGAGGTTGCGAGAGCTAGGGAAGAAGGAGTTGAAGAAGGTTCTTTAGCTGATCCAAATGATGCAATTAAAGATGGAGAAGCATATAACAAAAACCAATACGTCGCATGGCATGGAGCAAGTTCAGTATATCATTCCGGTCAACCAACTGTTCCACAACAAACTGGAAAGATGATTGATGGAAAGAAAAGAAAGATTATGGTTAATGATGTTAATTGGATGTTGGAACATGCTCGAGAAGCTAGGTATGTTTATCCTCTTTTTCATATCATCATATGAATTCATTACTAATATATTCTCAAAGTCGGTTCAATTCCGCAATCTCAGCAGCTCGTCGTCAAAATCTAAATGGTATCTACGATCCTCATACAAATATTATGCAATACCCACGTACTATGCAACCAACTCATGCTCGTTGGGAACAAATAGACGATAACGAACCACAATCAACATCCACAGACTCATCACTCTTTCCACCCGTCAAACCATTCTTTTCTAGAAATTTCATGATCGTAGATACATATATGGAATCATCACCATCAACACATTATGGTGTTCCAGGTCCAGATAGTGCAGGATGGGATTTGGGTATAGGTGTAAACGCAAGTACAAATGTGGGTACAGGTACAGGAGATAATCTTTTAGGTATGGATGGTCTATGTGGAGTAAGTGAAGATGTACTTGATGTTTTACCAGAAGATTGTAGGAAAGCTTTTGAGGAAGCGAGAGAGAGGGAAAGAGAATGGAAGGGTAGATGGAATACTGAGGGTGTAGATGGTTGTAGGAGAAGTGTTAAGGTTGATAAGGGATTAATTTTGTAACGAGGTTGGGATGTGGATAGAGTAGCGAAGCGAGCTCTGATAGTAAGGGAGAAAGAAAGGGGGAAAGGACATGATGGTTTAATGGAAAGGAAAGAAATGGAAAGATAGATGATTATGGAATTAGCATAACCAACGAACTTAACTAAATGAATCTGGATGAAGGATGGATGGACGGCGTTGGGGGAAAACATCGTTTATAGGATGTTACTCCTACGAGGAAGGCTATGATCGATTATAAAATAAGAGTTGTATGATAAGATCTATCTATTTATTTATCTATTCACTTGATACATTGACTCCATATCATAATACTTGTTTCTCTTGTTTTCTTCCCTTTTCTCTTTTCTCTTTTTTCTTCCTTATCTCTCTTTTTTTGTCTCAGTGTACGAGTATCGATCTTGTACTTTTGGAAATGAATACTGTTAATATTTGTGATATAGTTTGGGAGTTTGGAATTTGATAGATCTTAAAGGTTCAAGGGGGTGGTTGTGTTGTATTGTGTTGTATTGTGTTGTGTTGTGCTGAGGTTGGCTGTGTTGGGGTTGGTGTTGGAGGGGTTTGGGGAGGTGTAGGGAGGTGTGGGAGGGGTGGTAGGGGAAGGTAGGGGGAGGTGTGTAGAGGGGTAGTATGAGGATAAGAGAATGAGGAGGGTGAATTGGTAGGTGAGTGAGAATATGTAGTTTAGATATATATTTGTGTGTGGTGGGGCTATAGAGGTATAAAGGTATAGGTATATAAGGAGAGAGGGGAGGGGAGAGATTAGAATCTTTTATATATGCTTCTCCCTTGGTAATTGTAAAAGGAGTATAAATTTATATTTTTAGATAGATTTGTGGTTGAATTTATTGTATAAGATAGGAGATTGCTGGGTCGGGATTGTTGAGGGGGGTAGAGGAGTAAAGAATTAAAAGTGGTCTGAGAAGAGAGTACTAGACTTAGTAAATATAAAGGAATATATTTAATTAATAATAAATGAAGAGAACTTTGAAAATAAATTGTTTTAAAAAGGATAGAAAACTGATTATCGAAACATTAAGTTAAAGATTTGAAGAATATAATTGAATTATAAAGATTGATTTAATATATAAAGTTTAAGCGATGATAATATATATAAAATTCGTTAACAGTAATAGAATATATCATCGACCGATGATAATAAAACCAAATCTCATCACGGAATAAGTAATTATTTCTTAAGACAACTAATTAATATATCAGCATCATATTAACACTATATATTCTTATAATATATACCTTCTCTTCTCTTTCTTGTTCTCCCTCTTCTTCTTTTCTCTCCTTGTCATCTGCCTTTTTTTCTGTTCCATTCTCTCCATTCTAACATACCACTTTATAACACCTAGCATAACATCTGCTATAGGCTTCATATATATCAAACCCCAAAGAAGGAACATGAACTTTCACACTATTTGCCTGTATCCTGTATCCTGTATCCTTTATCTTCTTTTATTTCCAGAATCATAGGGGTTCCGAGTATGTATTAGATATTTTACTACTAGTTATTCTAAAGTATTAGAGGCTCGGGGAGTGTGACGTAGTAAAAGAGATTATATGATATAATAATATATAAAGTATGATTTAAAGAAACTGGAGTAACAGATTTGGATAATTATAGAGGTGAGAATAGAAATAGATGGGAGAAGTTGCGAATATCTATTTGGATAGGGTAAGAACACTGAATAGGGATGGGGATGGGGATATAGATATAGATATAGATATAGATACTGGGAGATTTCGGAGAAGGTTTTAGAAAGGAAGACTTCAAAGAAGATTTTTGAGAAGAAAGTTCTTGGTATCACTTTGAGTAATACTATTCACATAGTACTATTATGGGTTATTTGTTACTCAGTCTTGATCATTGTTCTATGTAGAAAGGTTCTTATTTATATCAAGAAGATACTATGGTTTTGCCTATAGTACGGCTCTATATGAGGCTAGTCATATGACCGTATTTACAGTTCTCAAGTATTGAAAATTCAGCATCTATTCACTTCCTAGTTACTAGTACACGTATCTATTTAAACGGCTGTAGCTAGGTGTAATTACATGTAGAAATGATCAATAATAAATACTTATCACTATTCCTCAATTATGACTCAATTTGAAAAGCATGGCCTCGGCGGCTATTAAACGGATTGCTGGCTAGGAGGATAGCATCGCGATGTATGGATATAGATCTGAGTAATAGAGTAGTATACATGTTGTAGGAGAAAATAGAAGAAGATGAGATGATGTTTATTTTAGTAAAGACAGAAATGAGAAGAACATGACAGTTGTCGTTTGTAACAGTGAAAGCATAAATATTTTATAACAGAGAATAAGACAGATGAAATAATGAGGATGACAGTCAAGATTGAGAATGAGAATCAAAATCCCAAATCAAAAGAAAAATCTATCAAGGAACCCAGATGTGAAAAACATCTACACGGAAGTTTGAACTCTAGGTGTGCTTTTAGGAGTTCACAATCCAAGTATCTATCCGCGATCTCACCATAACATCGGGAAATACTTCGATTTGTGTTTGTAAGATTAATATACTGAGGGTATACATTTACAAAGGAATCATCCAAGACTTTCCTCCGTTTGAAGTGAACAAAAATTTACAGTGATAATCAGCTTGTAGATTGTTTAATTAGTAGAATTCCTCTTCATCTAGATTCACTAGAGGTGTATCAAAGCAAAAGTAGCTAGACGAAAATAAACTATTAATCAAACTAACTTTGAGATTATAAAGCCCGCTCAACCTCTGCAATTGGGATAATATGAGGAGAAACTTGAGGACTAAAGATTTGTACAGATAAAGGAAGAATCTTATACTCCGGGTCTAGTTGCTCGCTCATTCGCCATCTATTTATATACTTTTGAATATATTTCAATATTTATATTAACATTCTTATTCTTTCTATCACTACTATCATTGTCAATACTCTATTGTCGAAGTTATTTTCATTATCGGAGTATTCACTCTTAACTAGCATTATCACTGCCACTACCACTACCACTACTACCATTAAATTTCAAATCTTAAATTTATAATCTCATCAAGTCAAGATTTCATATATATTCTCATCATTCTTATTATAACACAACATATAGTAATCTAACAAAATAAATCCAGTAATACAGAACATGTGAGTTCAGAAGTATCACAAGGAATAAAAGATTATCTTCGGGATCAATATATATACATCCTCTTTAAGAATCTATCTTCATCTTTATTTACAAATCAAATCGTATACCATCTACTTCATCTCCTCAAAGCTTCATGAAAAACACATCTCCTATTTCATCCACTCATCCCCTATTTCCTCGACTTTACAATTAGCACAACACAACACAGCACATCATATACAATTTTTCCAATCCTTCCAGCCCTTTCTAACAAAGCCAAAGCTCAAACCAATATCAACTAACAATATAAAAACATACCTATATAAAGTAATAAAGAAACGAATCCCCAAACCTCCCCAAACCCCTTTCCCTCATCTCTTTAGATGGTATACAACCAACCAACCAACCAACCAACTAAACAATATATCCCCCCGACCTCAAAATTCGAAAATATATTTAAAGCAAGAAAAGAATTTTCGAGCTTTCGGATTTCCTTCTTCTTCTTGTTCTTCTCCTTTCCTTTCGCTTCTTTTCTTTAACAAATATAAATATAAACATAAACATACAAGAATACAAAATGAGATATCCATCCATCCACTACTATCTCTACCACCATCTCTCCACCATCTCTTTCCATCCATCCTCCCTCTTCCCCCCCCTTTCCCCCCTTCCTTCCCTTCCCCTCCTTCCTTCCCTCCAATTCCAATAATATCCATCTATTCATCCATCCATTCATACCTCTATTCCATATATCCATCTCCATATCCATATCCATCTCCATCTCCATCTCCATCTCCAAATCATCTATAATAACATATACACATATATACACACACACACATATGTATATATAGACTCACCAACTTATTCAGGATTTAGATACTGTATTATATGCTATATACATATATGTCATAAGGAAACTAACTATTCCCATGGATTCTTTTCCTTGGACGAGGTTAATTCATGGAAATTGATTTGGATTACTTCCCGTCGTTTATCTTCACCTCTCACATTATACAAATCTCCCATCCGCACTTACCGCTAGCGTTCCATACACACACAACACAAACACATCATGTCACATCACATCACATTCACGCATATATATTAAAGTAAAAAAATTTAAAGGTAATGAACTTCCATTAATCTAAAAGATCATCAAAAATCATCGTCTTCTACCCCTTCATCCCAAGGTTCCTTCTAAGTACCCACCCCCAATTCCCATGTCCTCAATCTATATATCCCCCTTTCACCATCTCCTCATCCATGTTTCAAAAACTTAATCCCAAACCCATTCCATGCAAACCTCCCAAATGGTATAATAAATTCTCTCCTACTTCCACCTCATCCACAGACGACAATGTAAAACAATCGAATCCATTTCAAGCTCATTCAAATTCCATCACCTTTGGAAAAAAAACCCCCTCGAATGGAAAAAAAAGCGAAAAAGTCGAGTAATAACTCAGGATATCAAGAACCCATCATAAAATCGTTTCGTAAAGAGAAAAATATCCATCTTTCTTGTATCCAGAGCCACAACTGATATTGAAACCCTTAGACCCAAGTATGCCCCCTTTTTTGTTCTGAAATAACTTGCTCAAGTATGCAAGCAATCAAGCCAAAAAATTATTTTTCACTCAACTCATCTCAACACGAAGCAAAATATGATTCCCCCCAACAAACCAGAAAACAGTTGTATCGCAACCGGAATCGAATTTTCCCTCCTTCCCAATATGTTCCAATCTTTCATGCAAAGAAGATATCAAATTCGCAAGCCATGCCACATCCATTCCACCCAAATATTCCCCATGTATCTTAATCTTGATCAAAATCAGAATGATACTCATTCATCATTTGTGAAAAGAGGAAATCGAAAACAAACGCAATCCTTCCCTTATACCCTCTTCCAGCCATTTTTGTGCATGTCAACCCCTCCAACATTAATGAGAAGCCGACTGAAAATCCAAAATAACAAAACATAGTACAAGAAGTTTGCTTTTTGAAGACCGCTCCCAGATGAAGCAAGAGCCGAAGAGCAAAAAGAGAAAATAAAAAAAATGCATAAGTACATTTTGCAATAGCGAGCCCCAAGAAAGCTGCCACGAATTTTTTGTATAGCTCTGAACTTGAGCACAATGATCTAAAGAGCAAAATTTGCAGAGAAGAAAAATTCAGTCAGTAAAACCTCTCCCAAACCCTTAAAAACCCAGACACCAACCCAGAAACCTTCCAGGTCCCATGCCAAACCCATTTTGAGAAGACAAATGAAATATCTAAAATCGCTTAATGTAACGCCGTAAATGTGTTTTGAAAAAGTAAAGTCGTAAGATCGAGGCGGCCACTTGGAGGTGCAACGCAACTCGAGATCGTGATAGTAGTATGAGAAATCCGTGTAGTTATTATCGAGTCATCCTTTCATGTGATAAAGGAGACGAACGGATCGTTGACGACACCTCTTTTTGAAAACGTGATGTGAGCTTAGTAACCCACTGAAAGGAAATAATTGAAATCAAGAACTTTTGGAACGGCGAGTCTTGCGCCGAATGTATTCCCGTGTATAGAATTAAATTGATCGATGAAACATGTTGAGTCTGACTCAATTAACAACAGTCTGGTGTCCTCCGTACGCATTGTGAGGCATGAAGTAAGGTTGCTTCACCTGAGAAGCGTAGTCGGAAGGTTGATGATTCCAAATACTGTACTGATGAAAGTAATGTTGAGGACTGTAGTGGTGAGGACTATAGTGGTGAGGCCATTGGTTGTGGAATCGAGTCGACATATCTGGCATCACGTAAGGAGTGTTCGCTGCAGCCATATTGTATGCTTTCGCATACTGGCTGTACATACCCCAATCATACTGAGGTGCTGGACCAGTAGCACTCCAATTTTCTGGTGTAGTCACACCCGAATCAGGAGCAGATGGTGGTGTATGCTGAGGGGTAGGGTATGAGTGATTGGCCCAAGCAGGATGTTCGTAGTGAACATATTGCTGTCTCTCTTGTGTGGCACTTTGCGGGTAGCCTCTGTAGATAGAGTTGGATTGACGGGGGCGTGAAACGCTGGTATCGATCGGAGCCAATGGTGCAGGCGGAGCAGAAAGGCGTTCAATAGTGGCGGCCTTAGCCTTCCTATCTGCAGCCCATTGTTTCCAGTTTGCCAACCATGCCTGGTATGCCGAACTATTGTCAAGGTCGACATACAACTTCCAGTCGATATCTTCCAACCAAGCATGTTCCATCTTGTTGAGTTCAGCAACTGCAATACCACTAACTTCTGACCAGGATTTGTTCTGGAATGTGTTATCATCCAAGAACTTACTTCCCAGAAGTAATCCAACTGTCAAAAGTCGCCACATCTGGCCACCTCTTGATACGGTCTTCAAGCCTTCGAGTCGGTTCGCGAGATAGTTCATGCCGAGGAGAATGGTGGTATGAGGAAGACGGGTAGACGAAAGGAGTCCGAGCACGAATTTACGAAATTCAGGAGCAACTGACGTGGTAGGGTCAAAAAGTCTTTGTGCCATATCTGCCACATAGTCTGTCATGTCATCAATCTGATATTCCAGATGAGCACATACACCTCCGGGAACCATGATGGGCGAAGTTTCGAGGGATCCGACGAGATTCTGTGGAATCTGGTCGGTAGCAAGAAAATGTTTCTTGCTGTGAATTGTTGTAATAGTAAGGGTTTGCTAATGTGCTAGTTGATCAAGCAAGCAAGCTGACTGATACTACTAAACGATGAAGCTTCGTATGAAATGGTGTCCTATCGTGGTTGTCGGATTGACAAAGGATGTTTTGTTGAAGAGCGAGGTTGAAATTTATTGTTGTGTATGCGCCATCAATCGCTTTTGTTAAAAGTAAAAAGTTGATAAGTGAATAAAACTTTTGTATTACTTTTGCAAGACGGAAAAGATGACCGCCAATGATGTGACTGAAAGAAGTATTCCTTGTGGTACGAGAAGAATCGAAGTAAAAGGTTTGATGGGTGCTTAGATAGCGACACTAACTTTTGGAACTAATGATCATGCAATGGTGCTAGTGAATATCGAGTCCTTGAAATTCTAGGTTAATCCTTTAAAATTGTTAGTTGACATTCAGAACAGTGTAAAATTAGTCGTGAAATCAAGTCTGTGCCGATTCTGATACACCAAACAATAGACTGTGAAGATGTGACAAAGATGCGACTGATTCTTGAAATGCCGAAAAATATCGAAAGATATCTAAAACCATGCAGACGTTGAAATGAGAGGGGAGATGAAGGAATAAAAAGTATTGAATCGAAGCGAGATGATTTTGGTATATTCGAGAAGAAGGCGGTGATGGTAATCAATGGGAGAATCGTACACGTTATGGTAAGACTTCTTGATAGTGGTTGTTGTTGTTATTGTTGTTGTATCGGGGGTGACGGAATGTAGAATAATGTTGTGGTGTTCCAGGAAGTAAAACCAAGCTGAAATTGAGGGTGAAATAATTGTACGAACCTTTTCTTGACAGTGAAGTCTTCAGAGGATAATCTTCTATTGAATTTGGATCTTCTTAAACCGATGCAAGCTGTTTTCGTGATCGTATTGTTCCGAGGAGTAAACAGGCAATGTAGGACCTGTAGACCTGATGTCGAAATGGTAGGAGGGATTCGTGAAAAAAAGTCGAGGCCGTATGTCGGATATACGGAAGATAAGGTGGAAAGAATAAATGTTCCAATAGAATAGGATGGAAGTTTTGTTGTTGAGAAATTGAGGAAGATGTAGTCCGACGATTTCAAAAACTTCGAAATCTGTCCAAAGGAAGAGAGGTGAAGATGGATGGATGGATGGATGGATGGGTTGGAGAAGAAAATGGTGGGTGGTGGTGGTGATGTAAAAGGTGGTCGAGGTGGAGAGGAGGAGAAGAGGAAGAAGAGGATAGAATTAGGGTAAGGTAAACCTTAAAGGTAAATCCTTCGATTCAACAAGAAGTTGTGAAATAAATTGGTGTGTGAGTGGAGAATATCAAAGAGGGAAGGAAAAAGGGAAGAAAAAAAGAAGATGACTGGGAAAGTGGTTCCTTTTCGTTTTCGTTTTCCTTTTCCTTTTCCCTTTCCCTTTCTAGTTTAAACAAAAAGAGTCTTGTCTTCTTGGATTATTTGGTTTATTAGTCCAAATGGAAAGGAGTGGATTTTTCCCAGATGGAAAGTTTTTCGCAGCTACAGCAAAGAGTGAGAAGAGAAAATTGGATCGGATGGATTGGAGGGATTGAATTGGATGGATTGGATGGATTGGATGGATTGGATACTATGAGTGGTCGGGATGATCTGGGTGGAGGAGAATTGAACGGGGGGGATTGGAGTAATTGGAGTGAATGTGAAGATACTCTCTCTACTAAACTAATAAATATTATGGAATAATAAAACGGGTTGGCAAGGTTTAATGAATGGCTTGGGTGGGCGGATGGATGTGTTAGTGAAGGTGCAGAATGATATCAAAGCTTGAATTGGCAGTGCAAGTCTAATTGTTTTAGTTTGAAAGTTAGAATGCTCGATGCCTGGTAGTGTGCGGTGTTTGTGATGCTTGTGATGCTTGTGATGCTTGTGATGCTTGTGGTGCTTGTGTTGCTTGCTCTTTTTTCATGTACGAATGAAATTCGATGAATAAGTGCAAGAGAAAACTTACCCCTTGGCGTATCAATATTTTCATCATGAGCGGGCGGATATTCTCAAGGAAAGTCAATGGGCAAATCATTGAATGGCTAACTAATATCTACGAACCACGAACCATTGATGAACCTATTTTTTCAACCCGGTCAAAGGCTTTTGATGATATGGGATTTGAAAGAAATTACTCTAAATAAACATTTGAACGGGCATCAGATTGATAGGATTTTGATTGTCATGATTTAATTTGTATTGACAAAAAATATCGAATTTGAATTGATTGATCATTGATTAAATATTAAATCTAAAAAGATGTCAAATCAATCATGTAACTAACTACTCAACAACAGAGTGGCAGTGACTGGAGGAAATTATGGAAACCCGAGTTAAAACCAATCAACCTCTCATCTAATCTGCACAATTCATCAAATTCACTCATCCTCTAGGATATACTCTGAAGACTCATAAGCCTTGATATTTTGAACTCCGATATTTGCTGATTTATATCATCATTCATCATTCATCACTCGTTTTTATCTACTAGGTTATGATTGAACTTAGCATTGCTTGTTTACGCTGAGTGAGATTTGCTCTCCGGTTTGGAACTTCAAGATGCAGGATCGATAGATGTTAATCACCAACCATAGTTGGGATCATGATGAATTTTGATTCGTAGTTTTAAAGATATTTATGGATCTGATCCAATGCGTTTCTTGATATTTCTGGCTGCATCAAATTACAAATAAAATAATGCATCCATTTTGAAATTTATCCAGCTTACCTACCTACCCTTACTCAGATCTTGCCATCCATCAATGATTCAACTCCCATCTCTAACCTTCAGTATCCATTCATTATAATTGGTTGGAGCGAACCCGAAGGCGAAGTAGAAAAAGGTTGGATGGCATCCATCTAACTAAGCATTGGTATGGGATGGTTGTTGTTCCTCCTCTCAAATTCAAGTTTTCTACCATCAACCCTTTGCCTATTTTTGGCCTCCCTCCATAGCTGTTATAATCTTTAACCTTACTAATACGTCAATCATGACATCTTGACTGACTGAAATAGGAAGGGGATGATGGTAAAGGCTACACCAAACTCGTAAGAACAACAATCATCTATCGCGTTGAGCCATCATCACTACGCAAGCAAAGAAGTGACCTAGTAAACTCCGCAGCATGTACCAACACGAAGGAAGATGATCAGAGTCATCCCAGCTTGTGCTTGTGAGACCGTTTCTCTCCCCAGCACCCAATCCCGCATGAAAAATAATCTCATCACAAATTTACCCTTGATTCAACCAATTAACTTTATCCGTTTCTCCCTAAAAGTGTACGGAATACTGTACTGGGAACCGTGGGAACCGTGGGAACCGTGGGAACCATACGCCGGCCACTTTATTTACTCCCAGAAGAACCTTTTACTTTGCCAACGTGGCCATGGAACGGATGGACCAGCTGCAATGCAAGCCTATAAATAACCCAATCTTATTGGACCAACATCTAAACCCTTCAAAGATGGATGACCCTTATTTTGGGGAGGGAGGAGGGAAGGTTTCGGGTTGTGAAAAATAGGCAGGACGGGAGTAAATGGAGATCCAGAGAAAAAAGATGCCGGCCATTAAGAACCAGTCAAATGGGAAGAAGAAGGGAAAAGGCTGGTAAAGATGATCCGCTGTGATTTTGGAAAGTCTCACATCAATCCATCGTTTACATGGAGTCATGCATTTCATTCGTTGACTGCATTACCTTGAAATCTCCATTTGATATAATCCCAACCTGTTCCGTCCTGACCGGTACATGTTTCCAATGAGGTTTGACAAATCTCATCAACTCTTCAACGCCATCTCAATTTCTGAGAATGGTAATAGTTCATTCTGCACGCACGCACTGTAGCTCTCTCTGTACGATGGATGGATGTATGTACAACAGCAATACAATAGCCTGAGAAATGGAACAAACACATCACTGACTTACCTCCTATTTTATCATCCAACCCATCCATCAACTGTACAATCACGCGTCCAAACGGAGTAGAGAGTTTAGAGGATCCATCTTATAATCTATCTAATGACCACAATCTAATGACCACAATCTAATGACCACAATCTAATAACCACAATCTAATAACCACAATCTAATAACCACAATCCCAAATGACAGTGGTAAGTAACATTTGCGACAAAGCTTCCTTTCTACTTTATTAACCTCCCGACCAAATGAAGTTTCTACTCCGTAATTTCCCACACTATTCCTTTCCCAAAGTTAGAATAAATGAATGAAGATCATTTGATCATTGATGAATGTACCGACTTCCAGACTCCAGAGTAACAACGAAAACATCCTTATGAAGCAATAAATAAACTACGAAAAAATCTTTCCATTGATTTCCAAACTTTCAACTTTCTAGAACCATTGAGCGACAATCAAATATCCACTATTACAGCTTTATATTATTAAAATATATTATTATCATATTCCGTACAACTTCCTTCTATCCCTCCCTGTTCGTTCCATGTGTACCATTTCATACCCCTCCCCTCGACTCTCGAGTACGTACTAGGTAGGGATTTTTAATCCAAAAAATCCATGACATTCTTCCAATTACCAAGTAAACTTCTAGCCCTTTGCTTTGTTACTTTCCTTCCTTCGTAGGCTATTATTGCTTGCAAGCAAGCTGCACCCGCCTGCTCTGAAAAACCACGAGAGAAAACCCGACGATCCCCATTTCCAAGCCTCTCCAGATCGATCCATGCCATGTTTACTTGCACTTTACAGTACCATACAGTACAAGTACAGACGTACTTCCTACTCTAGCTCATCTGCAACGGGAAAAATTTCATCAGTGGAAATTAAATCAAGGCAAGAAAACTGTTGAATCGAATGGACATAGGCCAGATGATGATCCCCTCTCCCCGAAAATATTTTTTTATGGTTCCCGAAACGCCTTGGACATTGAGAGGTCCTGTGAGGTAGGTACATTGGTTTAAAGCGATGTCATTTATATGTCATGATGCTGATGATAGATAGATAGACCTGGATTGGGTCCTGGTTATATTTTCTCGACCATTAATGGATGCAGAACTTTACATTATTCACGCATGGTAGTAGCATGGATGTATGGATGTATGGATGAATGGATGGATGGATGGATGGATGGATGGATGGATGGCACAGTGCGGAATGAAATATAGCTGTTATAGCATAGCATATATGCATTGGTAGGTCCATACTACATAGGTATGGGAACATTTCACATTTCTCATAAGCGATTTCAACTACTGCAAAACAGTGGAATCATTTCCAGCATTTTCCATCTCCTTGACCCATTATTGGATTTGCATATCTGCAAGTAGGTCATGCTTTTGTTACAAATTTTCCATAATTACGGAGTATATCTCCATCTTTAGCACAGGTACTTTCTTTACCAGCCAGCCTAGGTATCTAACCAAGCCTCCCAATCCAATACTGTACAGTACTACTACCAATAAGCCCCAGTCTCCAGATGATCAATCAGTTAGCGCTTAACGTTGATAAAGTCTTTTTTATCCCTCTCCCATTCTGCTCTACATGAATCTCATCAATGATCAACGTCAGGCTCAGGGCCTTGGCTCTTTAGAAACTTCAGAAACCCAAATAGGCCGAATGTTTAACCTTAGACCCACTAAACTTGATACGAATTGGGTTCCTTTTGCATTCGAGGTGCCAACTCTGGAAACTTGTGTTGGCGATATGTACCCAGTACACTTGTACAGGCTGGCTGCACAAGTTACGGAAATATTTTCTTCCATGATTCTTTCTTCTCTGCGTGATTGAGCCATTGAGCAATGAATGAGTAGTAAGTAGTGGGTAGTAAGTAGTAAGTAGTAAGTAGTAAGTAGTAAGTAGTAAGTAGTAAGTAGTAAGTAGTAAGTCAAGTACCCGGTAAATAGGTTATAGGTTCTCGAATCTCCAATTACGAGGATACTCTGTACACATTTTTCAAACCTACAAGTGTTCCGGACAGGTCTATGGATCTACCAGTACCAGGTCACTATCACTTCGGTATCACTATCACTATCACTGATTCACTCTGTATAAAGTCTGGAAATCTTAGGTACTCCACCCACCCACCCACACACACACACACACACACACACGCCACCACCCCAAAAGATACCTAATAATAAATTTCCCGTTACTTACAAAAAGTTACAGTGTAATATATCCCCCAGCTGAACCCGCTGCTACTGTTTACCTTTATTCCATCCATATCGAACGAGTCTTTTGCGCAGCCAGGTAATTTTCATCTTCCGAGATTAGACGTTAGTTAATCCTTGGATGATCAAAAACTCTCGATCTCGATTCCTTTCAATTGGAGAATTGGGGGAATAGAAAGATATCACGATGTTACATGCGGAAAGTAACGGATTCGAGTACACTGCACTGTAATTTTCTTCATGAATCTTGGGATTGGGAATACTGATTTATTGATCGGATCGATGGATTATTCTTTTTCTATTATGGGTGGGTGAGTAGCATATTTGCCACTTTACTACCTATACGGAGTAGGTACATGGATTCAAATTTTGGTTACTTTGGTTACTCATCTCGATTCTCGAGGGGAATGATGAATGACGAATGATGAATGATTCGATTTTTCATATTACAGCTTTCACCAATTTCTGCATGGGTAACTTCTACTGTACAGGGAGAGTATCAAGATATCCACCATCACCACCATCATTCGTCATGTATGGATATAGACATATTACCGAAGAAATCCGAATTCGAATTCGAGTACCAAGTCTCCTACTCTACATAGTACAGGGACAGTACTACTGATACTATAAACAGCAATCACTACCTACCTACCCTACCATACCATCCATCCACTAACACAAAATGGGTTTCAATTTAGCGCCACCACCGCCTGTTCAAAAATCAAACACGCGTGCGATTGGTTCGCTTATCACCCACTGCAAAAGAGTCAAGACTCAAGACCGACCCTTTCATTTCATTCAAAATTTCGATACTGTACGGTTTACATGCACAATGATGTCTCCGTCATGGGTACTAGAAACTTAGAAAGACTACTCGAGTACCTTGAATGAAGTACAGGTACAGGGCAGGGTACGAGTGAGGCATAGGGAGGGTAAGTTGTAACGTATCAGGTACAGTGGAAATTGAAAAAGAGAAAGAAAGGAAATGAAAGGAAATGGGAAAGATTTCTGTATGTATGCATATACGCTTAGATACTGTACTGTACTGTACTGTATGTACAGTGTATGGAATTCAGATAGATAGATGGATAGATAGATAGATACTGTATGCCAGTGTAATGGAAGGAGGCCCGTGGAGAAATACCACGGTACCATGGTACTGTACTAGTAATGGACAGACAGACAGACAGAAGTCACACAGGCCAGATAGGTAACCATGTTTTTGTTGCTGCTGGTGCTGGTGCTGATGCGTGGCCATCTAGGTTGGTCTATAGATATCAAGAAAGAACTCGTGATTTCAATTTCAATTTCGATTGGAACTGGAACTGGGAACTGGGAACTGGTGGAGAAGAGATGAGAAGCTACACGTGATATGTGGAGGGAAATGAAAGGGTCTTGATTACTTAATTTTGATGCCGTGTGGTGGGTGGTGGGTGGTGGGTGGTGATTGATTGATTGATTCTTTTCGTGTTTTGTGTGTTGTGCGTGTGGACGGGTGTTTGGTTGTACATACTCGAGCACAGTATACTGAGTATAGTACAGTACAGCACAATACTATAGTCTTTTTATGAACTTGGTTAGATTTGTGGTTAATTGGAATTTGGAAGGGAATGAATTTTAAGATCGGGTATCGGGTATCGGGTATCGGGTATTAGATATATTGGATATATGTAGATGATAGATGGGTATTGTATCGGATAACAAATCTAGGGGCTGGCAGGATTTTGAGTGATTGTTAGAAGGAATGAATGGACGAGAGAAAATATCTATATATGATCGTGGTATAGGGTAGATATATAGAATGGGATATAAGGTATGGAATATAAAGTATGGGATATAGGGAGGCTATAGAATGGGAGATTATAGATATAGGTGATATAAGTATATTTTGCTCTTCTTCTTTTTGATTTCACTACAACCCAATTAAATAGCTTTCTAGCTCTATACTCATATCAAAATGATATCGATATCTCACTTTTATCTATCTAATCATCCAACTATCTATCCATCTATCCACCCTACCCTATCAAACAACAGCATCCGGACAGAACTAAAACATCCCACCTGCCCTTTCCCCCTCCCTTAATCATACCCCTCATTTGCAAAGCCATCAAAGAAACGTTAACCCCAGAATCAATCACACCCACGCGCCTTCAAAACCTCAAACTCCAATTTCACCCATGGTCACACAGCACGCAGCACACCTCATGTACGGGACGGGAATACATGCGTTCATGTGGGGTAATATCGAATGATTAAGGTTGGGACTTGGAAGGTTGCAAGGGGGAATTGGAGCCCAATTATGGGGACGGTTGGACCGTTTTGAGGCTATCTTTTTGAGGCTATCTTTTTGAGGCTACGTTTTAGGGTTAGTGATAGGTGGATGAGTGAGTGGGAGTGGGTGATTGATGTACAGAGTAACTGGGTGGTAAAGGTGATTGTGGCGAGATTTGATGGTTTGGATGGTTTGAGGGATTTTGTTTGGTGGGTTGGAACTTGGGGGATGGGATGGGTGATTGGACGGGATGGGATGGAATCGGATGGGATGGAATCGGATGGGATAGGAAGGGGGATGATGAGGGAGATGGATATTTGATGGTATGATCTGATATCTTCTTCACAGTAACGAATGATGACTGAATGCGAGTTGTTTACTGTAGATAGATAGCAATATTGTAATTGATATGCCTTCTTTCAGATAAGAGAAGGAATAGATGGATGCTTCTATCCGAGATGAGAAGATCTATATCCTCCATACCCTCCATACCCGCCCCATTAATCGTTGGGTGGCATATATAGATTGATATCCAGATTCCTACATGCCGCATCTACTATAAGATGATTAGCCACAAGTCACGATGAGATCGAGGTTCAAGGTAGAAAACTCCTCAGACTTCTAGATTGATCGGTAGATTAAACAATTGGTAATCACTCACACTCACGTTTTGCCCCTCTTTCATGTTATACCATAAGTATCCCCAGTCCATCCTCGATCTTACCATAATTACTCCATAAATACTCAAATAATGCGTCACCCGCCGAATTTAAATCGAAGCAAACCAATCCAGAAGCGAAGCTCAAAATACTAAATCATGACTGCATACACACCACGACCGGGACTATCGGTACGTATATATGTATGAACAGTAGGATATGGCTTTTCTCTCCACTCTCATACACGAAAGCTATAGGTAGCTGGTCTTAGATTAATGTATGTCTTTGAAAATTAAGCTGTGCCTTCCTTCTAGACTTGTAAGTAAGACTTGGGGTTGAGTTGTTGGCCTTTCGGCTCTCGGATAAGTTTCTTGTGTGCTAGATTAGAGATACGGGATAGAAATCAATCAGCGGCATGTATTCGTAGGAAGGAGGCAAAGAGTTTATTTCGAATGAGATGGAACATGGGGATCTTCATCTTCACATCTCTCTAAGCGTCATAATTCCATTCTCGATATTTTCGATCCTCGTAAGGTGAGGTTACGACGGCGTAATAATTCTAGAAAGCTAAGTGGCTTGATCCAAGTTCTATTACTAGGTATTCAGATTATGTACGGAGTATATCCTTTTCAACGTTCTTCTCGAATCATTTCGGAGTATCCGTTCATCTACCAGGCATCTTTGAAATCTTCGGATTAGCCGGCTGATCGGCTGTACATGTGAGTGGGAGTAAGCCTTATGGATAAATAAACGGGATAAATTGAGTAAGTGAGATGAATCAAATGCGTAAGGTTCAATTGCGCCACGTCGTCGTGAGTACAGATAGATACAGGTACAGGTGATTCCACCACAGGTACCTCGATTCTTGTGCACTGTACTCCGTAACAAACAGTGACCTGGAACCGGAGGATCTTCAGTATTTTGTATGGTCTGTGGAGGATATTTTATCGTACCCCCGTACACTCGAGTATATTCTTTGTATACCTAGGTACTGATTCATGTAGTGTTTTCATTATAAGACTTATTCCCAAATGCGCATTTCTTCACAAGGGTTGAGTGTTGAGTATTCAGGTGTTGCGCTGCGTGCTAGTGTAATGAGTGGTGCAAGTTCACCAGTTTGGCACCAACATTTAAAGTAAGATGCGAATACGATTGTCTCACCTGAAATATAAATATCTATTTATTTTTCCCTGTTCTACACGATTCAATTACTCCGTTGACGATGATTACTGTGCTCTTTCTGTACGACCCATATACTCGAGTTGATATCAATATAGGTATCTTCAAAAGAAATTCCCGATTCATTTACCCCCACAAACTAGGGGATTGTGGTTTGTGGAGTTACATTCTTATAAGTACTCGAGTACATACATTACATACATTACATACAGTGTATACATGTACATATATAAGTTAGAGTCTCAGACCGCTAGATTGTTAAGGTATTAGATTGGTAGAACGGTAGACGGGGGGAATGCAATAGGGATGGCATTGATGAGGAAATAAGCTGCAAGCCATAAGCTTATTCTTTATATGGTATGCTTGCTGATACATCGCTACATTACGCAGATACGTATAAAGTATTCGTAATGAATATTACAAATGGTGTTGTGGTATCACGGGGTACTACGGTATGTGTGAAGGTAGCCATGGTCTTGGCAAAGGCTAGTGATTGAGGACTGGAGATTGGAGTGGCGAGGTGGCGAGAAATGGGCGGTGGAGAAGAGTTGAGGGGTGGGATGTAATGACTTCACAATTAGGTAGGAAAGGCATGGTGAGTGAGATGCTGAGATGGTATGCAAGTGCATGACATCCGCATGATGTGTGGTAACACGACGGGACGGGAGAGCACGTGACGGTTCACCATATGAGATCCTACTACGTATTAGGGTTTCCACGATGTACTGGGAGATTCCGTAGTTATTGGCGAAGTCCCAAATATTGACACAGAGAATGTTTTTTCTATGTCATATAAATTGTAATCAATTTGCCGGTGGAAGGGTGATATCCAAGTCAACTGAAAGCTTTCCTCGGAAGGTTAACCTATAAGATATCAGAGAATTATCTAACGCAAGTAAGTACTATATACATATAGCACGGCCCGTCTTACCATCTATCCCTATTCCTATCCCTACTGCCTATTGTATGCTACCTATCATATCACTCATTGTCTTTCTTATCTTTCCTACCTATCCCTAATATCCCCCATTGCCACTGAATAACAACCATCTATGATTATCATCGTCGAAAGCGCTTCTGTATACAAATTTTACATCATCACAAATCACCACCAATATACCATATCATGCCGTGTTGAGATGATCGTTTCATAACTTCCCGTTCTTAATTAGCTGCGCCGTTCAGCTGCAATCTGTGAGAATTCTTGCCGGCATCGGATCTGCGGTCGCGTGATATCGATATTCTAAATATGATGTTAATGGAATGGGTAGGTAGGTATACACTTTTATATGTGCAGTGAGGCGAATATATAGCTGCGGGAACGAGAATTCCATCATTTTATATCCTAAGGCTTTAGCGGACCATGGGAATCTCTTGCACGTCTAGTTCCTGTACTTGATTCGCTTCAGGTACGAAGATCGGATGGATATATATCTATAGCTCAAGATTCACTACAAAAAGTTGCTAGTTGGTATTGCAGTATGTATCCGTAGCCTCAAACGATAATGTATCACTTCATGACAATAGCACCATATAAATATAAGTATCGGGTGCTAGTTCTCTGCCCAGTTTGAGAAGTGAGGTTTTAATCACTTGGGCTGCTCTTTTTTTGAGTTTCCATGCTTGTTAGCATTGTGAATGTACGGTACGGTACTGTATGGTGAGTTGAGAGTGGATGGTATTTCTATAGAGGATGTTGGGGGAGTTTATATAGAAGGATGAGAGTGGCTGGGCTTTGTACATGGAAATATCAATGGATTGAAATCTAGAAGTGAATTATAACATTCCTCTGCGGCTTCGACACTGTGTAGATCTATAGCTGAACTCTCCGTCTACTATAAAATGAGAGTTTCACCTCTCATGTTCAATATTCGCTGGGCTTTTAAAACACTATTATTGTACGTCACTTCAGGTTGTAATTCCATGGAATCTTTTGAGGGCGAGAAGTTCAAAGACTCTATTCCCAAAGCCACAAGGTCTTGATGGAGGAGATATTCTCTGTTTATTAGGATTTTTATTTACATCGTTTCGTTGCCATTTCTTATACGTTTATAGTTTTTATCATGTTGTCATTAATTGTTCGTTTTCCACTATCTTATAAGTTATTCATGTCGAACGGAAGAGGTTTTGTAAGATAAATGACAAGATCACTTACTAAGTCTCAAGTTACAATGAAATAGAAACCCCAAAATCACACATCCTTACTTCTATGAAAGAACAAATGTTCTGAAGTAGAAATGCATGTCTTGGCCTCTTCTTAGAAGGATATTTGTGGAAATATGAAGAGTTGTAATATAGTTTATACACACTTAGATTGTATTGTGATTGTAAGTTCTGATTCTAACCAAGCTTAAAGAAAAGTATGGATTGTTATTCATTTGATATATAATACTACTGATCCAAGGAAAGATTCCCTTTTACTTGAGAAAACTCTTGAGAATTTAATCCCTGGTTATTCATTGTTGTAAATACAATCTAGGCCAGGGAAATGACGAGTAGTCATCTAATGCTTTACGTCGACGTCTGCAATGATATATATACATACGATTCTTTCATTTTCAAGGAGTCGTCAATATCAGGGAAGAGATTTTCGTAGTACTAGATATCGAGTTTTGAGGTTTTTGCACAGGAATATCCAAAAGGATTTTGTTGATATATATGTTTTGAAAGCAAGGAGATGAGATGATAATATTGCGTCCCTATATCAGAGTCAATGCTTGGAGATCATTAAACTGAGGATGTTTATATTTCTATTCCCGGATTTGATATTGTGAGTATGATGTGAGCCTGATGCTCTAAGAGTCATTCCATGAGATGAGATCTGCATATTTATGTTCCAATAGGGCAATGATGCTGTATTTTATATAAGAATTTCTATTATAGTTTCGATAAGTTTGGAGCTGTAAAAAGTGTCAAATAAGTATATATTACTTCTAATGAATATCTACTAGGATACATAGGCTTTTCCAAAACTAGTCAGTTTATGGAAACATGGAACATCAGAATTTTCTCTAAGCACACACTTACCTCCCATACCTACATTATGGAAGTCGTTGTGTATATTCCACTCATAGTCTACATCGTCCGATGAGTTCCGTTCTCTTTTCTTTTCCTTCAAGAGAGTGTGGTTTGCGCTGTTGGAAATTCGCTGTATTGTCCCGTAGCTTACACAAAAAAGAGGAGAAGACCCAGGAATACATTTTTCTGAAAGCATTCTCTCTGTCTGATGTAGTAGTACAGACAATGTGTCAATAGCCCAGACAGGCAGATTAGGTTTAAGCTTTTTAACGATAGAAATTGTTTAAATGTAATTCATTATGTCAATTGATTGGAATATCCCGAATAGATTCAGAAATCCTGAAGCTTTTCATTCTTGGACTGAAGTCCGGAGTATTGGATACATAACCTGGATACAGCACGCTTTACGAGTGATACTCATCGACGTATCACATAACAGTAAATACTAGAGACAGCATATATTGTGTCATTCTTCAATGGAGTTTTTCATTCACTTCCACACAATAAGAGCTTATAACGATAATTCGCACCAGGGAAGTCAAATTAGTCGCTAGCGGCAGGTGTATAATTTCACCAGCGGGCATGAAATAATCTTACATCTAACTCATCAATTTTCGTAAATCACGAATCATGAACAAATACTCGGCATTGATGTTGCTATGAAGTGGTTGTATATGATAGTATTATCCCTACAGATTTTGCAAATACAAGCACATTATATCTGAGGAACTAATGACATTCGTAACCTGATGAAAAATTTGACGGATCAAATAAATGACGCTTCCGACACTAAGTGATGCCGAGTAGAGTGGAATAATTCAGATGAGGTGTAATCATCGCCCAAGAGTCTTTGAATAATCATACAGTACAAAACCGGGTACGAGAATTCATGAGCGCTGGCATCAGAATTCGGTTCAGTGATGATCGAGGTAGAACAAAAGGCATTAACAAATACGAGCGTTGAGAAATTACGAAAATGAGAATAAGCAAACAACTAAGGGAACCGGATTCCAAGGATATAAAGATATCGCATTGGTTAGAGAAATGGCAAAAAAAGGCAATACAGAACATATCATGAAGGAATAGCAAATTAGATTAGCGAAACGGAAAGGCTTAAACGTAAAAATTTCTCATAAGTTCAAATGGCATAAAAAAGCAGCAGATTAAAAACAATTACGATAGCTACAGCAGAAGTAAAATAGTAACACGATGATGAATCAACAAGAAAGAGAAATTGAATGGTGGGCTTGATGAGACCTAAAATTTCTGAAGAACAGTTATACATTTTTATATAGGGGCATGATGGGCCCGTGCGCAGAAGCGGGATGTCGGCTAATCCTGGAGGACAACAAACGCCAATTCTCGCGACACCTGATCCACAATACCTACTCTTTCTCGATTGAAGCCATGATTATCTCAGTCAAACACGTAAATTGGGATGAGTATTTGGGACGAGGGACGATATTTAAACATGATTTATTCTATTTGTACGACTGAGTTACGCTGCTCTTCACAATCACGATATACAAAGTCAGCATCAGACCATAAAGTTAGAGTGGCTGTAATAAATCTAATTTCTTTTATTTGATTAGGACTTTTACTTATATAGAGTATTTAAACTATAAAGTTTCTATTATTCGCTTTATCAATAGATTATTCGCCCGAGCTATTATCCGCCTTGTGGGTATCCGTTGCGCAGCCTAGGATTCTGATGACCTGATTCTGAATCTGAATCAAAATTTAACGCCGACACGGGGCCTGATGGCAAACATACTTGCCTGTTTCACCATTTGTCCAGCTACTATCTTCATAAGCTTCTATTGGGGTTGCCACTTGGCAGGCAACTCTTCCCGTAAATTAATCATCTGTGGAATGAGCTTATCTGGCCTGCTCCGGTGCTGAAGCGGTCGTGATCCGGAGAAGGACCAGTAGGTCTGTTGATCTGGATATCAATGCATATCTTCATAGGCGTGTAGGGATTATGGTACCGTAATTTCTGCACGCCAGAGATTAAGCCTGATCAAACTTGTCTGTAAAAATTGTCTCAGGAGCCTCAAGACCTGGTGGCTGAGCTAGGCTGTCAGCTTTTGACCCTTAAACGAACGCTCCTCCAAGTGAAAGTAAGAAGCCAAGTGTCTTCTCCATCTTCATCTATCCAGTTTTCCCAGTCAGCTTTCTTTATCAGTTGTCTTGGCAAACCCGGATGAAACAGCTGGCCATCAACACGAGCCAACACTTCGAACTCTGGTACTTGAAGAACTTCAAACAAGCCGTCCTGAGGCAGGTACGCTAATCTTGGGCAAGCGAACCCTAGATTTGAGCCGCCAATATCTGCTCAAGAATTAATCTCAGTTCTTGCAAGCAGGAAATTTGCCAAAACTCCATGCGTATATCCGAGCTCACGTATGGATGGGATGGTTTCCAGCATCTGGGTGGTAATTTTCAAGATAGTTTTCAAGATAATTTTCGGATCGAGTTGGTCCCGCTCTCGCAATAGTCATTGGCAATAGTGTAAAAATTAGGGGCTAATTAGGCTCTAAAACCCCATTTTAACCCCGTAATTTAATTCGATTAGGATTAGAATTATATAAAATTCATCAAGTATTAATTCTTATAGGCTCGCTAAATGCTAAATGGTGTTAGCTAGATGGCGCGAGTGTGAAATTACAGGCCTCTTATAATGCCAACAGCTTGTAAAACCCTACAGTCGCATTAGTTTTCGATGCGTCCTCCGTAAATCGAAGATGGTTTGTTGATGTTTCTGCATTATGTTACCGCCTTCTTAATTAAGCTGGCAATAGTAGCCGATGTGTACTCAGCTGCCCAACATCAAGTCCACTTTGAACTTCACTCATTACTTTTATTACCAAATTTAAAAATGCTTCTACACCTCTTCTTTTCCTTGGTTTCCTTGTCTCTAATTCTAGCGGAGCATGTTGGCGAAAACGCGGTACTAGGATACTCGCGAAGCTGTAAATGTGTACATCTTCCTCAATCTAATGCGATCTCCATCCCTAACATATCATAGGGACCAAGTGATGGCTGTTGGCCATCCCAAACTTCATGGCGATCGTTGAACGCATCAGTATCTGGAAAGTTGATCAAAACAACACCTGCAGCAATTGTCTGCTATCCCGGACTGCAGCAAAATTTAACAGCATGTTCTGCAGTTGTGAAAGTATTGTCTGACGAGGAGCTTGTTGCGAATGACCCAATTGCTCTAGATATGCCAATCAATGACTCATGTCCACCAGTCGATTTTGCGGCAGGGGATGTACCAAGAAATTGCTCTCTTGGAGATGCTCCTAGATATGCTGTAAATGCGACGACGCCTGGAGATGTTGCTAGGGGAGTGGATTTCGCTAGAAAGAATAATATTAGATTGGTGATTAGAAATACTGGTCATGATTTATTGGGAAGGTAAGTGAGCTGAGTGGATTCCATTAATACAATAGGTGCTTAGGAAATTGATTCCTCTTGATATAGGTCCACCGGCTATGGTAGTCTGGAGATCTGGATCAGATATCTTAAGCAAGGTATTGTCTTCCAAGATACTTATTCACCTTCCGATGGCTGTAAATCTTCGAATTGGGGAGGGAGTGCGTTTAAAATTGCTGGAGGTTATGTCTGGGAAGATGTCTATGCAGAGGCCACGAAGCGGAATGTGATCGTTGTAGGAGGTGGTGATCCAGTATTTACCATCAAATATAAATGACTGTTACAATACTGATACCTCCACAGACTGTAGGATGTATTGGAGGATGGGCCCAAGGAGGAGGCCACTCCCCAGCATCCCGTGATTATGGCCTTGGTGCCGATCAAATACTCGAAGCTGAAGTAGTTCTTGCGAATGGAGAAATTATCACTGCAAACAAGTGTCAAAATCAAGATATTTACTTTGCCATCCGAGGGGGAGGAGGTGGTACATTTGGTATCATCGTGTCAACTATTGTTAAGGCGTTTCCAACGACATCGATATCTGCCCAAACACTGGCCATTGCACCACTAACCGATGCAGATATTCCGGATTTCATGGCGGCCTTGGCATTAATATATTCCGCATATCCCGATCTAAATGATGCTGGTCTATCTGGATACGGAAGTTGGGCTGTTCAAAGCTATGCACCTGTTGTTGGAAATTTTACAACCGGCTACCAACATGCCCTGGCTGCGTCCAGAAAGTCCCTCAGCGAAACCAAAGCCATATTTGCATCAGTGATGTCCAAACTCGAGCAATACAACTCAAGCCTTTTTATCAATCCAACCTATCTGACATTTCCCACATACGCGGCATATTATAAGATACTCTCAGGTGGAAAAAGCGCAGCAGGTATTGGAACAGGTGCTTTTGGTGGGCGTCTCTTGGACCGCACAGCACTGACATCTTCGCTGACGAATCTCGAACTAATGCTGAATGTAACTGCAGGCTCACAAGGTCAATTTACTTCTACATCTGTCTCTCTAGTAGGAGGCGGCCAAGTCTTTATTCCCGATCCAAGTTCAGGTTTGAACCCTGCATGGAGGTCTTCATATGTACACAGTATCGTAGCGCGTGGATGGACCACAGATACCAATGAAGCCACCGTCCAAGAAATCAAGGATGACATAACATACACGAAAGTCGGAGCAATGAAGAAGTTGGCGCGTCATACCGGGTGTTATATGAATGAAGCGAATAGGTTGGATCCAGATTATTTACAGGATTTCTACGGCGAGAGCTTGGTCAAGTTGAACGAGGTGAAAAAGACTTATGATGGTGACGATGTATTCTATTGTCCAACATGTGTGGGAAGTGAGAGGTGGGTGGAAGATGTGACCGGAAGATTGTGTCGGACGTCATAGGCACTTGCTAGTGGCGTATCAAAGTGGCATGATGTCCCGATTTGAACATATTCGCTTTGTGAAGGCACTAAATTACCGTTGTGTAGTTAAACGGCATGGGGGAGCAACGAGAGTCACCTCCGAATCTCAGATGTAATGTGAAACTCCTACCATACCTTATCTAGGAGTCCTCAAGGTGATGATGAACCTTGCTTGACATTCTGCACCCTGCTCATAAATATCCGGAAAGCAGAAAAGCTGATGAACAGTGAGTTGGGTGTCTTGAGTATACGCCACCTGGAGGCCAACATGAAAGGAAGATCGCAAGCGTTTCCCGCCTCTTTGCAGTATTGGGTTGACGTATGTGCCCGAAGGTCCGAATCTCTGATTATTAGAAATTAATTCACGTGCGTAAATTGATGACCGCTTTATCCACGACGTTGACGCTATATCGTTGCGCCCCGCCTCTGCAGACCCCTTTCCTTTAAATTTGTGCAGGCCTTCTAAACTTGAACATCGGTTCTGCTCTGGCAAGGCAAGACAAGACTATCATGATAATTGAGTCCAAATTAAGTTAGGCTCCCTAGACACTTGTACTAGCTCGTACCATAGATATTTCAACGAAACTTTTGTAACAACAAGCTAGCTATTTCCACTGACCTTATAGAATATGCAACTTGCTAGCGGTATAGTCTAGGGAGCCGTCCGTCCAACGTTACAAGTATTAAATGTCCTCCTTATTCTCAGCGTACCATCAGTGATATGTGAGTTAAGCAGGTGCTATCGGTATGAGGGAAGGATAGAATTTAGCTAGCCTTAGAATAAGAAGTGAAACAATATACCCTCAAATAACAGCTAGAAACATTACGGACAAGTAATTAGATATTACCAGTACTTCATCAATGTCGCGGAAGCATTGATCATGATCATATGAATGGTGAAAGCTGACTAAGCATAATCAAGCACAGCCCACCTGTTGACGAGGCTGAAATTTGTGGCTTGAGCTCCCTGCCGATGAGGTGTTTAGATTTGTCTACGAAACATAAAGTTATTACTAGGTATTGAATGCAAGAAACCACCCCACTATCATTAACGACTTCCAGATCTCTCTGGCACCCTCTAGACATCTCCAATAATTGAGGTTTCTCAAAAATACGAGTTATTTTACTTTCGCATCGGTGACACTTTTCTACCACAAAGTAGACAGGTTTGCCCTGTAAGAGGACAAGATGGTTGCGCCAGCTGTTCCTGAGTATGTATATGATCTCGCCTTTTTCGCAGAGTGCTTATGTGGATTGCGGGTCTTCTATTATCTCAAGGAACTCACTAATATAGCATCGCAGACTTACTGAAGAGCTTGTTCATGAATCCATCGATGCGCGATCTGAAGTTCTAGCAGCTCTACGAGAATTGGGCCCGCCAGATTTGGTACAATTGATAAAACAAGCCCCGAGAAATCCAGTAAAGCAGGTATTTACCACAATCTTTTAGTAGTTTTTCAAATTGATTGATTGCTCTGGTAGATTGGTGTGTATCATCATGTCACCGGGGTTGACGCATCATCATCGGCAAGCTTAGCTGCGTATATCAACACCCTTACCTATAAAGAAAATCATCAATCTACGACAAAGATAGTGGAGGGTGTATACTGGTAGGATCCAGAAACTTGACAACCCCTGCGCGTTACTAATTTTCAATAGTTGTTACAATGCATTTTCTCGGTTGGATATGCGCGTCCATGTCACCATCCCAGGAAGCGTCGAAAGCTACTGCGTCGATGAACGAGGCGATAAGAGAACGACCACGGATGAGTTATGGCTGGAAACATACTTGTGTAGCGTCCTTCGGGCATATTCTTATGCTGATGATGGAAGTGGGGATACCATTCGAAAGATAATGGGAGTTAGGAGATTTAACCCGGTGACGACAACGGAGACAGAACATAGGTTCCTTCAGGCTGCCGAACAATTATTTTTTAGAGGTATGCCACCTCATGTTGAGCAAAAACCAGTGCTGACTGCTATAGGTTGGCAACTCGGATCCGATTCGATCGTTCAGGTTCCAAACAACGTCTCGAATCATTTAACAACAGGTCTTCTAAAGTACTTTCAAACTACTGGACGATATGCCTCTGGAATCAACCTATTTGAGAAGCTACGAACCAGAAATATTGAGGTTTCATCTCTCTTAGCCAAGGTCCTGTTTATGGGCAACGAGGAGGTACAAGCCGTCAGGGTATTACATGAATCTGTGAAGCAATCACCAATGGATTATGTTATGCTTGATACCCAAGCAGAATTTTTGAAGAAGAAAGCAATGGACATAAATAAACCGCAATTCAAAACTGAAAGGCTGCAAATGGCTCTTGGCTGTGCTGATAGAAGTACTATTGCTGCGCCAAGCGAGTTTGGCACATGGGCACGCTTAGCTGAAGTTTATGTTGCGATGGAAGATTGGGAAAACGCTCTTACAACCCTCAATTCATGCCCCATGTTCACATATCAAGACAAGGATGCTCCTAACATGCCAGAGCCTAAGGAGATCCACCTCCCCACCCTTCCCGAGACTAGGTTAGATGAGATCGATAGTGAACCGGAGTCAAGGTTATCGGAACAAGTTCATCCAAGTCTTCAAAATCTACGTGCCGCTATGTACAAAGGTACTTTCAAACACGCTTATAGTATTTTGACGGAAATGACAGCTAAGATTGGCTGGGATCAACTTCTCAAGATCAGGAGTAATGTATTTGTCATGGAAGAGGAGTATAGAAGTGAGAAACAACCACCAGTTGGTCAACAAGGTGAACCCACTAAGCGTAGTGCAAGCACCGACGTACTGAGAGGAAGTCCAGGTCCTCGTGTAAATGGCGATGACCATTCCGACGATGAAAAGAGTACGAACGGCGATTCGGCAGCCCCTAAACCAAATGACGAGGATGGTAGCGGAGCCGATGACTCGGTAGAAAAACCATCGCACACAGTTGCTGCAGAAGAAGTTAAGAGCGGTACTGAAGATGTGAGTGACGATTCAGATTCTCATGTGAACTCGCTAACGTGAACAGAACGAGACTACCGAAGAACAGCTTTCCCGGTTCAATAACAAGCGCCTTTGTGAGCGGTGGCTGGACAGTCTTTTCATGGTTCTTTATGAAGACCTTCGTATCTATACCATATGGAGAACTGAAATGGCGCAGTACCGTGCACAACAGATGCAATACAAAAAATCAGCTGAAGAATGGGAAATCCTCGGCTCGTTGGCTGACAGGCTTCATCACCAACCAGAAGCTGTGGAAGCTTATCGTAATTGTCTTCAAATACGTTTCTCCCCCAAAGCATTGGCGGGCATTCTTGCTGAATTGGAAAAGAACAAGAATACTCGAGACACAGTTGCTAGTGTCATTAGACTAGTCACTTGGCAATATAGATGGTACTCGGAGTTCTCTCCAGAATTGTTATACACGATACGCACACTCATAGAGGATGAAGGTGCCGTGAAGGTTAGGAGTATCATTCAAGCAACAAGCTTACCACAAAACGTCTTGGACTTGACACACCACTACGCAGCACTTTGTGCGGCATTTAGAAGTAGTGGTACTGAAGGATGAAGGGCTGTGCAGTAGAGTCGAATGAGAAATTGAGAGGTTAAATATGTGAATTGGGAAGTGGAGGTTTCATGTTTTTAGAAATTAGCGGGTTAAGATGGGGCTGATATCCAAATATCCTAAAACTTGATAGGAACAAAAGTTCGACTTGGCACAAATCATGTATAGTATACTATAATTGCTTTGAGAGGTACAATAATTGACACCCATACTTCTTACATGGCATGAGATATCTTGGCGTCTTGAGGTAGCTGCTTGAAGCTCATACCTGAGTACGCCAAGTGCTTTTTGAGAGATGTTCAGGATTTAACAAGCATAATTTCCGTCAAGGTCAGTCTCCAAACACGGTTTATTTTAACACTTTCTTCATTGAAATTCTAATTGGTCATCCTTGCCTAGTTTACTAAGAGTAGAAGAGAGGTTCTGCTTGTTCCCTTAGACTGCCCCCGTGTCATTTTTACATCTTGGATTATCGTTCAGATGAGAAGGAGGTTTAAACACCAATATTTTATTGCTATCGAGCGGATTGAGAAACTTCAATTCGTTCAGGATTGAGAACTTGAGGCTTGCGGGGACTTGAATTTTCCCACCCTCCCTGGGTATCTTTCCTTTTCAGCTTTCTCGTCAAGCCGTTGTCTGCTCTCCTTTCGACGCCATGTGGCAGCATCCTTCTCTTTTGTTTCCTTCTCCTCTGCCTTTTCTTGCGGGGACTTAAATTTTCCCACCTTCCCTGGGTATCTTTCTTTTTCAGCTTTCTCGTCAAGACGTTGCCTGTTCTCCTTGAGACGCCACCTGGCAGCATCCTTCTCTTTTATTTCCTTTTCCCGCTTTTCTTTCTCTTGCTCAACCCTCTCTCTTTCATTCTCCCTTGCCTTTTCTGCCTTCTCCGCTTTCTTCTTATACTTCTCATTCGAAGCTCTCTCCTTCTCCTGCTCTTTCAGAACCCGTATCTTATATGGGTGACTACCTGGCATCCTGTCAAGGATAGGTTCTTGTTGTTGAACAATTTGGGTATCTCTAGTTTTCACCTTATCATATGTATCCCACGCGGCATCGAGTTTCCCATCTGAATGCTGTAACACGCGCTTTTTCACATCAATCTCTTCGACGTTTCTTGGTCTTTCCACTCTTAGCTGATCGAGTTCCCCATGTTGTTTCTTGTATGTGCCCTCCCACAGGTCAACCTGCATAGAAGCTCTCACCCAATCCATATTATCCGGCCTTTGGCTTTCT
Organism: Sclerotinia trifoliorum; assembly: GCA_905066765.1. Classification (NCBI taxonomy): domain Eukaryota; kingdom Fungi; phylum Ascomycota; class Leotiomycetes; order Helotiales; family Sclerotiniaceae; genus Sclerotinia; species Sclerotinia trifoliorum. The sequence goes on from CAJHIA010000024.1 coordinate 1,035,385, forward strand.
AGCTCTCTGTGTTTCTGTTCGAGGTGCTTATACTTTTTTATGAGTTCATCATCGGATCGCGATAAAGTGAGGTTCGATAAGAGATCCCTAGTAGATGAGCGCTTCGGTTCTGGCCTCTCTGGCTTCTTGCCATCCTTTTTCGTAGCTTGAGACGACGAATCTTTCGATTTATGGTGGCTGGAATGGTTGCCATGATCGGAGTTGTTGCCGCCATCTCTGGTGGAATTTGATGCATTTGCCGCTTTTGTCCGGGATGGGTGGCTGGACTCTTTCACATCACCACGCTTTGCGGGACTCGATGGGCTAGCGGTTACTGTACGAGATGATGTGCCACTCGCGTTTTGTGCTGACGAACTCCTCGAACCGTTGGTACCGGAGGGAGCTTGTGAGTTTTTTTCCTGCTGGCCTTTGAATGGCGTAGACATGATTGTTCGATTGTTCGATTGTTCGATTTTGATGATTCAGTGCGATAATTGTGCAAATTTGTTTAATGTAAAATCTTATTTCTTAGTTACGGGTCATACAATTGTATCTATATATCTTTGAGCAACATTCTACAAAGCTCAACAGATATGGGCGCTTAGAAGTTGTTGGAGTGGTGACCACCGATACTGGGTTTTGGGCCGGCCAAATGTAGAAGCATCCGGCGGCCAGCAATAGACCAGGAGAATCGCCCAAGGACAGGTTCTAGATTATAAATAGAAGTCTTGGTACCAATATTAGAGAAATCAAAATGAAAGTAACCTTCTAAATCCAGAACAAATTGATATGATCGGGGCTATTAAGTCAAATGGTGGTCGCCAAACTGTATTTTTGCTTCCAATAAAGAAGCATTGATTATACTATTTGATGACAAGGGATATCCGTAAACCATATAAACCGGGTCTTACTGGTCGAAAAATCAGTGGAAACTACTAGGCATCAATTCGACATTGGCCAACACGTTCCCAACTTTCCGCCCTCCATACTAAATACAACACTTGCCCCCAATTGTAGCGGATCTCCCTCCCAAACCACAAAATCTCTACTTTCTTCAGTAACCTTCAAATCTAGAATTTTCTCAACATTTCGAGAAACTAAATCCACAGCTTCACGTTTCCCGAGACTGGAGTATTTAGCGGCCCAGCCTGCTTCGATCGCGAGGTTGTGGATGTGTGATTCGCCTGGGGATTTGGTTAGATCGTCTGCAGTTTATGAAAGAAATACAAGAGACGAAGTTGGCAAACTTACTGCCTTCACCTTCAATTGCTAATGCAAAAAATACGCCAGCATCGGCAAGGACTGCGGCAGGAGAGCGTGTCAGTGGAGGACCGGAGAGTGCATTCCGCTTTTCGTATGTATCGGGGGCGCCACGATTTCTGGTCAGGATGAGCGGTGTTTTGGATTTCGCAATTTCTTCAGCTACGAGATGAGCACCCGCTCCGCCTAGAAGAACCAGGTTAAGAGGTAATGGATGGTCGTTCTTCAGTTTGATGAGTTGAAGAATATCGTACTGTGATTTTATATTAGTGCCACGAGATACAAGTAGAAATGAGACAAGCTAACTTCACTATCAACATGTACCACCACGGGAAATGTTCCATTCGCAACCCTTCCATAAACGTTGTTCTTCCCAACATTAACGAGTAAAATTCGTTGAAATTTTGCTATGGCAGAAGACACTGTTGGTATGGACTCAAATCCTACATGTATGTTTTAGTATGACTGTGCAGGGTATCTCGGAGATGGACTCACGCTTGGCCATTTGACCCACTGCAAAATGCAAAGCAACATCATCCTGGAAAATACCGCCATCAAGGATATTGTGTTTACCACTCGTTTTGATACCGGTACTTACACCACCAGAGAAAGACTTAGAGATTGGCGCTGTAATTACCTGGGTAACACCACCAAGTCTTGCCCTGGAAAACCCGCGTCCATCCAGGTGAATCCCATACTTCGCGTGAATAATATTTTCTGGCTCTAGCAAAGCTGAGGTTTCGCCGAGGGAGCCATCTGAGGTTTCAGAAGCTCCGAGGATTTCTGCCAACCCTAGACTCGGTGAGTACGCAGTGAGCCCTGGCATTACAGTGCCTTCCTGGAGGGCAATGATAGTACCACCTTCACCAAGCAGGGTACCGCATTGCTGCATTGAGTCCAAACAGATAATCTTTCCGTTACTCATTATCATTGTGAGGTTGCTCGAGTCTAATGAAATCTCCTGATTAAACATCAGATAGCTTCTCCTGATGCCAGTAACAATGATATTTTCATCCGAGTTGTTTAATTTGCTGCATGTAATGCCCTTCGATATACCGGTAGGGGATGTCCGTGATTTCGGCTTTACTAACAATCGTTCTTCTTTGGCAGAATTGCGCGTTGCACTTTCCTCGACCTTAGTCGGGTCCAAAATAGCTTTCCCATCAATATAAACTTGTGTAGGTGTAGCTCCAGCGAGAAGGGGATGGGAATCCCACACTACAATGTCCGCATCATAGCCAGGACGAACGTATCCAACTCGATAATCGATTCCTAACGACTTGGCAGGTACACTGGTTACAGACTGCAAAGCAAGAGCTTCAGAAAGATTAAAGGCATGTGCAGTCGCTGCTTGGAACCTGATTATCCGTTTATTAGTAAGAGTTACAGACCAAAAACAAACAAGGAAGTATACATCAAGTATTGCGCATTAGTTATCTCAAAAACGTGATCCTGTGGAATGTTAGCTTTAGTGTGTTCCATTGGAAAGGGAATCAAACGGATTTATATGCAACTGGAACACCGTTCTCAGCTAGAATACTGCCAGCCCATAAATTGGCATCGTACGCCTCCTTTTTGTAAAATCCAAACTCGGAAAATGTGGCAATAGTGATGTTTCTAATGTAAAATGAGAACTTAGACGTCCAAAAACTGTTTCCATAACTTACTCTCCACTACTCTTGATTAACTCTGGCACTTTCCAGGCTGCAAGAGCGTGATGAAATGCTTGAATTCGAAATCCAAATTCCTTGCTGTGGTGAAGCATATCTTCAAGGTCCTCAGGTTCGTAACAGTGTATGTTGATTCCAACTTTTCCTCGCAACATGGCTGCCGTAGATTCCAATTCCAAATCTTCGGGAAAACCTCCACCCTTCATGAAGCTTGCAATAGTCGCAAAATTTCTACTCTCCCGCACCGCAGCAGCTGATAAGCACCAATCATCTTGTTTTTCAATTAGTTCCTTTCCTCGCGTCATCTGTTTTCGAAACAACCAAGCATTGCCCATACGATTGTGATCATAGACAGTCGTAGGGTTCTCGCCGCACGCCATTTTCATGTACCTCCTCCTCTCCTTTGTGGGTATACCATGTTCAAGCAAGACATTCTCAACAACTTCTTCACCAGTTTCACCCCCAGGCACAAAGTTTTTCACGAGAATCCCTTCACCACCAATGATATTTGCTGAGCCAGGAATAAGAAGGGAAGTTGTAACGCCACCCGAAGCAATGATGGCAGTTGCCTTATCATCCGTCTTAATGGAATCAATTGCACGAACAAAGGGGGTAAGAGGACCCATGTGAACCTCATTCTCATCGGCTGTAACTGAAAGTTCAGGCCAAGCATGCAAAAAATGATGTGAATGCATGTCAACCAGACCGGGAGTAACGTATTTACCTTTGAGGTCGATACTTTGAACATTCGGATCACAATCGGCAGACTTGGTTGCTGCTGATACAGACTTAATACGTCCTTTCTCAAATTCAATATCGACGAAATCAGTAAGAAGGACTTTGCCGTCAAACAGAGTTGCATTTCTCAAGACTACAGTCTGATTTTGACCACGAATTGCGTTCCATCGGGGATTCTCACGCGATGAGATTTCCGAATGAGAATATTCTCTGGGCAGCGTATTTAGATCTAGACATTTCGAAAGTCCTATCCCGATCTGAGATATGTAATGATCTGAAAGCCTTGCAGCTGCTGGAGATACTTGATATATGTATCGGGGAAGAATGATAAGCTGCAAACTAAGCACGACAGCAATGAGGAGTAGAATTGACAATGGGAATCTAATCCGTGCCCCTCTATAAGCAATCTTTGAATCAATGTAACCCGTTATAGACTTGTACATTTTAAATGTCATTCTACGGTCTGAGCGATTGCAAGAAGAATAACATAATCAAATGTAAATCAAATATAGTCATCAGCGGCTTGTCTTGCGAGCGGTGGTTATCTCTCTTAACAGGGGGTCAGAATCTCTCGGAAAATGATTTGTCCGATGGTATCGCAAAGCTCGTGAATTTGGATTGCTTATTGGCAATATTAAATCAGCGAACATATTTCACTGTGATTTTCTTGCCTTTCAATATCGTACTTTACACTTACATAGACGCAAATAGCTATCACAATAATTCAACATCACCCCCGAAAGATCTTTCTCTCGCAGTAGAAGAGGCTCAAAAAACGAAAACGGACAGCTCTTGCGCATCATACCGATCGCGCCAGACAGACGCGCGAAACGGAATATACCATTCTATCCTGATATCCGACCAGTTTACTATTCGGGATTCGCGAGCAGCTGCATCTCGAAAACGGCGCCATGCATACAATAAACATCGCATTCAATACTGTCCGTACATGAAAGCATTGCAGTGTTGCGGTTCCTTACCAGCAAGATGGCATCATTTACCGCATTAAACATTGAACCCGACGACCAAAGCTATGATGAGATCGATAATACAAGAGAAATTCAGATAGAAGATGCCCTCAAGCTCTACACAGCTGCGCTTAAGCTACATGCTCAAGGGCTTCCTTATTATCCAGAAGCTGCCGAAGCATACAAGAACTTATTCCAATCGGAGATCTTTAGCTACCCAGAGGCTGTCACTGAATTTACGAGACTGGAAGAGCATCCGGAACTTGAATATGTCGACTCTACCATACCTGCCGAACTTGAGATTGGTTCAGCTGCCGTGGATGGTACGCCCAGCACACTACCTCAAATCCTATACCTTTCACACAAAAATCATGGTCAATTCATCCTAGATTGCGTGAGAGCTCGTTTGCGGCATTCGAATGGCTTGATGGCTGATATTGGGAATCGTGCAGCACTCGAGTCCCAGGCCAAAGTCACGATGGATGATTTTGGGCGTGCGCTAGTCAGTGATGAATCAGATACCGAGCTATGGAGACGGGCAGCTCGTATTGGAGCAATGCTTGGGAGTAGGAGGATTGCTAGATACTGTCTGGAGGCTGCTGTCGAAGTAGATGACGACCCGACCATTGCCGAGGTCGAACCTCAGTCATTGGAAGAAGGTTTTGCAGGAGAACAATTGAAGAGTCTACTTGAATTAATGTCGGATGAATTATCTTTATCTCATCCAATAATGGGACCTTTCAAAAAGAAAACCATGCCACAGTTCTTGAAGAAGCATATTGATCCATATCCATTCCTTCCGGATCCCACCAGTACGTTAAGTAGGAGCATCGATTTTGATGAACCCTTGCAAATTCTTGAGGGGCGTGCAATCATCAACGTGCCAGAAAGGTCATGGACTTCCATTGGCCACGAGATATGTGGAGCTGCACAAGCCCTTCCTGTTGTTGGAGTAATACTTGCCTTACCACCAGGAGAAGACCAACCCTTTTCACCCGAGCCCCATCATCTTGAAAGCCAGCAAGCAAATGATACTGTGATGACAATGACTCCTGTAGCAGAGAGTTTTGGCAATGGCACGCCTACTACTAATAACTCTGACGAAAGGGCCAGCGAGGTTACTTCAGCAGCCACTACGAAATCCTCTGACGCCGCTTTACCTACAAGAAAAAGGTCTCAATCTGCCGCTGGACTGCGTGATACCCCGGAAGAAGATAACAGCACTCATAAGCGCAGCAGGCGTATCAGAAATCGCGAGAGTACTGCTGAAACTCCCGTTGACCCAACGACTCAATATGTGGAACAACTGAAGACGTTTGCCCGTGCCGACGATGACGTTTTCACATTCGTTGGGACCATGCTCCAGAAATTAGGCGTCGAAGATTTGGGGACACGTGAGGATCTCCAAGTAGCTTTGGCGGTTGATACAGCCACCGACCGTAACGAGATTAGAACCAATACAGCAGTCAGAGATCTACGTGATATCATGAAATCTTGGGACGACATCAAGGCAACTGTATTCGAAACGGCCAGTGCCGCAGATGTTCTGGGGAATTCTGGGGGTAACGCGAATGCTGGTATGTCTGCTTTTCTTGAGCATTCGAGTTCGGTATCACAAAAGGTAGCCAACAAGCCACCACCATTTGCCGAATTTGGCGGAATCACATGGTTCGCACAAAGAGTCGAAAAAGACTGGATGCCGTTACAAGATGTTGTTTTTGAGTGGCTGCGTATTGTTCTGGCGACCTATCTACAACGCCAATGGAGTGCTGAACTGAAAGTCGCCGTCGTTCGAATGACTAGTTTTCTGGATGCAGATATTTATGATCGAGTTCGGTCAGAGTTGGAATTAAGTCGCTCATCCGGTGAAAATTCTACCCAGATATCACAGCTAGAAGAGATGGTGGAAACAATATTTGAACTTCACCTTGACGTTTATTCACGAATTACCAACGCAGACAGCATGGTTGGTATGGATATTAGGATCATGACAAAGGATCGGCTTGATCGGTGGGCAAGTTTTGCGGCCTTTGTGATGCGCAGTCGGCAGCATGAGCGGGACGATCAATTATCTACAAGGTACTTGTGGGCATCTGTCTTCTATGCCACAGTTCCCGGAGAGAGCTTACGAGAGCATAAAGTACTTCTATGGACAAATCTTAGAGACATCCTCGACAAAGCGGGAAAACCACCAATTCTACTTACGAACAATGCCGTTATATCTGAAATCTCCACCTCTGCTGCAGACCGGGAGGTCTCAAGTTTGACAACGATGGAATTCTTTCAAAATCTTTTCCAACCTGGTAGATCCGACCCGTTAGCAATTATTCAAACACTCGAGCCAGTGCTTGATCCAGAAGCCACATCTCAGTCTGCAGTAATGGAGATCGCAGACTCACAAGAGAGCGAGTTTTCTAAAAACGGAGAAAACACGCCAGCGATTTTACGTGACATGTGGAAGTTCTTGGACAGTGGGAGCACATCACTTCGCCTTTTCTTGTGGCAGCGTTTGAGTGAAGCATATGCTAGCATCGAATACAAGACTAAAGTATTCTCTTGTAGTTTAAAATGCATTGAGATCCTCGTTGCGGAGTTTAGAAGTGAGGATTACTTGAATTGTGATGATGAGACTCGTCGCCAGAAGATGCTGGTATCGTTCAAGGCTCTTGACCATCTATTGGTTCCAGCATTGACCACAGCACTAAACGAAGCTACAACCTGTTTTGAGATCATTGACGACCGTCATATAAGATCAACATGTGCCTCACTGGCGCAATTGAGTCGTATCCTTCACGCCGCCGCAGTGTTTGATGACGAAGTCAGAGTAGGAAGCATATCACTTCCACAGAATGGGGCTTATTCTGCGTTTGGATCTTTTAGCAATTTTGCTAACAAGATCAAGGAGATGCAGGTACGTACATGGGCATTACAATACGCTATGGTCAAAGAAGCTACAGCTCAGAATCGTGATCTCTTTCCCACTCCAGATAATGATCTTGCAGATTTCCTTGCACTAGTGCACTATTCATTGGGTCTGAGGAAGTGCTGCAAGGCTTCAAACAAGATATTTCTCAAGATGATGAAGCAAGAAATGTCACGTCTTAAGCACATCGATAAATGGGAAGACTATTTGGGCCAGGTATTGTTCGACCTATACGGCATTAAATTAGGTGTTGGCACGTTCCTTCTCGAAGATCACGGCTGTCCTATAGAAAGTTTAGATCGACGAACTGTCATGAATATCGCAGAACAAGTCATCTCGCTTGCGAACAACATGCCGATGAAAGATCTCATGAAACACGAACTTAAGCCCACAATTGAGAAAATGCAAACTGCTGTCGGCCAGCCCAAGGAAACGCCTACAATGCTTCACAACTCCAGGAATATCTCGGAGTATTTAAAAACTCCCATTCGCCCTCTTGATTTATATCTAGCCATGAGAGGCGAGTCGCAGATTGATTCCATTTCTGTACATACTCCAGAAAGTCCTCTTGCCGACAAGGGTTGGTATTATCTTTTGGGTATGCTCGCTCTAACAAAATACCGTTCAACGAAGCGAGTAAGTGCTGGCTCGCAAACAGATGACTTGAGATTTGCTGCACATTTCATGAAGCTTCAGCTGCAATACACTGTGGATCACTGGGAAGCGTGGTACAGACTTGCACAATGTTATGATTTAGAACTTGAGGAAGAAGTCTTGTGGAGCGCAGATAAAATGAACAATGATAGACCGCTTTTGGTACGGTTGCAAAAGTGTTCCATTCATTGTTATATCATTGCGCTCTCTACAGCAATGCGATGCGCAGATGGTTCATTTGGAACGGCCGAAAAACTGTCCGAAATGTATTATGATTTTGGAATGCGTCTCTATGCATCATCTCGGGAGCCGTTTAGCATGGAAGTGTTCTGGGTTGAAGAGGAAAAGCATATGAGCGGGACAGAAGGAATGTACAAGAAGATGCCTTTCGAAGAAATGAGTAGATACAAGTTGTGGAGGTATGCATCAGAACTATTCAAGCGCTCTCTGGCGGATCGGCCAGATTTCTGGATGTAAGTCTAGTTTGTGATCCGTGTGCAGCCTGATGCTAATATATTTAGGAACCATTTTATGCTGGGAAAATGCCAGTGGAAGATCATAGCCAGTGCTCGAGAGGAATGGAGTGACAAGCCTCCAACCAATGTTCCCACCATGGATATGGTCCTGAGTGCATTTGTTCGCGCCATAGAAACTTGTCCAAAACCAAGTAAAAGCAGCCAAGAACCTATCTTGGAACCGCATTACAAGCTCGTATCTCTTGTCCATAAACTTGTAGCACGGGGAGAAATGGAATTCAAAGATGCTGCCAAACTTCTACAGGATCAGCCGTACGGTCCACGAAAAGGGGATCCCTTTGTGATTGAAAGCGATGAAGATTGGGAGATCTTCATTCTTGCCTGCTTTCGCCAGCTACGGAATGCAGACAAACCACATTGGCATCATCGTATGATTGCTCGGGTAGCTAATATTCTTTACGATGAGGCCAAACCGGATTATGTTCAAGCTTGTGCAGCTCGTATCGAGTTCCGTGAGTCAATATTTACCAAGGCCATGTCCATGCAAGTCTGGAAACCGGAAGTGGAACGACCAGGAAGGCATTTTGTCTACATGCGACGTTATGCTATATTCATGGCCAGATTGTTGTTTCTTATCAACGACAAAGCAAATATGGAATTATTGGCTAAGCGTGTAAGGAAACGAGCCGTCGATTACTACAAGTTTAGTGATGTTTGGAGCGAATGTTGCACAATATATCTTAGGCTTATTCGTAAAGCGGCCAATATACCTGCTAATGTCGACGAGGTGTTTAGAGGAATCTCCCAGGAGGGGTGGGATGCATACTCACAACGCATCGAGGATTCTATCAAAGATGGCAGTCTTTCGCATCCAGCCCTTGATGCTCTGCGTGAGACTATTGAGTTAAAGAGGCTCAATAATGGTCTTGCGAAGATAACTCCGATCGATGATATGATCAACGATATATGGGCAGTTCTTTACATCCAGATTGTGAGAGACACTCCTGTCATTGATGTATCAACGTTACAACAATCCCAGGTTGATGGAGAGGCAACAGCAAGAGCGTCGGGCCCGATGAATCTCAATCATATTCTTACGAACACAGAATCCAATGTATCCACTTCAATTCCTGCTGTTGAACCTCCTAGGCCTCGCAAACTTGGCATCAACCGCAAGGCAGTTATTATGAGAGCCGAACAATCAATCAACCGTATCGCGGAAGCGCCTCGGCCTGTCGCCGGTTCTCGCCCTAAAAACGCTGCCTCATCTTCTGTTTTACCTTCGAATGCGTCACCTCTTATTGCATCAGCACCCAGAATCGAAATACCCTCCACGGCAACCCAGCAAAGTACAAGAAGGGAGGACAGTTCGGCACCAGGAAGTGTCCATGACAGTGCAGATGATGAGAGTGATTTGAGTGATGTTCCTGATATGGACGACCTGGATGGATCTTTGATATTCCCGAACCTGGTAAGAAGAAATGAGAGTGGTAGCGTAGGGCACAGTCCTACACCGGGAAATAATGGGTGAAGGCCTGGGATTCAATGCATAATTATTTTTTGCTTTTGATAGGAGTTCGAAAAGGGAATACCCATGGTTGCGTATATGCGCTGTAGCCTTGTACTGTATCAAAAGAGTGCCATGCAAAATTAGATAACGGATTAATGAGCTTCCTTGCCTTTCGCTTTTGTATTTTTACATTTACAATACACATTATTTACTCTCTAAAACTCACTGCGAGTGCAGTAGATGTCGCATTTGCTTGGAATACGGCGATTGGGATGAGATTAATGTAGGAGGACGAACAAAATGAAAGCATAGCATAGCATAGCACAAATCTAGACAAAAAACATACAAATTTGCAAGCTTCATTCTCTTGCATACCTTATATCATCCGTCCATTATTCCCAGTAACTTATTAGGCTCAGAGCCAGAACTCTGCTCTATTGAAGTCAGCCCAAGAAAGCTCGAGGAAGCTAATGCCAACCGATAGGAATAAGGAAAGAGTTAGGCGATTTATCTTCTCAGAGTACTCAACGCCGCATTTCACGACATCCCATGAGACCTGTCCAGCCGCACCTCATGCCGATGAGAGCTTTATTCAGCTTGGTGGGGAAACCATCTTCCATCAAACTAAATGTGAAGTAAAAGCAAGTTCTGCAAAGGCTGTAAAAATACCTCTCCGAAAGGCATTATTACCTAACTCCACACCCATTAACATAAATCCTCTCATTCCCAGTCTCCTCCCCTCGATACATTCATCTATCTATCTCAATTAATTCTATTACATTTCCTTTCACATCCTACCAATTTTCGGCCCTTTGGAAAAACAACAATATCTGTACCTGTACCACTTCCCACAGAGCTACGTACATATATATTCACAACGTATCTTACATACCAACAAAACCTTGCAAACCACCGACATACACCGTACTTATCCTATAATAAAGTATCTAGGTATCTAACAGTAACCCTAGACCATGCAACGCAACGCAACATGACAAATAATAAATAACAAATAACAAGTCTAAAACCTAAAACTCAATGCAAGAAGCCGGCCACACTCGGCTCAGATCCGCAGCACGAGAATACCATATGTACGTGCCATGTGACGTTCTCGGCGCACCGGTAATAAGTGAGTACCTAGGTAAGTAACACAAAAATTCCATAGGATATTGATTTTGTGGGGAAATGGATCAAATGGATGATGGCGGGTAGATGCAGGAAAGAGGTGCATTTTTATTACTAAATTCTGTGTTATGGAATGAGATGGATTGGTGGAATATTGTGTGGTGGGACATACTACTACTAGGTAGTTTATAAATAATTTTATGGTGGGTGTACCGGCACTAGATAGATGATGTGATGTGATGATGCTGAGTTGGTGTTATGTACGAGTAATGGGTTTAATGAGGGGTACTAGGAGTTTCGAGAATTAATGTTTTCATGTGTCTCCTTTACTGGTACATATGTACTTATGTACATGTTTGCCAAGTTTCAAGGGGATCTACGGAGTAGGCAAAGATGGAGCTTGATGCTGAAAAAGTGAAGTAGATAATTACTCCTTCTTGGCAGGAATATATATATATATCTATGTAAAATTATAAACGGACTGTCCAAGCAGGAAAAAGGTATGTTTAGATAGGTCACAGGTATCGACAACTTTTGGTTTTTATCTGCCAGTCATCTTGCGCTCGTACCATCGCATGGGAGGATACGTCACGACAGTGAAGGCAGCGCTTAGGAAAATTCCAACATCACCTCCAAACGGTCCAAATTTAGCTGCAATCGGACCTGGTTATTGTGTTAGTGTGTGAATATGTTTTGGAAATTAGACTGTTCACTTACCGACATACCAAACCTGAGCCATACCCGGCAAACCACCAGCCAAATAACCAATCAAAAGAGACAAAACGGCGGCTAAACCCCATGGTAGTTTGCCTGGTACATCCCAATAGTTCAATTCGTAACCTTCTGTACGACGGAACCATTTATCTTCTATGAGGAGAATAAATGTGTAAGAGACTGTCCAGTATCCCAAAAGAGAGACAAAATTGCTGACAATAGTGGATAAGTGCGCTCTACCGGCAATTGCGAGAACGGCAACGACCAAGGCATTGGCAAATGACCAAACAAATCTCGGAATTGCATGGAAATAGTGACCAAGTAGTTGAAGTGATAGACCACTGGAGTAGTTTACCGCTACGTTGTTACCGATAACGGAGAAAACCAGGAGGACGAGACAAAATTTGGCGAAACGGAAAGGATGGAAAGACTCTATAAGAAGACCACCAAGTCCATGGTCATCATATGCCGTTGTTAAAACTGGATTTGATTGTGAAGCCAGTGCCGCATTGCCAAGACATGCACCTATAATTGTCACAAAGATCGTAGGAAGGCAAATTCCCGTTATAGTGAGGACGTACATCTTCCAGCCTTTAGTGTCCGCAGGATAGTTGCAGTAGTAATCCGAAGCCATTGAGCACCATGCCGAGGCGGAGGAAAAGCATACAGCGAAGAAACTCAACCAAGAGCCAGAGAAATTGAGACCAGATACAGTAGACGGTAGACTTGGCTCCATCTTGGGAGCGATTTGGCCAATCAGGATACACATGAGAATGAATGTCATGATCCAAGAGTATTTCTCCCATGTATGAATGAGTTTGAAGCCGAAAATCGATACGACGTAACTGATGATTGCGATAATGATAATTCCAACCACAATTGTCATTGTATAATCGGAGACGGCTGCCAAAATCTGACCCACGACCACAATGTTGACCACGGCAAATCCTCCACCAACAACAACATTAAGAATTGAGCAGAGTTTTGCGCCGTAGAAACCAAAAGAGTATCGAGAAGATGTAATTGCACGGAGACCGAGCTAAAGCCTCATTAACCATGATCCCAAAAACAAATTTCTAGGACACTTACTCTTGGACCTAGAGTGCCACAGTACGCAGTGCAAGCGGCTCCCAAAACGGTTGCGACGATAATTACGCCGATCGCCTGACTCAAGGAGAGGCCATAGACTTCGGGATCCGTACCAAGAATGCCAATCGGTAGGGTACCGACATGACATGTGAGAGACCACCAGAGGAAAAACACATTGAGAATCGATGGCGGTTGCTTGTCTTCTTCACGTATTCTGTCAATGCCTTGCGTTTCTATTCCCATCTTCTCGTCGAGCCATTCTTCACCACGTCGCAGTGTGCGCAAGAAGCCTTTCCGTTGTGCAAGTTCCCTAGCCACTATTACATCGTCGGATTCGCCCTCGGATTCATGACTTCCGTCCGCAATCACGGCAGGACCAAGATCTTTTTCGAGACGGCCGCTCTCCAGATCATGGGAATGTTTAGCATCATGAGCATGTTTTAGATCAGCTTGATCACCATGAACAAAGTCTGCCATTGCTCCAGTGTTGTCGATTTGGAGAAGCAAAATGAAGAGAGAAAAACTTTCTTGGACGAGTGGGACAATTGGAGGGGCACACGAGCATGTTACATATGTATGCAATGGAAAGCTAAGGCTTGACATTCTAGAAATTAATTTTATTCATGCCTTGGGAACAAATCAATTGATCAGGGAAACGATAGGCTAGCTATTCGTTCAAACCCTGATAAGAGCTCACAAAGATGGAGTGTTTGGCAGGCCTTTGGAGATCTTCACTGGTCCGTGATAGATAAGCGTCCTAGTTGGTTTCTTCTTGGCGGTTCTTTATCAGGAAGGTATCTTGTGGTTAGTGGAGCAAGGTACGGGATGTGGAAATATGGCGGACGCTCCGTTTTGCATAGTTTTCAATTGGCCGAAGAGGCACAGGAGAGCAGGACTATGATAAAGCTGTATAGAGTGCCAAAAGAGTACCCCAGATTGGCCACATTGGGGTAATTATTGGATATTTGAAAGGGTTAACATCGGCGCACGCCGTTTACCACGTTTCTGAAGATCCATCTACTACTAATGGGATATAATCCGACCCTGTTCGACGGAAATGGCTCCAGGATCAAACCAAGAAAGGGTTCAAAAGATAGTGGTGATACGAAGTGTAAGCCGCATCCAAATTTCTGATATGGGAATCGTAAGAACCTTGGAAGACAACCACATGTTGTTTGCTATTAGATCTTGAGATGGAGTGGGACGGGTAAAATGCTGGTATGAGTGGCGATCTGGGCTCTGGGGTACAATGCAATAGTCGAAAAGTACAGCCACGAAAAGGTATCATGCGGATGGCTGGAGTAACAGCTCATGTTGTGAAGAGGGAAGAGGAAACGTTCTCGTGCAACGAAACACTAAGCTGGCTGACAAGTTGACATGTTCATGTCCATGTCCATGTCCTGATAAAGGTAACAGGATCCGTGTTTTGTCAATGCAGTGACCAAAAGCTGAAATGCAAGGATTGATGTGAACGTGCCACTTGATAAGGTAAAGAAGTGGCGCGGGCATTATCACGTGGAATCGGGCAAGGAATCATTAGAAGCGACCTCAAATATCATCCATGATTCATGTCGTAGATAAGGCTTTGATACATACACCTGAGTGGTGTCTAGCTCTATGATGGAGTGTCGACCTAGAAAACATACATCCATCCCCTAGTCCCCGAATCCGCACGCCGAGGTAGTTTGAAGGAAGGATCGATCACGATTTTCCTGAGCAATGAATGCTTTCTTGGTAGGAAAACCATTTGCGCCAAGGAAGCTTGTTGGAGGGTAACTTAAATTCAACGACATCAAATATTCCAATGCTGTGCTATGGAATTTCCCCATTTGAAAAAACTTCTCTTCGGGCAGTATGGAACTTGTTGCCTATCTTTCAAAGTCCACAAGATTATCGTTCCGCTAGCGTTACTAATGACCATCTTGAGCACATCTGACGAAGATTGTTTGGCTCGAAGGACTACTCCTGCTTGTTTGAGCATCGTTTCTCCCATGCCCTTTCTGCTCACTCTTTCAGCACTTGCTTTGGCTTTATCTAGCTAGGAGGATGCTTTTCTGAACTTTTGGCAATAACAGGCCTAAACCTGCAACATGGCCAGGCATAATTGCCAAGATGACCAAGTCTTTCTACCATAAATTCCCACTGGAAACTTTCCAAAAGGTTTGCAGGACGAAAGCTACTGCTGAGAAATCTCAAAAGTGACTGGACGCCCGTGTGCGGAAACTTCTCTACTTTTCTCTCCATGTTTTCAAAGTGAAGCAATGACGTAACAGCATTATCTCGGCTTTCTCTTGGCTTTCCACATCCAATTTCTATGAGGTTGTGGCTCTTTATACTGTCATCGTTTCATATCCACAAAACTCTGTCATCAAGGTAGCGAGAAGCAGAGAAGGGGAATCGGATGATGGATATAATTGTGCGAAGGCTCTTTGGATGAATCAATATATCAGATGTCCGCCTTACTACCTCAATCACGCCATCTCTCATGCGAACTGGAAGTGGTCGGTACGGTATTGGGCGTGAGAATTTCCAGGAGCTCGGGTTAATTGGTTGACGCGGTGGCAGAGAGGTGAAGAAGTCAGTGAGTCTTCCATCGATTCTCCTAGCGATAAGTATCAACGGCATCTGATGAGACGCGTTTTCCACCAACCTAGCGAGCCTTTCAAACGCGTTTCTTTGATTGAAATTAGCCTTACAACACCATCGTCTTCAGCATACACAGTGCGATAACATCAACAAAACACAATGGATGTCCCAACAGGAATTTTTCAATGGCATTTAAGACGCCATCATCAGAAATATGACGAATAGCTAGCGCATACGTCCACGGGTAAACTTTTTTCCTTACTGCGCCGTATATCGTTCCAAATATCCTCCACGTCTGTCAAGATGCTAGAGAGGCAACCTTGAAATACAATCGACTGGTGTTTGCAGGCAAATTAGGAAGCGCACTTGCCTGCATGCCTATGACCATCGTCGCGATCCCGTTACATTCTCCATAAGATATTTGACCGCTCTCTCGCGCATAGGATTTTCGAATCATGAGAAATGATATAGATTTGATCATATCTGCCAACATGCGTTATAACATACACGAAGATCTTTATACTCTTCAAGTCTCCAATGATAGAAATCCTCACCTGGTGAACTCCACACGCTATGGACTGTAAATGAGAAACCATATGCCTGTTATATTGATGGGAGGGAATCAAAAGTCGTGAAGTTTATACGCCGGTTCTCGGGACCGCTTACGCTTTGTCAACATCCCAAATGACAACAGAGACTTGGCAGTAAAGTCGTTTATGAGTAAGCTGCTGTATGTCTGCGGAGTGCAGGTTGTTCTTTTACGAAATACGGATCTAGGATTCCTGGGACTGAAGTTTCATCTACAGGATCGCTGAAGGAGGTCTCTGGGTAGTTACCGGGGAGAAAGTATGGTTGAATTTGACTATACTTTCAAAGTGGGATAAGCAATTTCTGTGTACACTCTTGCATCATTGGATATTTAAAATGTCTTAAATGAAGCATGCAATTAAAAGCTAAACTAATTGTTGAAGGGCACAGTCTCGTATTACTCTTGAGTAACTCACAAGGTCCTCAAGGGAAGGAATCCTGTAATCTAGGGCTATCAGTGGACGTAATTTCAGAAGAGCAAGATCATTTAGGGTAGATGTGAAGGATACCTGAATAATCGTAGCCGTACTGGATAAGGCGGAAGGCTCAATTTGTATGAATGGCATAGTAGAAGAATGGATAGGAGAATGAAGGAAGTAATGCATTCGCAAGTCCGCTTGAGAGTACGCAACATTTCATTGTGATGAAAACCCCGATAAAACCCCCTGGTTTTCCCAACAACCTCATAGAGTGGTGGCTGGGGTCGTATTCTTCTGCCTCGATAGAATCTCCGAGATTCATTCTTGTAAAGTTCTGCTCGCAGTCTCTATTCCTTGCTACTTTTCCAATCCTGCGTTTTCATAGCTTTGAATATAATTCCTAATCTCAAACAGTGCGATTGGCAAGGAACATCGACATGCGCCTTCAAGTCAATTGCACTTCCAAATCGCTTGCCGCAACCACCATATGTTTTAAGACAAACATAGGGAAAGCGACCAAGATCAATTATCAAACAATCGAGTTGCTTCTTATCAAGATGAGTTGGGGGATTGAAGCACTGTTTATTTTGTGGTTCCAAGTGTGCTTTGAGGGCATCCAATGTTTCAAGCTGTCGTCCACACCCCCATATATCCCCCTCCATGGGATCTTTGCAGAAAGCTAAATTGCGGAATGCGACTCGTAAGATTCTGTCTTTTCTATCCTCAAGTAGAGGGTTCAAGCAACCTACACCTTGACTTGAACTCAAGTGTGCTTTGAGTGCATCTAGCCTTGTGAATTTCCGGCCACATCCCCAACGTACACCATAAGAACCGCCACCGCAGTGGGCTGTGATGGCATTGGCATGCAGGCGCTCGTGGCGACGACAGTCTTTGAGTCTGGAAAAGGCTTTTTCACAGGAGCAACACTTATATGGCCTCTCATCTGTATGAGTCCTAGCGTGCTCACGAAGTGTAGTTCCTCGTGTGAAAGTCTTGAAACAAAACTTGCAAATATGAGGGTCCCCTCTTTTCCTGGCTTCATTGGCATTAGGTGTGCGTTCGGAAGGAGATGCTGTTGGTGAAGGAAAGCTTTCTTGAGATGTGGTGGACGAGGGTAGAGTCTTTATCGGCGCTTGAAGGTTCGACCTTACGGCATCCAGCTGTTTTTCAGTATGATAGAGATCCCTCAGGCCTGAGAATGTTAAGCCACTTTTGTTAATCCTTTGGTGCTCTTCCATATCTCGATTAGCCGTGGAAAAGTCAAGCCTTGGGACAGAAGAGCAGGGTCTTCGCACCGAAGGTATTGCAGAATAAGAATGTTGTGTGCTTTGAGCGGTATGAGGAAGCGGTGTCGTCGAGATTCTATGAGTCGATGTACTGAGCATTCGGTTGTCATCGTTTGTGCCACTGTAGCTTGATCCTGCTTTATGAATGGGGGATTCCCAAATTGGTCCATGGATGTTTTTACCATAATGAGTTTGGGTGATCTCGTTCGAAAGTTGTTCGCTTGCTTCCCACATAGCGTTGATGGTCGATATCAACTTGGGGGTGATTGCATCAATGTCGCCCCAATAGAAAGGAGACCTAATACTGGAATGTGTGGATTCGTCAGCTCTCCTTTTTTTGAAAATTTCCAAAGATCTGCTCAGTTGGTCTGGCGAGTTGTTGACCTCGTCTTTGAAAAGCGAAACGTCTGTGACGGGATCCTGTCCCGAGAGTTTGATAGTCATGATTCTTCAATGTTAACATATAGAATGAGTTGATTGGAGAAAGCACTGGTCTTTTACATAATTTTTTGTAGGTGTCTTAGTTGATTAGAGCAAGCATCACCTTGAGTGAGATGATTCTGTACTCCGTACACAGCCCATCAGAGTAAGTCTCGGCCACCAGGCGCAACCCATAATCTGGATTCCCAGGCCAAGCTCTCGAGAAGTGCACCGCCATATTAGGTAATTTCAAGACAATGAATGCTTTACAATTCTTCACTTCGGGAATTTTCAATCTGTCGTTCTGGTCCCTGTGCATCACTTACTGTACGGCTATAGTATTTTCCGATGCTATCGTGATTTAGTGTAATCCAAAACTATAGATTTGTATATTGTATGTTGTATATCGCATATTGTAATATCATGTTTAGTGTTAAAACTTCGGACTTCTGTCTTCCCTGAAGCCTTTCACTCCCCAAAGCTTCTCAACTATTTTAAGGCCCTTTCTTTCTTCAATACCTTTTCACTCTTCAAAGCCCTTGAAACCCCTCACCCACACGACACTGAGAATAGGGCCCGTTCTAGCTTGTCCAAATTACTCATATCAATGCCACACAATCTAAAGGCATGCAATGCTATGATACACAACATATATTGGGAAGCCATACATCCATCAAAATTCATTCCAAAGAACTTGGAAGACTAGCTAGAAGGTGGGATATAGTGAGGCGAAAACTATGACCTGTCGAAAATTTATTGTGTTCTCGTACCCGTCAACATTTAGGCCCTTTCATTTCCCTTAACTGCATCGCTTGGGCACAATAGAGCTGTGTTACCCCGGAAAGTAACAATATGAAATGAGAGACAAAAGGAAATTGGGGGTCAAAGTGCATTTTTGGGAATTACTTTTTTTTGCAGTTTGTGATCTAATTGGGTGATATTTCTATCGGAAACCGGATGGATTTGGAAGGAGAGGTCTCTCAACTTCTCTATTGAGTGCTAGATTCTATGATGTTGAATCAGCCTCGAGTTCCTGCAGCGTGTGTTGTGTGCTAACGTCTTCATTCGGTGTTTGTTTGGTCACCAAATTTTCGGTATGGTAAAACCAGGTTCCTACCGTATAACCCAATGAGCTCTTCTAGACCTTTCAAATCGCTGACATTTCACTTCAGCGTCGTAATCTTTCATCCAAACATTTCATACGTCAACATCAAGTTCTCACAAGTATTAGTTTTTTTAAATAGCTCGTTGAATCTGCATCGCCAGAATTTTTCATCTTTGTATTGTCGACATTGATGCTTGGACGCGTGCCGCGTTGCTGTGTCACGCTCAAGTATCCACCTATAGTTGCCCAAAATTAGCAGGAAAACGTGCTAGCCTTACGCCGAATCATACACTTCTTTCGAAACACCTTTCCCAGAATCATGACTCTTTTCACGACAACAATATGGCACCAGGAGAGTTGGCAGAATGTCTAGATCAGACGTGGCGACACACTGTCGTTGAGTGGCCAAAGACTGAACTGAAGGCAGATCTGAATACTCCGGTATTCATGGCCATGAATATATACGTATACTACCCTCCTCCCATTGTTATACTCTCCTTAACTTCTGACGCACTAGACAATTCTTCTCTACCAAACTTCTGCTGGAGTTGTTCCACGTCGCTTTAGCCTTTTGAATCGCTTCTTAGTCATCGCAAATTGAGGCCAAATTGTCCCTCCTGGCTATTTCTTTCGGCGAAACTGATATCATTATTCTCAACAAAGTATACAGTTCCGCCCCACTTACCGGCTCCCGTCGAAGGAATAATTTACCGCCACGATTCTCCTGCTGTGTACTCGGATTGACCTGTATCTCTCCTCGATATATTTCAACCAAAACACACGAGCGTGCGCTAATCCAATACTCCGTACCTTCTCGAAAAATGCCGCCCATTCCAGCTCAGATCATGTGGACCCCGGATATCATTGCAACTGTGGTGTACAGAGTCACCATGGTCTTCGTGGGTCTCATGTATACTTGGAGGAAGTATCGACAACCGCTAAGAACAGATGATAGCAAGTACCCCCCATCCCCTTACATGCCATTTCCTAACTTCTTTGTGTATAGTGCACCGAATCGCCGAGCTCCTTGCTGTACGAACATCGTTGATGGAGGCGACTTTCGAAGGAAGTCAGGACCCCACTCCCACAAAGTCGAGCGACTCGAACGATATCGTGCAAGCTGCTGTGCAGACGTTTGAAGCATTGGTTTCGACAACTTTGGACACGGATAGTGATGGTACTCCGGATACTCTCTCGATCAACCTTGAGCTCGAACAAGTGCAGAGTTCAAAACCCGATCGACGTCAAGGTGTCAACAGATCGAGTAAAGAAAATTAAAATCCTTCAAAATTTTCGACCACCATGCGATCTGCTATCGCTGTTGAATGGTTTTCGAAAGGATAATCACCGAAAAAACAATCGGGAAAAAGAAAGTCATTGAGCGAGTGACGTTGAGAGAATGATCCCTGAGAGAACATTTATTGAGAAGATATATGCTAAAAGGATGGTCGTTGAGAGGATAGTCAGATGTGGCAGACAATCTCTACTGTGGTGTTTTGGAGGATGTACATAGCGACGTGTCAGGTTATTTATTATTGGATTGTATCTTTTTATTTATTCTATTGTATATTTGGAGGGTATATATAGCGATATATCAGATTATTGATTGTTAGATTGTATCTTTTAATTTATTCTGTTGTATTTTTGAAGGATGCATATAACGATGTGTCAGGTTATTGATTGTTAGAATACATCTTTCTATTGTATTTTTAGGGGAGTTTTATAAAGCGGCTGATTTCCAAAATTATGTCTTTTCCCTATTTCCACTAGCTTTTATTTCACATTCTTACCATTTGAATCTCGTGATTTTTACTTGATATGTCTCGGCTGAGACATAGGGGAGTGGGGAATATTCTCCGACGAACTTCAAAAGTAGGGAACAAGTACATAACTCAACTACGTATATATTCCGCTTTGCACAAAACTTTGTGCAACATTCCACAGTACATGAAAATTATTAGGCAATATGACCGAGAATTCCTTCCTAGAATGAAGAACTTACCACATTCAGACGAGGAATGATACAAATTTCGAGTAGTGCTGAAGTAATGATCTCAGTGAAGCTTAACGACGCTAGTGCCGGGGGTCATAAGACGATGACATGCGACTTGTGCACTGGTTAAACAATTGTCAACAACCAACACTTTTTTCACCTATGAACCTAAAAACTCAATAATTTCTCTTGTCTTTATATATCAGATGAGAATTTGTAGCTCATTTTTTGGAACTAAGATCTATTTTCCCTCCTTTTTATGGGTATTCACTTTCGTCCCGAGGCGAATTTAAAATTGCAAGCAAAAGTCACAAGGCATTTGGAACATTCGACGGGGCAGTAAGGAGGAGGAGTGAAACAAGTAAGTTCTGTTACAACTAGTCTGTAACTCCCTCTCTTAAAGCCTCTTTGCAATTGCAATACTCAACACACTCAACAAAGCAGTACGAGGACTAGAAAACAAGAAACTTACTTAAGTTTAGACAGTGCAACTCCCCGACGGATACAGTAGCAGGTATTAGATATCAGGTAGCGAAAAGTATACTCCTGCGGTGAAAGAAGGGCGCTGAAAGGCCACAGGAAAACAATGCAGCACTTGAGGCACATCGCGGCGCTTTTCGCCATCTTCCTCTTCATTTCGAGCGACAATATAGTTGGAGCTCGCCGTCACAACCGTCGACAATCTCCCTGTACAGTCTCTTCAGCTCCAGGCTCTCCGTCTGCCTCCACAACTCCTCAACCACCGCCAGTTTCAACACCTGCATCCACATCTCCAATCAGTTCCTCTGTTCCAACATCCGCACCATCTTCTCCTGGCCCGCCAAATCCACCAGTTTGCAATATGCAATCTCCCGGCATCTGTCAACTTGCCACTAAAAGCAATTTTGCCGGCAATCCCCTCGTCCAAGATGCCTGGATCTTCAACCCATCTTGCAATGTCATTGGCGGTACAACTGGTCTTGCGTTGTACCAAACTCATTTCTTGGCTTCACAATTGCCTTATGGAATCGTATTGACGGGAAATAGTCCTACCGCATCCCCTAGCTTTGACTATGCAGGCGGTCATTATGGAGTTGGTGGTACGGATGGTGGAATTCCGGGTTGGTGGTGTGCGATTGAGGCAGATGGTACTTATGATTGTTATGCGCTATTTAAGTGTTAGGAAACGATCAAGGAGTGACAGTGTTGCTCGTCGAGAATAGCCGAAATTTTGAAATGCTCGATGAGTGGTGGCTGGTGGGAGACGGGTGGAACTGCTTTGACGACGGTGGCTTGCTGTGATGGGAGGATATATTCATAGTTGGTTGGTTCTAGGACGCGATTGGATATTATCACCTTCTCAATGGACTCCCAGCGAGTTAATGATAGTGTTGTATCTCCCTGAAAATCCTGCGAATGGGTTTGCACAATACACTGGCCGAACTTGCTCATAGTTGGAATTTGATAGGACACGGATTTGAAATTGAAACAGCACTTAGACTGGTAGTGGTAGATAGTATTATAAGCATATTTTTTTTTCAACAAATGCGATGTTCTCAGATATAAAAGACCTCATCCAGTACCTAGGTCCTGATCGGAATGCCTATATATTCAGGTACTAAGCTAATCGTCAAGATCCGGCTCACTAGAGCGTCCTTGAGGAAAGTTGAATCGAGGCACCTGAAGGCAAGAACCTCTGAGTCTACCCAGGATAAGGAAATGAGGAACCGGCTTTTTTAATTTAAAGCTTTAAAAACTTCAAGCAACAAATATGACTTGGAAAAGCTTACACGCCGTGCACCCCCTGAATAATCTCCCGAGGACGACGACGTCAACTTTTGGACTCCATGGCAAAGTGCGGGGAACCAACCAGTAACCTTAAGCTGAACGAAGATTGTACGATACCGATAGTGTCTATACAACCACTCTCACAAACTCCATATCACAAGGGACCAACTAACAAACATATCCGGAAGCTTCTAGGTTTCTCCAAGAAAGAAATGATTAAAGCACACATCCTTAGGTTCAAGCGCTGAGCAATTCCGTACTCATTGCAATTTATTCGACATCAAATCTCGAAGGGATCAATGCATGAATGCTTGTCAGCGAATGAATTTCGTAACTGAAACTAACATTATAACATTATTGCCTTGTGAAAGAAGTGGCTCGGTGGTTTCAGGGAAAGGATGACAATTTCCGTTCCCCTCTTTTCTCTTCAATCATCCTTCATACTTGATTTCAAGTATTCGGTATTCTTATTCAGATATTGGTCGCATTTCAAAGTTATTTATTTCAAGTTATTTTGACAATTTATTTGGTTGGAGAGATTCATACGAAAGCAAACAATATCAAGCTCGAGGCTCTAGGTTATATATTCGGGAAGCCAAAGATCGTCGAACTTGTCTTTGTCTGTCGTCATACTTTTACGAGGAACCCACCAGCCAATTCTTATCACGCCCATTCATTTCGGTTTACCTACCTTCTCTTTCCCAACCATGTCTCTACCGTTCGAAATCCAACGGCGACGCTTCATGCGAGCAGCAAATAGCAAGTACATTTACGGCAGAGTTGTGAGTCTGGCGTGCTTTTCTTTTGATCCCGTTTTGACTCTGGTGCTGGGCCAGGCTGCCTAGTAGTAATCTTAGGGCAAGAACCATTTTCCAGCTTTCAAATGCTAATACATTTTCGCAATTGCAGCCTTTGATCCATACAATTATTTTCCTCATCGAACTCATCATGGTCGGGAGACTCACCGCAAAATTCAACAGCTACTATGCTGCCCGTCCAGTACTCACAATGATGGTTACGAACGCAGTGTTGGGTGGCATAGCCGATACCGTGGCCCAGTCCATAACATCCATAAGACAAGCCGCAGTACGAAAACCAGGAGGAGTAAGGAAGGACGATACTTTGGCGATAGAGATCCACGAACTCGATACGAAAAATCCACTTAACGATCGGGAACTTATCCCAGATTCTAAGATTCTGCCTCCGCCTTTTGATTTCGAGCGATTGACGAGGTTTATGGCATATGGATTTGCGATGGCGCCCATACAGTTCAAATGGTTCCAATTTCTATCAAGGGCATTTCCGATCACAAAGTCGAGTGGCCTTGCACCAGCACTCAAAATGGTTGCAATGGATCAACTGGTCTTTGCACCAGTCGGTATGGAGTTTCGTGATCTTGTTAGAATGTAAGACGACTGACATTTGCTAGGTATCGCCAACTTCTTTACTGTTATGACCATCGCAGAGGGTGGCGGAAAGAGAGCAGTTGCTCAAAAGCTACGAGATATGTATCTGCCAACTCTCAAGGCTAATTTCATGGTTTGGCCTTTGGTACAAATTATCAATTTCCGACTCATGCCAATTCAATTCCAATTGGTAGGTTCTTCCTGATGGACTTTCAATACAAAGCCTTAGTTGCTAATCATTTCTATAGCCATTCGTTTCAACCGTTGGTATTGCCTGGACTGCTTACCTCTCCTTATCAAATGCCGCTGAAGATGCTTTGGATGTTCGATCGGCTCCGGTGTCACCAAACATCAGATTACTATAACTCCAGACCCGAGTATATGGATGAGTGGTGTACGAATGAACCGGATCAGCGGCATAGGGAAGTGGAGTTCTAGGTCTAGGATTTTTGATCTGGATGGGTTACACTGGACAATATATCTATGTATTACGAGTTTCATTTTTCATATCTGGTTGGGACATTGGAATGGTGTTTGGCGCCGGATTTTGGAGGAGGATATCACGATGGTTTTTTTTCTAGATCACAGATACACATATCGAATCAATGCAACAAAGTACACATCTACTCGCAATGATGCACCGGCCTCATATCCATGACCTTTCAGAGTGGGCATTTGATCTTTCATATGCAGTACCTATACAGGAAACCTGGCATGGCTCCTCATGCCCTCCAATGAAATAAGCTGGCTGGAAAGGGCATCTAGACATTTTAGCTAACCTTAGTGGAGATCATAAATCACTTGTATAGTATAAAGTTATAAAACACAATAATCATCTCTCCAATGGCTGAAGCAGATATCAACATCTCAAAGCGCCTCATACTTGGACCCTTATAAAATAATGAGCTAGATTTACAATTGCTTGAGGTTGATCCAACAAGGTCACGGACACCCCCGACAAGCTGCCGAAGAAGCTCCCCTCCCAAGAAAAAGCACCCCACCATGATAGAGGGGCATTGACATTCTATCAAATCTCAACTCACGTCCCCTTTTGCTTTCATTTTTGTTTCTTCCTCAACCAATTTCTAAATCAGTTCAGTTCAAGCTTTTAGACCTTTCGAGAAAAACAATAAGAAGACTGACTACTATTCTTCATCTTCTTCTGTCGAATCTTACCTAGACATTCGAATCAAACACCTTGAAGATGTCTCTTTCAAATAAGCTTTCTATCACTGATGTGGATGTGAAGGATAAGAGAGTTTTGATCAGAGTATGTTTATTGATCTAATCTACCCATCAAATCTTCATCCTATACTACAGAAGTATACTTTGTTGAGTACATATTGGTTATTTTGAATGTCCAATATCTACTAGCACATACTAAATAACGGCATCTAAAATAACGAACCGCACTAACCTCCTCCGCTCCCGCTAGGTTGATTTCAACGTCCCCCTCGACTCCGACAAAAACATCACCAACAACCAACGTATCGCCGGTGCCGTCCCAACCATCAAATATGCCATCGACAATGGCGCCAAAGCCGTTATCCTCATGTCCCATCTCGGACGCCCGGATGGAAAAGTCAACGCTAAATACTCGTTAAAGCCCGTAGTTCCAGAGCTCGAGAAGCTTTTGGGAGGTAAGAAGGTCGAGATGGCGCCAGATTGTGTGGGAAAGGAGGTTGAGGAGATTGTTAATAAGGCCTCTGGGGGACAGGTTGTCTTGCTTGAGAATTTGAGATTCCATGCTGAGGAGGAGGGATCCTCGAAGGATGCTGAGGGAAAGAAGGTTAAGGCTGATAAGGAGAAGGTAGAGGAGTTTAGAAAGGGTTTGACTGCTTTGGGTGATATTTATATCAGTGAGTTCTATTTTTTTTTTACTGTGGATTTGGACTTTTATTGTCCAGCTACGTTTCAGACATTTGGGAGCCCAAAGGGACATGTAAATTCCGGGCATCATTTCCCCCCATCCATGGCTGGTAGAATGTGGATTTTCATTCTCTATTTTTGATGTCAACATTCAATACAGGCTTCAGAAATGTGGATTTCAGCAGCTAACTAAATTTCCAGACGATGCTTTCGGAACTGCCCACAGAGCTCACAGCTCCATGGTCGGAGTTGATCTCCCACAAAAGGCATCTGGATTCCTCATGAAAAAGGAACTCGAGTACTTTGCTAAGGCATTGGAGAACCCTCAACGACCATTCTTGGCTATTCTTGGAGGAGCCAAGGTTTCCGATAAGATCCAATTGATCGATAACCTTCTCGGAAAAGTTGACAAACTCATTGTCTGTGGTGGTATGGCATTCACATTCAAGAAGACCTTGGAGGGTGTCAAGATCGGAAACTCCCTCTTCGATGAGGCTGGAAGCAAGACTGTTAAGGATCTTGTTGAGAAGGCCAAGAAGAACAATGTTGAGCTCGTCTTGCCAGTTGATTACATCACCGCAGACAACTTTGCCAAGGATGCTAAGACTGGTACCGCTACTGATGAGGAGGGTATCCCAGACGGATGGATGGGACTCGACTGTGGGGCTAAGAGTATCGAACTCTACAAGAAAGCTATCGATGAGTCCAAGACTATCCTTTGGAACGGTCCTCCAGGAGTCTTCGAGTTCGAGGCTTTTGCCAAGGGTACCAAGGCTACTCTCGATGCTGCTGTTGATGCTGCGCAGAGTGGAAAGATTGTTATTATCGGTGGTGGTGATACCGCTACTGTGGCTGCTAAGTACGAAGTTGAGAGCAAGCTTAGCCATGTTTCCACTGGTGGTGGAGCTTCTTTGGAATTGCTCGAGGGTAAGGACCTTCCAGGTGTTTCTGCTTTGTCGAGTAAGTAAATTTTGAAGCCACATCAGTAAAATAGTTCGGCTCTGATAGGAAGTCAGACCGTTCAAACAAGTCTAACCTTTAGGAAGGTTCGTTGGGAGCAGAGATAGTAAATGAGAGCTCAAATCACGAAGGGACAGTTGGAGTGACGACAAAATGAATGACCAAAAAAACATTATTATAGAGAATTGCAAATCATGATCATCTCCATTGAATGCCTATCATGTTCTAGTAATTTGTACTGCGATATGCAATATGCTGCATGTGATATGATGTTATGCCCATAAACTCCTGATTGAATGTATATCATCCGACTAACAACATATGCCCCGATCATCTCTTCTTGTTTGCTTCGACTTTCTTCAATTCTTCCCTGTAAATGAAGGGTGGTTAGTATTTATACAGTATGCGAGTGTTGGAAAATGATGGAAAACAGTGTGGAAATCGACGCAATAGCTTGTGAGAGGGAGGGCATGGCAATACATACTTCAATTGTGCTGAGAAATCCTCCGATGTATCATCGTCATCCCAGCTCTCTTCCCACAAATGTGTGTTGTCGCCGGGTACTTCTGTATCTTCTTGGCTCCAGTCTAGAGGGGGGACGTTAGCTTTTGTTCTGATCTTGCTCTTGCATGAAAGCTTCTGTGTTAGTGGAAATGGACGTGCGGGAAAGCTCGAGAATGCGAAGAAACATTTTCTCAGTCTCCAGTTTGACTCTGTTGCGCTGCATCCCGCAGATAAAGCTCAGAAAGCTCATAGCGCTGGCTCTCCCCTCATCATCCATCATCCATACCCAGGACCACAACTCCAAAGTCCCTCATACCATAACGACAATGCTCCTCATCAGCAGTGAATCTTTCTACAGCTCGCTTCCGTGCATGACCAAGCTGGAGTCATCACTTAGAAGTTCGCGCCAGCCATGAAACGCAGCTCCTCCAATGCCAACATGCTAATACCAACACCCACGCACAAGATAGAAAATAAAACCTACTCTCAACGGGAAAATCCTCAAATTCATCATCTTCTTCTAATGTAGTAGCGGCCTTTTGATCTTTCGCCGCATCGGCGGATTTGTCGGTGCTGACGGCCTTTGCGGTTGGGACGGGGGCGCCCGTAGATGGTGCGGCGGACATGGTGGTTGCGAGGTGAGGTGTGGGGTATTTAGGGTTTTGGAGTTTGCGAGAGTGAGGATAGTGCTGGCCCGGGTCGTGTATTATGGTACCGTTGTGGAAATCGGACGGGATTATGTGGCGGTGTTTGTTTACGGTCGATTGATGTTTTGATGTTTTGATGATTTGATGATTTGATGATTTGATGTTTGGATGTTTGGATGTTTGGAGCACTGTACGGTAGGGGCAGAGTAAAGGTTGTTGATTACTGCTTTGGTCGATGCGAAATGGCGTTAAGCAGCAAGTATCTCTTTGGAAATCCTTGTCGATAAGCTAGAGACTAATAAAGTTTAGTTTTGACTGGCGCATACGAATTTCTAATGTTACACCAGAAGCTCTTTCTTAATAAATATCCCTGTCGCGTGCGTGTTGGAGAGCTTGGGGATCTTATCTGGTATGTACACTCAGAATTATCATAATAAAATGGATGACGCTGGGTTCTGGCTCTGCGTCCGTAAATACGAAGATTTGGCTTATAAACTCCAGGCTTTTATGCATATCCTATCCCATCCCCTTTTTATTTATAGAGATGTTCGTCATACCTACTGTGAACTACTGTGAATAAGATTATTTGAAATTTGGTCAATCATCATAGAGAGAATCTTTTTCTTTCCCTCTTCCCTCTTCCCTTTTCCCTTTTCCCTTTTCCCTTTTGGAATCTCTTCTCAAATACATCCATCTTCTTGTACCTGAAACCAGGTACCTGCACGTTTACCATCATCATAAGTGCCCGCATAATCCGAGCGCTGGGAATTCAGAGTTTCAATATCAAATCAACGTTTGTTTCACCAACAGAATAGACCCGTACCCCGAGACCATTCGCTTTTGATCACTTCTCGAAGCTTAGCTTAAACATCGGTTGTTTCCGTCAGAATTTACATCCTCAAGAACTCGTCAAGTTCTCCTTCACAGACACAGAGTCCATTGTCCGCTCACAACATAATCGAATATTCAAGGACTCTATCAGGTCCTGCTTCACAAATAGAAAATCCCATGGTCCGCTTGTCAGAATAAACCATCCTCCAAGGTCGCAAGACCTTTACAAGTATAACTCGGAAACAAAAGTGTCTAGTCCATACCCGCGCAAACAAATACAAGAGAAGCAGAAAAGATGAGTCGGTGGTTTAAATCTGCCGTGAAGGCGACTCCTGCCATGGTTGCCCAGAGTGAGGAACAACATTTGAGGGACGTCGAGGCCGCAATGCTAAAGCTGTTAAACGATGATATCGAGGAAGCCGACAAGTTATTGAAGAAACAAGATTCTTCATACCATCATTTGGGAAGAGGAATTTCTGGATTCTTGTCCGCAATGATGGGAGTGGAGAAGGATTTGTTAAAAGAGGCTGCGGTCATCTTACAAGATGCTGAGAACAAAAGTTGGGATGATATGAAGAAGGCTCAGAAGGACTCGACGGCTTTTCAATCAAATATATATCCGCAGGGTACTGAGTATCTGTTGTGTTATTCTGTGTAAGTTTGTTTCCGTAAGTAAGTGGAGCCCGAGCTGACATGTTATTTGTAGCGCTCAATTGACCAGCGCAATTACTGCAGTTCTCAGCGGAAGTATTACAGAAGCCGTTAAGGGTTTCTATAAATTAAGAAAGGCATATCTTACATTGGATGGAATATTGGAGGTTGAGAATAACTATCTAGAAAAGATAGCCCGTTCGAGTAGGGCTTCACTTTCCTCTAGGACGCCGAGTCACAAAAGTTCAATGGCAGCACTTACTGTTGATGAAATTGCGCATCGAACTGCAGATCTATCTGTAGGAGATCTTGATGAAAAGATGCTAGATCCCAATAATCCATTTCCGGATATCTCAAGACCGCCTTCACCCCCTTCGGTTACGAACCCTTACGATATCGATCCAGAACTTGCGGCAAAAGTATTTACCAATCGAACAGATATCTTCATACATTCTGGCGTTCGATTATGTTGCGGTCTTTTACTTCTTGTTTTCTCTATGATTGAGAATCCAATTTTTAACAAGATATTGTACATTGTTGGATTTAAAGGGGACCGAGAACGTGGAACAAGACTACTGTGGCAAGCGACAAGATATCAAAATTTCAATAGTGCTATTGCTGCTCTTGCTCTACTGGGATATTACAATGGATTGGTTGGATTCTGCGATATTCTACCCACTGACGACGCAGCTGATGACAATCTTACCGGATATCCAAAACAGAAATGTCAGGCTCTCCTAGCTGACATGCAATCTCGATATCCCCATTCTAAGTTGTGGAAATTGGAGGAAGCTCGTATGTTATCATATAAGCAAGATTTGAAAGGTGCTCTGGAAATTCTGGAAGAGAATTCCAAGAGTAAGATGAAACAAATTACTATGATCAATACATTTGAGATGGCTCTTACTACATTGTTCACTCATGAATACGAAAAATCAGCTGCGGCATGGATTAATTGCAGCGAGCAGAGTGCTTGGAGTCCTACCTTGTACTTTTACATTGCTGGTATTTCATACGTCGAACTTTATCGTAATACACGAGTTAGCGATCCTACAGCAGCTAAGGTTCACAAGAAAAAGGCTATAGAATTTATTCTGAAAGCACCACCTCTAGCTGGTAAACAAAAAGTCATGGCTAAACAACTGCCTTTTGATATCTACATAGTTAGCAAAGTTGGAAAATGGGAACAAAGAGCCAAAGCATGGGGAGTTGATCTCGTGGATGCAATTGGACCTAGTCCATTTGTTGAAATGATATTTTTCTGGAATGGAGTAAAAAAGAGTGGAACAGTTGAATTAGAGAAATCTTTGGATCTTCTCAAGGAGGAAAGAATGACGCATCCGGAAAAATGTAATGAGGATGAAGATGATGTGGCTATTCATTTCTTACTTCGTGGTTGTATGTTGAGAAATTTGGGAAAGTATGAGGAGGCGAGAAAAATCTTGACGGAGGAAATTGTTGATTCTGAAAGGTATTGATCCCATTTTCTAACTGTTATTTCATCTGGAAATCACAACTAACGCAATTAGACATGCTCGTGGAGCTCTTCGTGATGATTGGACTCTTCCATCTGCCTATTATGAATTAGCATGTTGTTCTTGGCGCGAAAAAGATCTTTCTCCAGCGGGGGATACAGCTTCAGAGGAAAAGATGTCAGAAAAAAAGTTATTGGAGTATCGAAGACAAAAAATAATGGATTGTGAGGAGAAATTATTAAAGTTGCATACTTGGCCTCAAACCTATGTTTTCGAGACGAGGATGAGCTTTAAAATTAGTACTAGTTTACTTACTGTTAAGAGGCACAAGGGGTTGATGGGATTTTAAAGGGAGGGGCAGGTTAGGGCGAATAGAGGATAGGAAATTGGGAAGGAAAGGATACAGGATGGGAACGAGGATAAGGCATGGAATAGATGATAGCATGGAGGATGTATCAAAAAACACAGCTATTCCAAAGTAAAGCATGAAGATGGGACAGAAATGAAAGATGCGATGCCGCTTTGCATAGGATTTATACAAACATATATAGATAGATGCGATGGGTTGGCTTGATTTGGCTTGAGTTGGACTTAGGCGTTTGGTTTGGTTTGGTTAGGTTTAGTTTTTGTAGCTATCTGCTTGGCTGGCTGGCTGGATGGGAGGATGGGTGATAACGGGTCGGTTGGTCGGTAGGTGGCTTTGCCTTGGTTTGATACCTAGGTAGGTATAGGAGATGGATGGTATGATTAGATTATATGATATGATAAGTAACACAACATAACGTAATGGATATGTATTTTGTATAAATATGTATATAAGGAGTGAGTGTTGGGAATATTTGGTGAGGGGCGATAGATTAGATGGTTGATGGTAGATTGTTGATTTGATAGGTGTGAATCGGAGGGAGGGAAGGGGAAGGGGAAGGGGAAGGGGAGTTGTGTGGAAGTATGGAAGTATGAAAGTGATTTATAAATGGTTATATGATATGATATGATTTTGGAATGGAATGGAATGTAATGATTTATAAGTTCTAGGAAATAGATGGATGGATGGATGGATAGTTAAACAAACATCACCTGTAGAAGGGAAATCGAATAGATTTTTATTTTGATATTTTGATATTTTGATACTTCGAGGTGAAGAAAGAAGCTGAGCAGGGTTAAGAAGTATTTAAATCTTAATGTAAGCCTCTATAGATAGATAGACAGCTACTTTTATTATATCGTGATTGTGACTATGACTGTGAGATGGAAGATTGAGAGATCGAACCTCGGGTGATTGATTGGGAGGGAGTATGGAGGGAATCTAGATAGATGAATCTACAATGGAGCGTATAGATAGATATAAATAAATAGTATTCCAACTTCTAGTATATCTTAAACAGGTATTTTCTATACTGTAACATCTCATATAACATTCGACACATGATGTAAAAATGCCATATCAGCCAGCCATACCATCCATACCACGCAACAAGTTCCAAACACAAGCTGATATACAAACGCATATAGTCTACTAATAAATCAAAATCGCTTCTGATATCTTTCCCACCAAACGCCCCCTGCTACTCGCTACAGTGCATAAACTAACTCTATATCTATATTTATATTCATATCCATACCCTAAAATCAATAATAAACACCTAACTCCGTCCATATAGAAGGTATTTCTATCACAGGAGATCGTGGTTGTTCTTGCCTTTTTGCATATGACTGTGGTTCTGCCGGTTGTGGTCTGGATCTTGATCGGAATTGTTGCGTGGTGGTAATAAAATTAGGTTTAGGACTAGGTTTGAATTTCCTAGGGCACGCGGTGAAGTGGTTGCAAGGGGATGGAGTGAATATTTCGGTGGTGGTGGTGATTGTTCTCGCTCTTGTTCTTGTTCTTGTTGCCGTTGATGCCGCTGTTGTCGCAGTTGTTCAACAGTAGGACTATTCTCTTCATCCTTCTCCTCCACAACAACAGGAGTCCAAATTGCAGAAAATCCTGGACAATATCATGATGACTTATCGATCACAAGGGGAAATGTCCCACGGGAGCATAATGGGTAATTTATATGGTCGGCTCTTGCTCCTTTGGGTGTCTGTGGTACTTGCTGTCTGGAGTTACTATAATACTCGATTCGGCAGATAAATTTGCGCAGTTTAGACAAGAGATAGGTTCCTTTTTGGCATTTTTATGCAATGAGATCCTTCTTTTGGAGTAATACCATAAAATGAAAGTATGGGGGTTTCTTTTTTGAGGAAAAAGGGAATTATTTGTGAGAAATAAAATATATGGCTAAGTTCAACTAATTGTCGGAACGAAGATGTTCCTTTAATGAAGGTTCTGCTGGCACTTATTTAGAGTAGTCGACGACCAGCTCACACTGGTGCCAAATTTAAGAGACTTAGAACTTAGAACTTGGAACTTATCCGGAGTCATTGACCCTTACCGCGGTAATCTAGAACTAGCAGCTTCTGTTCAATCTTTGAACAGTTCCGAAAATTTAAACACAATAGTGCGATCTAGTGTCGAAATGTTTGTTGGTTGATTTTTCATCGACTATAATTTCTACGATTTCCATCTTTCAGACAGTTCTCGAGGTCATATATTATCACATGATACATTTTATTATTCAAACTAGCTATAGGCTTAGATGATGGAGCCATTTGAGGGGTAGTTCAGACACCGAAATATTAAGTGTGAACTTAGTATTATATGGTATCATCATGTTTTCTAATATGGAACTTCCGCAATACCGAAACTTTGAAAGACCCGAACTGTGACTCAGAAATAGAGGCCTTGAATCCATTGGAGACATTAGATTTGCTTGGAAGATTGATAGCACATTTGATCACTAGATCATATGCCAAGTTTCAAAACCTTTCCAATATTGAAATTTGTTACAAAAGTTTGGAATGTAATGTGCCATAGGCTAGCCAGTATCACTGTAATCAAAGACGCAGTGAAAAGAAATGGCACATATGAGTTATTAGACCTGTGAATGTGGCTTTATGATAGACATATTTGTGCCGGGCCGGGCCGCTAGAAGTTGCTGATTGGTCCCGTGATGCAATGTTCTCGATGCAATGCAGGTACTCATAGCTTATATGCTTTTTTGAGAACGTCTGGTCGACTTTGTGACGAAGGGGATACCTCAGATTCACCACGGAAAGGGTATACCACAGGTCGCCCTTACTTAACGAGTCCTATCAGCGTTTCATAAACGAGGGCAGCTGTTTAATCTTGCGGATTGTGTCGACCAACGAATCAACAGTGGCAATGGCCCGGAGCAACATGTTTCCTGAATGTGAAGGCGTATGTCAATCTGACAGAGCCTCAGAAAAAGGGCTTCAATTACAGAGTCTTGACTACAAGCTTGGATTATCTCACGGAGGACATGATTTCCCAAAGAACATTAAAGGATAGTAAGATGATAAGACTTGAAGACTTGACGAGTTACAGTGCTTAGTGATATACACGTAAGAACAGACCTGTATACGCCGCTACCGAAAAAGGCATAGACATCCGTGCTATGAGCGGCGTCTCTATGGAACAGCTTGTTCGCATCCAAGATTATAGAGATTACGCCGACGATTTGTCGTGAAGGACTCTGGAATCACACCATGACAAGGATCGCTATGCGTTTATTCAAGGGCTAACTTGTCTTTTCTCGAATAGATCAGCCATCGTCTGATATTCATTGTGCGAAAGAAAGAAGATTTTCCTAT
This sequence comes from Sclerotinia trifoliorum, assembly GCA_905066765.1. Lineage (NCBI taxonomy): Eukaryota > Fungi > Ascomycota > Leotiomycetes > Helotiales > Sclerotiniaceae > Sclerotinia > Sclerotinia trifoliorum. Next base: position 1,070,712 of record CAJHIA010000024.1, read on the forward strand.
GGTTGTAGGTCAGTAAAAGAAGTGAAATAACCTCAACATGGCATCATAGCCTTAATTTCATTCGCTATCCCTTTAGCATACATATATATCATTTCGCGACATCGAAGTCACATTATGGTTTCCCTTGTCATTATTTTCATTGTGTTTATCTTACTCCGTACATTGCCCTTATCACCATGAATGAGGCTGGCCAGGAACTTTGAGTCGAGTTTATTTTGACTGGCTGACAAATCAAAGCTCTTGTTTGGTCTTGGGTAGAAAGATACAGGCCGGTGTGATGTCGCTTTCCAATGCTGAGAGGTATGAACCATTTAATTGATCAAACTCTGTTGTGTTTCGCACAAAGAGCTGTGTGTTGGGGAAGGCAAGCGCCAAGGCGTTGATAGCTTCAGACATGATCTTAGTTGGGCACGCTTGGAGACAGGTGACAGTGAAAGAGGACCAGTGTAGGAAGTAGTCTGCGTGTGCTTGGGTACCGTCTGGTTCTCATACTTTCTTTGATAATATTCTGGAGAGGTAAATTCCGTCTCAGATGACTTGGAGTCAATGAATCTTTTGAATTTAAATTTTCGCTTCTGAGATGCTTCCACACGGACGGATTTCTGGATAGATGGAAAAGTACGTTGCTTAGAGTTATTGCCGTCGTGTCTTGGATAACCAACAAGCCTTGTAAGACCAGAGAACGAATTTCATACCGGTTGCTTGTTTGCTTTACCAGTGATTCAACCAAACTCGCCGGCTTGGTGGAATGCTCGTTTCCCTCTCGTGTTTGGCTCTGTGAGACTTCCTTCATTGCAACATCAATGCGACGTTCTACAAAATCATGCACGATATGGTTAGTCGTTTCCCACTTCTTGTGTGGAATAAGACGAGCTATGGCTCCGAAAATTATGCGTGGGCCAACCCACGCCTGAGAGGAATGAAACGCAGCGTGGACTGTTCCGGTATCATCACCGGAATCTAGCGATCCTTTCTCTGATACTACATTCGAGCAATCACCAAAAGCCCACTGATAGGACATTTCAAAACACTATGAATTCAATACAGCGAATCAGTACTTACTCAACAATTAATTAATGCTAAATGAAGCGAACACACTCACAAGTTTATCTAACAACAAACTCGTATCCACAGTCTCTCCTACTCCTGGCAAATTACTTAATAACTCTTCTAACCCTTTCCCAATTAACATCATCTCCGCATCACTAGGTTCGGAGAATGAAGGCACCATAATCCCTTCTTTGAACCTTTTCTATTCCCCTTCATCATCCACCGTCAAGAGCCCATGACCACAGAAAGGCTGCATTGCTTTTAATCTATCAACGCCCCAATCCTGGCACTTCGACCCATAAACAGCTTTAGTATCCTCCGGCTGAATCGTGTGGAATACCCTTCGTCCTAAAGATATCGCTTGATACGTATTTCCATACATCAAATGTCTGCTGTGGGAAAATTGTATATTTCGATAGATTTTCCGCTGTTTGAGAATGGCGAAAAAGAGAATCGAGTCCTAGGATTGGATCTTTGTGTGGATAAGAAGGTGGGGGCTGGCAAGAAGATGGGATATTTCGTGAGCGGCAACTGTGTCAGATAATGTAGCAGAAAACGGTAAGTATCGTGATCGTAATGAAAGCTACCTCAGCACAAGGAAGGTCACCTTCTATATGAAAATCCATTAGCATCGTCATTTATCCGCGTGGTTCCATGTCTAGTACTAGCGGCCCTTTCGAGAAGCTCAAATATAACTCTCACACTGCGCCATTTATCTGCGGTTCTGGTAAATCATCATTTGGATGTACCGGAATATATCATGCTGTGCCGTATTTGGACATCACACTTGCTCCCAGATAAATGCTGGATACAAGCCAACTGTTGGTACTAGAACTAAATGTTGGACCGTCCACAATTGCCAATCAGGGAATATGTAGCATAATCTATTGGAACAGAACAACAATATTTTTGCTCACCAACTACATGAGTGATAGCATCTGATATTTTCAAATACAATGCTAATAACGGCCGTAAATATAAAGCATAAAGAAAGATGCACGTATGCATAGCACATAACAAGCCTAAGGAAAATCGCTTGCCAAAAACTATTAGCCGATTCTCCTGAGATGCTCACCCCAACATCTCAACAAATCTTGTCGTTTCTCATATCAATTCATTCATTTTCCCACTGTCATATGACACCGTCTCCGCGATAACCATCAACTTTATAATCCCATTTAAACCTCATTACTTGGGTACTCAATACTTCCAATTGAAACAAACTCTTCCTTCAATGCCCGCACGCTAACGAATCTACCCAAAAGATTCATACTGCCCGCCTTGTCGTTTGTTCCACTTGCTCTGGCACCACCAAAAGGCTGCTGTCCAACCACTGCTCCGGTACTCTTGCAGTTGACATAGAAATTACCCGCCGCATTTCTCAATGCTTCTTCGGCATATCTGATTGCCGCTCTATCGGTCGCGAAAACTGCACCAGTGAGTCCGTACTCAGATGTAGTATCCACCAGCTTACAAACTGATTCGAAAGCTTCGGCCGGAGCGGTAGAGTCATCGTAGACGTAGACGGTGAGAATTGGACCGAACAGCTCAGTAGAAAGGAGTGCGTGTCTGGGGTTGGTTGTTTGGTAGATAGTGGGGTGAATATAATAACCCGTCGAGTTATCGTGTTTGCCTCCTACAAGAAGTTCGAGCTCAGAGTCTGATTTAGCATTGTCAATGACGCCTGAGAGTTTCTTGAATGATGGTTCGTGAATGACAGGACCGATGAAGTTCTTTGGGTCCTTTGGAGATCCAATTGAGAGTTTGGATGTTTCTTCGACCAACTTCTCCTTGAATTGAGGCCAGATAGATTTTGGAACATATGCTCTTGATGTAGCACTGCACTTTTGCCCTTGATATTCGAAAGCACCACGAACAGTGTTGAGAGCAGCATTTTCCACATCGGCTGAAGAATGAATGAGATGGAAGTTCTTTCCTCCAGTCTCCCCTACAATTCTTGGATATCCTTGATACCTACCCTCCGCAACGCCGCTTGCAATTGATCCATAAAGCTTTCTGAATACAGCGGTACTTCCCGTGTAATGAAGAGCAGCCAGTTGCTTATGCTCCAGAACAACCTTTGTAACTTCGACAGGGTTTCCTGGTACAAATTGAATAACATTTTTGGGAAGACCTGCCTCGAGCAAAATGTTGTACAACAACCAATTTGAAGCAATGGCAGAATCAGACGGTTTCCAAACCACAACATTTCCCATCAGAGCTGGTGCACCAGGCAAGTTACCTGCAATTGCTGTGAAATTAAACGGGGTAACAGCGTAGACAAAACCTTCCAGAGGTCTATACTCAAGTCTATTCCAGACACCAGGTGAATGGTGCGCCGGTTGTTGCGCATACAACTCCTCAGCATATTGAACATTGAATCTAAGGAAGTCTGCTAATTCTGCAGCAGAATCGATTTCAGCCTGCCAAGCATTCTTTCCCTGTCCCAACATTGTAGCAGCCATAATTTCATATCTGTATTTGCCCGAGATGAGATCTGCGGCCTTGAGAAAGATAGCAGCTCGATCTGCAAAGGGAAGAGATTCCCATTCGGGCTTTGCGGCGAGAGCAGCATCGATAGCGGAGGAGACATCGGATGGGGAGGCGTTTGAATAAGATGCGACTTTCGAGGAGTGGTTTGCAGGGTTGAATTGATGCGAAACAGAAGAAGTTTTGACCTAGAGATATTATCAGCGTTGATTATATAGCTGTAACAGATGAACCATACTAACCTCTTTACCTCCTACTACAATAGGGACTTCTAAAGGGACCTTGCTTTCCAATCTCTCCAATGCCTTATAAAGTCCATCGCGTTGTGCGGATCCCTTAGCATAATGATGCTATCTTGTTGATTAGCATTCCCGTTCCCTACAGGACAAAGCTACAGCTTCCAGTCTTTCGTCGGTACTCACATTTGGCTCATTAACCACCTTTGGGATCTTAAAGCTTGCGATAGTCGCCATGTTGCATTTGTGTCCTGTATTTGTGGTGATGGTACTACCCACTGCGCTGGTGCGGGGTACTCGCAATGAAGCTTCACATTTGTAAGAAGCGATCAATGAACAACGATTAATTGTCTGAAAGCTTCTAGAGCTTTTGATATTTCTGGCGAGCATGATTGATTGATGAATGAAGACTCCGAACCAAAGAAACAAAGAAACAAGTATAATAATGAGAGGGTATTGCCTACCTCGAAAAGAAAACTTATCGCCGTTGTGTTTATTTTATGATGAAATTGTTTGATGCCGAATAACGGACGATTAAGGTTATGTTATGTGATTGAAGCTCTAGCTGTCAATTCGCTTTGTTGCGGCTTTAGCATGAAATAACACTCAAAACGCTAAAATTAATAATAAAAATGGAGAAGTCCCGCAGAGATCTAAGCGGATAAGTCAGGAACAGAGACGATTTCCCTTCCATAATCGGAGTAGGAGTCCTGTTGACCTATTTGAGTAAATAGGAAATACGTTCGTTGTAGTTGGATGAATTAAATTGATTGTATTGATAACTGAAGTATAAAAACATGAGGATATGTCAAACCACCTTGATGCTGGATAAGAGAACTAGTGTCTCGCCAAAACAGGCCATCCGTTCATTGCTGGACATCAATTCAGTACGACGTCAAGGCAATTACTTTTATTTAAAGGAAAGAATTAAGACGAAGTTTAAAGCTATTAAGTAGACACTTTGTTTCTCACAGCCAACTCCAATTGCATTCCAACTTCGAGTTCAAAGCTAGTGCGCGCAAACTCCTCGGTTGAAACGAAGGGTCACTACCTATGAAATTAGGACAGTCTCCATCTGATTATTTGAAGGATAATGCAGAGGAAAGAATAGAGAAGGAGCATATGTCGTTTGCCGGGTTGATGAGAGGGTTCAATAAGACACCGATGGCTGAATGCGGTGCCTGTAGAAGGAAACCGTGTAGGTCGCCAATTGAGGAGGGCTTGGATTCCTAATTTAGGCGTGGGGGCTAGAAAGTAGTAGCGAGCTAGCTACCCACCGTTCGTCATACCGTTACGGAAACGAATTTACCAATTAGCCAAACACCATTTCCTAACCACAAGTTCCCCCACCTCTTTCTACATTGTACTCTTTCATCGTGCACAGTCACTATCGCGCGGTTCTTATCCGTAAGATTCTCCCAAAATGTCCAGACTACCAATGTACCATCCGAGCCTGCAGCTCTCACCAAACAAACGCCCATAGCTCCCAGCCCAACAGTCCCATTTGACACTTGCAATACCAGTAACAGCCAAGGACCAACCAAAGCCCTCACAATATACCCTGCACGTAAGTCTTACTACATCCAACCACCACACTAATACGCCTTATCGCCAACCTGAGCTATCTATATACGTATTTACCTGGACGTCTTGACATAATTGACAAAGGGCCGCTAAATTAAAATTTACAACGAATAATGCCCAGCGAGGTCGCCAGACTCCTCTTATTAACTCAGCTAAATCTGCAGACTAGCATCTGATGGTAGTATTCCGCCAATCCAAACGAAGAAAGAGAATATGTGATTGACATATAGGGGATGAAACAGCCGAGCCGCACATTTTTAGGACCGTCGGCAAAAGAGGCCAGCATTCATCTCGCTAGTCTTATTACCAGGGCACAATTCTTTAGCAGTTCAAAAGGAGCTATTATTTTGTGATGGTGATGATGCTACCTCGAAGCTAAAAATGGAAAGGGGAATCTCGCTTGGTACGCCCAGGAGGATGAATCGCGTTTGTGACATGAAGCCGGTGACACTCTGGAGCTGAGCAAAAATGAAACGCAAAAAGAAAAAAGGATACATACAACAGTGGGGATTCGCTGGTGGTCACCCACCCAACTACTAATCCACCGATCTGAAGCTTGTGTATGGCAGAGCGGACGGGATGCCCAATTCTCTTCAGTCTATGGTCGTATGTATCCGTTTCATCATTAGCAGTAACTATATTGAGTATTTATGAGGAGAGGAGATCGAAAGATATAGACTGGGCACACATACATGATGTTTTGGCGATGATGTGCTGATATCCGCTTGGTGATTTCATACGCAAGGATTGGACTTGGTACAAGCAGATAATACTCGGATGATTACTGATAAAATTGATGGCGGGCTTCCTATTCATAGTGTGATTGACATAAATACGAGAAAGATAACAAAGCAAAAGGTAGCAGCTTTCTTCACACACATTGAAAATTAAGATTGAGGTGGCCAAATCTCTCATTATCTTGCCCTGACGAGGGCTTGTCTGGCGCATCCACTAGGGATCACCCGTTCACAATCATCAAGATCATGAAAACACAACTAAAGCTAAAGCATCTCCATGCATCCCAACAGAAATAAGAAAAAGAGTGGTGCGAGGAGGTCGCCCCGACCGGTAAATCCACCCATACCATTTCCTTTTCAATTCCAAACGCAACAATTAACATACCCACGGAGTAGGTCAAGCAATTTATGAGGGTTGATAGAGAAATAGTATAGAAAGCAAGAAAGCAAAAACGCGAATTCCCTTCCGCTAAAAAGAACACCGGGTAAGCGAGATAGCAAGGGGTTTGATTGAAAACAGAGGATGAAAAATAATCTCGTGTTATCGTCAAAAAAGGTAACCAACCTCATATGTTGAAGTGGAGTGATTTGGTGCAAGTATTGCAAAAATATCCTAAATGGTTCTCAAATTTGGTGAAGATGCACAACGATCCTCAAAAACAATTGACGCCGTGCTGAAAATACCTAACATGAGTTACGCAACATTTTAGATGGTTCGTGGGGACTTGGAGGTTCTAGCTTGAAAGTCAGTAAACCTGGGAGAGCAGGTTAGTAGTTCACGGAAAAGGAGAAAGTGGCTGACCCGATTTCCACAATATCATCCACATGATTACATAATGCCACGAAAAGGTCAAAGAAAAGTTTACCGCCACTCTCCATTTCTGTCTGCATGGTTCCGCTCCTCTTAAATGTCTTGCGACATCTGATGATCAAGGCAAGATAATGAGCACGTAGCCTAGAGTCCGTGTCCGGCGTGTTGTCATAAGCATACCGAGCACTGCGAAGAATTGTAGCAACCTCGATTCCACTCTGTAAACCTTGCTTCTGAAGAGCAACGCGTTTGAGTTCCTCGAGACCATACTTTTCTGCAGCGCAGTATATGACTGTATCCTTTAAAAGTTGTTCTCCCACGCTGGATATATAGCTTGTAGCCTCTACCGATCCGCGACCACCAGGATTTTCGGGGTTGAGGGAATGATCTGCATCCTCGAGTTCCCAAGAGTTTCGGCGTTTGTTGTGAATCAAACGGGGATAGTAGTCACCCTTCTGTAAATACATCAGTACTACTGAGATAATCGTTGTGCATTATACATCGCTGGTGAACGTACGTAAAGATATTCGAGAACACAAGAAAATATTTCGGGTTCTTCGTCTGGTAAAGAGATCTTCTTACTCTGCGCCTCTAAAAATTGTCCTCTCATTGCCGTCGCAAAATACGGTGATAAGGAGAGTACATCTTCGTGCGCGGCAAAGAGTCGTCCCTCCCTACCAACTGTAAATGTTACAATTGGAGAAGTCAGGCTGCTATGGGAATAATCCATCAGTTTTGATCTACTTTCAACTCAATTACATATTACTCAGCCTTACCTCGCAACGGGAGGGCCTTGATCGAACGACTTTTGCAATCTCGACAACTTCGCCGGATCCCTATACGACTTCTTCAATTTGATGTTCTTTTCCACGCGATCATTTGATCTATGGGAATGCTTGAACATGTCTGATTTATGTGTATTGAGAAGTGATCAATATAGGGATTCAGAGGGGCAATTGGACGAGTGACGGAATGAGTGTTTGGATCTTGGGGACGGAGAGAAAGGTGGTAAGAATTGACACACAAAAGGAAAGATTGACAGGGTCATGGAAGAAATCTCAAATTGTACTAAATGACAGTATTGAGATTCTTGGGATGTTGATGGTCGGCCCGTATGGTGTGGTGAGGAAGGGCAAAAAGGTCGCCAGGACGGGAAGGCGCCCTCCTTATATACATATTCACAGTTACGGGGTACGGCTTGAAATGCTGTGCTGGAGCCTGCGGGCGACCATTTTCTTGGCAATTGCAACCAATATAAAGAAAGTGCTGGTGTACTCATGATTCTCGGTTAATCCCAATTGAGGTTCGAAAGTCAAGGGTTAACCTATCTTCAGCTTTTGATTCGTTATATATGATGCAGCTCAGCCTCAATTCAGCATAGTGATGAATTCATTCGTTGTTTAGCAATTGCATGGTGCCTGGAGGTCACACAACGTTGAGGTAGGTAGCCAGAGCACACGGGATGGTGCTACTGTAACCTTAACTTCACGTGACTCGGTAGTTTTTTATGGTGTCTTGGCGAAATGAAGATACCATTCAATGGAGAACCTAGAACTAGAGCTAGCTGAGGCCTATACGAGTACCCCATGACAAAAAATTGGTGATGTATTTTCGACCAACATCCATACTCCGCCTGTGTTGTGGCAATCCTATTTTGTAATCCATCCCTGATAGTCATTCTCATTACTTCTCGCCAAAGTCGCCATGTATTCCGGAATGCCGCCAAGCCTATGTTGATATCAGTATCAGTATTTAGACGGACTAACATGCATCTATCTGAAAAAACTTACCAGCTGAGAGGCTCAACCTTTCTTCCTGGAATATTCGCTCCTTGGTACCAGCTCTTCGCTTGCGGAAATAGAGAATTACTCCAAACTTCATTCAGCCTCTTGCACCAATCCTCCTCCGCCTCCTCCTTTGCCTCAAAGTAGATTTTATTCTTCTCCGTCAACCCTCTCAAGGTCTCCGATATATGTTCTGCTTGGGATTGTACACAGCTTGGTCCGTTCGCGAATGCAGTGGGTGCATGGACTCCGTAGAGGTAAAACATGTTGGGGAAATTGTTCATCGCAATGCCCATAGATGTGCGTGTCCCATCTTTCCACTTTTGAGCAATGGTGTGGCCATCTATGCCGCGAATGTTTAGCTGGGCGAGCGATCCGGTCAAGGAATCAAACCCAGTAGCAAGGATCAGGACGTCAAATTCTACTTCTCCGTCCTTTGTTCTGATTCCCTTTTCGGTGACTTCAAGAATTGGCGATTCGTTGACATCAATGATGTCAACGTGTGGGAGGGAAAAAACTTCATATACGTTTTGTTCGAGAGATGGCCGTTTGGCCCCCCATGGATGAGGTGGAATTTCTGGTGCCAGAAGCTCTCGTTTTTTGATATCCGGGATCCGTTTGCACACGGTTTTGCGCCAAAACTTGTAGGCTTCGTCATTGGCTTTTTGATCGAAGAATAAATCTTTGTAGTTGCCGAGCCAGTAATGAAAACCACCCTGTTTATTCATGAGGTTATCATAATGGACCTCCCGTTCTTCCGGTGTGTCATCGAAAGTATTTTTCTCAGCAAAAGTAAATGGGAAGCCGGCAAATGTCTTCCTCGTTTTTGTGAATTCTTCTTCGTATTTGCCTTCAGTTTTTTTCTTGGCTTCTTCTTCTGGTTCTAGAAGCCCTTGATTCATCGGTAGAGTAAAATTAGGCGTTCGTTGGTAGACGGTGAGGTGGTTGACCACAGGTCCGATGGTTTGAATCACCTGAATACCAGTTGCTCCAGTACCAACTACACCAACTCGTTTATTCTTCAGGTTTACACCATGTTGTGGCCAGACTGCTGTATGATACGTGTCTCCTTTGTAGTTACTGAGACCATTGAATGGTGGCGTGAATCGACGAGACGCAAATCCTATGCAAAGAATGAGCCATCGACAATAAACTTCGGAGCCATCAGAACATTCGACAAGCCATTGATTTCGCTGCTTGTCGAACGTAGCTCCGTCAACATGCTTGTCGAATTCAATGTCTTTTCTAACATCCCATTTCTTTTCAACGTGCTCGAAGTATCGACGAATTTCTTTTCCGCCCGGATATTTCTCCGTGAAAGTGAAATCTTCCCATAATTCCTTGTCGTATAGTTGATAGATAGGAGCAGGGGAGTCGACTCGAGCACCGGGCTATTGTATGTATGTAAGTTTCATGGCTTTAAAAAATATATATAAAAGCCTACGTAGTTATTCCAATACCAGACACCTCCGCTCTTCGAACCCTTCTCGTAAATTTTACACTTGAGTCCTTGCTTGCGGAGCCTAAATGATTTGTTAATAGTGGCCGCTAGATATGGTGGGCTAGACCTACTTATTTAGCATAGTAAAGGAGGCAAATCCAGCTCCCACCAGTAGCACATCTATCTCTTCCGGCTGGATCGAGCCCATTGTTACTTTGGTCGCACGATTACTCTGAAAAGGAAGAGTATTGAAGGAGTTAAGAATGTAATTGATCTCGACCTTGATATATGAATAGACGATCGGAAACAATATGCTGACCTGGCTAGCTGTTGCACAAGAATCTCGAGCAAGACAAAGTCAACATGTGGGAGACAATCGATATTTAAAGATTTTTGAATTATAAGATAACTGGAAATGGGGAATGCTGCATTCTTTCTATGGCAATACAGATAATATCCACCCCGCATGCATGAATACTTACAGCTCAGTTGTTCAACCCATTTGAGAGGTTGGATTGATAGGACCAGTGTGGACAAGATCGCTTATACTCGTAAAGTCTCACATGCGAGTGTGCGAAAATGGGAAAATAATGGGTATCCTTCAATGATTCACCCGAAACTACCGGCAGAGTGTGAAAAATCTTTTGAAATAATGCTAACATGATGCTGGAACTAATAGAACCTATTAAACAATGATTCCACGATGTATACCAACGGTATAAACTCACAAGTAAGAACTCACAATAAACCGCTTTCAAGAAGGAATCGGCAGTTGCTTTAGGACTCGGAATTCCCAGATACCGTTGTTTCTCTAGAAAAGATGATAAAATCCTAATATCGATTAACCTATGAGATCCCTTGGACTGAGCCCTAACCCACTGCCGATACCCCTCCAAAAGGTGCTTACTCTGAGCTTTCAGCAGAGAGCTTACCCCGCACTGACGTGGATACAAGTACCGAGTTAAAGATTCATCCCCCCTCTGTCTCGGAATTTCACTATATTTACTCCCGCGGGTAGCCGACAGCTGTGTTCCTAGCAGAAGGCAAGTTAACTTGTGAACCACACGCTAGAAACTTATTCCTGACAACGGTAGATAGGTAGCCATGAATACGGATTTTGAAGACAGTTCACCAGTTAGTTCCAACACTTATCTCTTGCATGAAATGAGGTATCATTTATTCTATGGATGGAGTATGGATCTCACCGTTCGTACCGACCAATACTTTTGCATTTCGCCCTGAACTTCCAGCCCATCAACGTCGTTTGTTACTGAAGCATGCGGGGCACGCATGAGATTGTCGTCGTATGGTAAGAGCTCATTGGCTCACCATGTATTCATTGCATATTGCATACAGAAGTGTCATTAATGAAATCTGCAGCTATATAGCCGGGCACTGTAGTTCCGGTTCTCCAAGGAAGAAAAATCCCATCTCATGCTTGTCACTCAATTTGCAAGAAAAAACAACGAAGAACTGTACATTCATGTCTGCTACTTCTCGCTCACTAATTCTTTTCAACACAGTGTCGTACAGCAGAGCGCAGGAATGGTTTCCACCACTCTTTACCACCTCAGGACGACAGATATTATATCTCAAAGTATCATTGAATGGAAATTAACTAAAAAATTACACAAAATAAGTACCAAATACAAGATTCAACCAGGTATCATAAACAATCTCTTGAACAAGACGATTATTATCCATCCTTCTAGCACCATTCCTCACCAATGCGATCCAGCTAGCCAGCCCATGCCATCCAAGCCCTTAATGCCATCTAAGGGGAAAAAGAACTCCGTTGATTGTACCAGACCATTCTAGACCATCCCAGACCAGACCTTATTAGAACCTTTTGAAACACCTTATCCCCCCCCGCAAACACCAATTACAAATCATCATCATCAGCCATGTCCCACTTCCTCGCAACCAATTTCCTGACTTTCTTCGTAGGACTTCCAGTATTCGCGGTACTCTTTTTCATTCTCAACTTTCCACTCGCACTTCTAGCAAGGCCAACCTCAGCATCATCATCAACCTTCAGCTTCGCCATGCTATTCCGTAATTCTAGACCTTCATCCACGGTGTCATCTGGAATGGGCGATGCTGATTTGTCCATAGCATGTGTTCGGCTCTCCTTCAAGATTCTATTCGAAGGCTTCCGATTTTTTGTCGGACTTTTGCTGTTCAAATCCCTCTTCAATCTTTCAACCTCCCTCAACAACTTTGCATTCTCCATTTCCAACCTCGCCGTCACACCTTCGTTTTGGTTTTCTTTATCTTCATCTGCGTAAATACCAGAACTGAATCCCCTAATCAAGACTTCGACCTTTCTATCCCTCCACTCCTCTTCCCTTTCTCCATGTTCTTCCAGTCGCACCATCCACTTCCTAGCCTCTTCTTGAATTCTCCTCTCCATTTCTCCATAGCATTCTTCCCGAATGTCCATTTCCAGTTCCAACATTCTGTCTTCCATACTTTGAAGATGTGCTTCACTTTCCATTCTCAACCTTGTTTCGCGCTCTAGTTCGCTGCGTAAACCATCGATTTCCTCAGACATTCGTGCAATTTCTAACGCTGCAATCTCCATTGTCTCACGCTCGGTATCGGTAGGGGTATGAGGAGGACCATCACGGTATCGCGAGAAAGTAGGAGACGTGGGACTAGTGAAACTGGGGTGCCTGTCAGATGATTGAGAGGATCCGAGGATAGTTGCCGTAATTGATGGCACTCTTGGAACCGTAATCTCTTTGGCTAAAGCAGAGTACCGCAGTATTTGTGATGTAGCGTTAAAGTCTCCCAACGGGTCAGCCGTGACGATCATGATTGCTTTCTGAGGATTTCGATGATGATGTGCAGCCGACAGAGGTTTAGCGCTTTGCGATGGGAAAGAGTTTGAGAAGAGAAGTTCGGTGAGTTTACATTGGCGAAACGGGACAAGATTTGGCTGTTTGTGGTTAATTCATCAAGTCCGGATATGAAAAGGAAGACCAGAACGTACTTTTGTGTTATTCTCAAAGTCTGACTGCATCTGCAAGCACTGTCCTAGATACATCAAACTCTCATTAATCTTTCCGGCCTCCGCTAATGTAGCACCGGCAGTTTTAGCGTCTCTTGCCCTCTCACTTCCAGCCAAATCTACAACGGTAAGCGAACTTCCTCCCCAAGCGCCTGGTGTTCTCGACCTTCTCCTCTTCTTTACCTCCACGCAGAAAAATCCATGCGACCTAGACGATGTGCTATTAGAATTGGTACCCGCGACTCTTCTTTCATTCAGACCAGCTTCTAGGACCATGAGTGCATCTTTTATGCCACCACATATAATTTTCCTTAATCCAGCCACGACCTTCCGGTCGGGTGATTGTTCTGTAAATTTAAATAGCAATGGTCTCCTCCTAGATTCTTTTGTAGATTTGTTTAGTACTGCCGGTGTCAAAAGATCAAAGATCCTATCGTTATAAACCTCATACATTGAAATTAGAATCGAATATTCCGCATGGTGATCTATATCAACAGTGAAATCCGTAATATCCGGACTACTTGGCAAAGCCGATGGTCTCGTAGGTATGGTTCGTCTCGGAGTAGGTTGGTAAGAATCGCCCTTTTGAGGAGTTTTAGCACTAATCATCTTCCTGGCTGCTGTTGCAGTAGCTTGCATAAATGAAGGAATAAAGGAAGTCATCGATACTGTCGATTCTCCTGGAATTGGCACTGGCACTGGCGCACATCCTGGTGCTCTACTATCATCATTCTGGTGGACCACGATCCTGATGCTTTTAGGACTTCCTGTTGTCTGAAATGGGGGCAAATATGGATATAATTTGGTTGGACTTGGGTGGTAGGGAATGGGCACTCGTACCACCTGAGGTGTTGGAGCTCTTGAGCTGGCTGGGTCGAAGTAAAATGTATCTAGGAACATCTGCGCAGACATGACCTGGGCCTCTGACGGATCTGATGATGCAATGGAGCCATGTAGTTCAGGGTGTGAATTGACATCAAGAATATTGTTGTCAATGGAACGAAAGAGTAAATCGAGGGCAAGTTGTGTGAGACCGCGTTGATGTCGAGATCCAAGAATTGTATGACTCTGCGAAAGACATGTTAGTACTCATCAAATCTGCAAATCTAAAAACCACAATATAAACCTTTCCAGAGCCAGTGACTCCCAATGTAGCAAGTAAACCATCTCTGCCCTCTCCACCATTTTGGCCCAGCACGCCTTCAACCAAAGGCAGCACACCTGTTCCGTGAAATAAATCCAACTGCGAACTCTCTTCTTCAAAGACCCGAGTGAAAGCAAATTTCTCCACTGCCCTGCGTCTGTTGTCATTTGGCGGATTTAAGGTAATGTGGGTCGGAGATGCAGTTCCATCTTGAAGTTGTTCCTCGGTGGGTTCCTCAACAGTAAGAAAGCGGTCTGGTATTGGTAAGGTGGGGTATAAATGTTGAGTTGATATTGGAGGAGGTCTTAATCGTAAATACACTTCAAAGAGTGCAGATTTTGAGTTTGTCGTCGACGGTTCCATGATGCGGCGAATGTAGAAAAGTGATGTTTCTAGACGCTGATCATGAAAGGAGATTTAAAAGTCGCGGAAGGTTTATTGACGTGCAGCAAGGAAATGAAAGTCTGGGGTAAATTGTTGTCTGGGTAACCGAACACGATGAGCATGTGAAATTTCCGACTTTATGTTACCCCTGACAATATGTATATACTATAATTAGACGAGATAATTATACATTTAAATGATGACCACTAAGTGGCCCTTAATAAAGCTGCGTTTTGATGGAAGGACTGTATCAAATAATTGAGTATTGTATTTTTATAACAAAGTGTATAATATTCTGCCCCCGCGGCAGTGGCTCCCAGAGGGCCAGCGGAGCGTCATTCAGGTGATTGATTAAATGTTTTAGCAACTGTTCAAAGGGAATAATTCAAACACACAATCACTACTAGATATTCAACCATCCCCAAAAGAGACCTCCGATCAACACTTATTTTATTTTGCCTACACTAGTCCTAATCTTATTCCTATGTTCAAATCTTCCGTCCATTGTGCAACACAGCCCAGTCCAACCAACCCCTGCTTTCCCGTTAAGAAGTTCAAATTTAATATACAGTACGAACGCAAGAAAATCTCTCTAAAGTCCCTCCTTATTTGTATATGCCCCCATATAAATGCTGCCTCATGATCATCGTGATAAAAAAGCAAACTTAGCAAAGAAGGGTCCAAATTCCAAATTCTCTTTTTCCCACACAAATGAAAATAACGCCATTCACACCGTTGCCGCCAGACAAACTCACAATCCCAAACACCATATGCTAGGTATACATCCCCAATTACTCCCTAGGTCACACGCCGGTAAATGACGTCTTTTTTTAAGTCTCTGCACTCCTGATTTTCTTCTTTGAAAAGAATGTTCCCCCTCTCTTGGGCGGGGTCTCCCCATTCGCAATGGCTCTTTCTTCCGCATAGCCTTTCCTGCGCTCTGCTCTCCGTTGCTCGATAGTTTCCTGGCTAATATGCCCGAACCCATTTCTGCGCCGGAAGCACGCATCCATAAGACCATTGGCATCGACGAGTCTTCGAGGAATGGTTTGCACAACTTGGAAGATTTCCATGGGGTCTGAAACCGCCCTGATTTCCTGTTCCCCTACTTTGAAGATCGCTAGAGCGATGCGGAAAAGAGTCTTTGATCCTTCGAAGAAAAAGCTGTCCCAGACACGCAGTGTAGTCTCGATTGGAAGGGTGCCAATAAAGCATGACATGAACCAAGCTGTGGTACACAACGTGATTGGGGGAAGACGCATGGAAAGCCTCCCGTCTCCAGCTGTGCCGTCGAGTTCTCCTCCGATCTTAGCCCATATTGCAGGCATCGATTCCTTAATGCTAGTCATTAGTACTCCTAAATCCACATTTGCGCCTTCCAGATTGACCTCGTGGGTTCCTGGCAAATAAACCCTCGTGATGATATTCAACATCCAAAAACTCTTCTCCTCATCCATAAACAGCAACAACAAGCCCGCCAAAAAGTTCAAACTCTGACAATACCCTATCCTTGGATTATAAATACTAAAAGCTTGCAATACTCTCCGCAACGACTTCAACATCGGGGTCTCCGGTTCCTTTATGCTGGGTTGGCTGTTTCGTTTCTCGGAGGCAGGAGGAGGATCCGGTTTAAATTTGATATTATCCGGGAACGTGCGATTGAGATCCCGCTCAATAATTTCGTCGTCCGTCTCATTAACCCCGCCTGCAGCGGCTTGCTTCACGAGGCTGTCATACACACCATAGTGTTTGCTCACCATAGCCGGACCACCCGCGTACCAAAACCATGCTTCTCCCCGCCAATCAGGCGGTATTCCTTTGCGGACGAAACGTTTGACTTTATTTGATTTTGGTGGAAATCGAATTGGCTTGTCAGTGATCAAACTATGATCTTTCAGCAAGGCCACCCACTTCTTTTGCCTTCGCTCAACGTATTCATTATAAGGGCCACTCCAAGCCTCATATTCCTCCAACGACACGTATTGAGTCTTTTTCTTGAACCCATACCGATCTCTAGCTGGATCTGACGGATTGACCGATGGTGGTGGTGGCGGCGCCACTGAATGCTGCTCGGGTAACTCATCTTCACCTTCATGAGATGCGACCGCACCATCAAACTCTTTCGATTCTGGAAAATCCTCCGAGGCATAATTTGGAATGCCTGCTACACTTTCTGCTTCAAATGCTTTGACATGAAACATTTCAGTAGAACCCCGAATCGAAAATTGCGATGATTCCAGAGCAGGAGGTGGCGCAAGAGAGTCATCCATTGCCTCGTCAATCTTCGATTGTCTCCTTTCCGAGCTCGGTGTCATTGGTCGAAACTCGTCATCCTCGTCAAACGCCTCCCCTCGGTATACAGACCTAGGCCTGATGTCCGCCCCAGCTTCATAGAGCTTGTCCTCTAAGTCATTATCTTCAACTCCTGAATCCATAAATCCACCTTCGTACATGCCAATTGCATCATCCACACTCATTCCTTCGTCTTTCCCCCCAAAGAAAGAAGTATGTGAACTGCTTTTCGTCAACACGCTGCTCCTTTCTGTTCCACTTGTTCCGAAATAGCTCGAGTTCGTAGTTAGAGCAGATCTGAAACTTGCTCTGACTTCCTCGTCGTCAAAATTTGGTGGGCGAATGGGGGGTTCACGCCGATATATGGAAGAGTTATTGCTATCGGGTCTATTTATTCCTGTCCTGGGCCTGAAATTTGATTGTGGTATATTGCGCTGTCTCGCATTGTTTAAATCCCCAGTGTGGTAATCCGGAATCGATGCAGATGGGCGGAGCGTAGGTGTTGGTGCAGGTGTAGGGAATTGTTGACCCGATTGTGAGGAGGCTGATGAAAGACCACGATCTCTTGTACTGAAGATTGATCCATTGTTAAATGTTTGTTCATCTTGTGGTTCTGCCCCAAACTGTGAGGCATGTATCAAAGGACTGGGTGATTCGTTCCGCCTCCGCAGACTTGCTTGTCGGGGCCTCGAGAAATTGTCCACCAACTTGTCAGGCGTTCGTCTGCCAGTGGAAGAATGCGATCGCACATTACTAAGCTGTCTCAGCCGTGAAGCCTCTGAAGGTTTCCGTCGAAGATTGTGTTGTGTCGGGGCAGTGAAGGATCGGGAGGGTTCGTTGGATACTGTATGATGCGATGTAGAGGGTCTTTGATATGGAATAGGAGGATTCTGAGCGAGGGGATGAACCGGCAAATAATGTTCGCGAACGGATGGTGTTGGTGATTTGGGCGGGAATGGATATGTACCGTTTCCAGACCTAGCAGTATTCACAGATAGCTCGGAAGCCTTAGAAGAAGTCCGGGGCCTTGTTGGATATAGGTTGAACTTCTGACTTCGCTGCTGTCTGATCTGCATATGCGGACTCCTGTTACCCATGTTGTTGGAAATGGGAGCAGACGTTTCAACGCCATAATAACCATTTCCCATATTCATTGTCATGGCCAAACAAGTAAAAGGCTTTTTATGGAAGATATTCCATCTAAACTTTTAAGCCCTCCGCATGTAAACCAAGCAGCAAATCAATTCCACCTCTCTCCAGGTCTATGACCCGGATCTTATCTGGAGGGACCCTGTAGTAATTGATTCCGTCAACATCAAATCCGAGATTCTTTCTGTCCGAGGTTACTTTTCTTTCTTTCTTTCTTTCTTTCTTTCTATGGAAGAAAGAGGCTGGTTTCGCTGAGTGGTACAATTATGTTGTGGAAGAGTAAGTAGGAATGGTTGGAGCGGGCATTCGGCGAAGTTCGAGTCTCGAGGTATTAGGGTAGGTAGGTAGGTACACTGGCAGTATTGGTGTACTCAGGATCTATCTTTTACCAATTTCCAAATCGAAGTACAATTTCCCCAGTGTTGTTCCAAATGTTCCAATATCTTGTACTCCTAATTGACTTTGTGTCTCCAATGTTTCAAATTCCGGATTTGATCCCAGGTAACGAGCGAGGTATGAGAATGAGGGAGGAGGGTGAGGGTGAGAGTAAGAGTAAGAGTAAGGGCAAGGGTAAAAGTAAGAGTAAGAGTCTGAGAGAATGACACGAATAGAAGGAATTATGCGTAAAAAGTGGATTTAATAGGGATCAACCAGCGCTGAGTTAATTAATTAGTGGGTGGAGTTGTGAATTTATGAAGCTGTGAATTGAAGTTTGAGTTGCGAAGTAGGACGTGGGAAGTGTCAAGTATCAAGTATCAAATGTCAAATATCAAGTATCAAGTAGGTATCAGGTGTATTTTGGTAGCAGCACCGATAACTATCTTGGATTGTATTTTGAGGGAAAAGGCGCTTTGAGAAAGTAAAATAATGATAGGATGGTATAGTCAAGATCGAGAGATAGTATAGCGTTTATTAGTCTATGATCTACCCTTCAATGGGAATCAAGGCGAACTTGTTAATGAAAGTGTATGAATCGCTCATTGATTAAGAGGTTGATGTTGATGTTGATGTTGATGTTGAGAATGAATGAATGAATGAACGAGTGGATGAATGGATGAATGGATGAGTGGGATTACCTAGAGTGAATCAATCAACGGATGGATATGAATGAATATGAATGAATAGGAATGAATTTGGATGAATAATCAATAATCAGTGCAAGACTTGTAAAGTAAAAGAAAAGGTTTCGGATATTTCACTCAATTCATTTGTTTCGTGGGATGGTCAAAGCAATAAGGTTAATAAATAATAAATAAATAAACAAGCCAAAAAGAATCGACGTTATTATATTGGAAGTGAAAGGTTCAAGTTGGTTGTCAAGTAGGTAGGTATGGTACCTAGGTAATAATGATCATGATAATGATCATGATAATAATAATAATAATAATAATAATAATAATAATAAATATATCATGGTGCAAATTTGATTGACATGTTCCATATATTTCCCATATCTTTAAATGAGCACTGGCTGAAATCCCATCTTGATCATATCCGTCATGCTCTTCACGCTCATCACTTGGAATTGTTCTTCCCTTCCCATTCGGAATATACTCCGTAGTTATCGGTTGTAAGATCTTATTATAAGTCAAGAGCCAGCCGATATTTGTTATATTAGAACGAAAGTTTTCTTCTCCGACTCTCTCTCTTGTAATTTATAAATTATATCTAAGGTTACCCATGAGATAACTCATTATTAACCACCGGCCCATTAGTTCATGATGAATTGCTCATCTCCAGGGAAAAATAAAGGAAAAGTAAATTCCAAATTGTCATCAAATCTTATTTTGATGTTCCTCTGCATCAACCGACCCCCAACCCTGCTTAGATTCTCTAGCCAAGAAATCTCTAATGTCTGAGAGTTTGGGAAAGGGAAGGTTTAATAGAACTTGGAAGCCGCGCAGGAAGGGGAAAAGACTCAGGAGACAGGGAGGGGAGACAGAAAAGACAGAAAAGACAGAAAAGACAGAATAGACAGAAAAGACGGAAAAGACAGAAAAGACAGAAAACGAGAAGGGAAGCGAGATCAATCGGTGAATAAACACATGTCATGATTATGGTAAGCCGCGCCCAGTAAATTAAATAATAAGGAAAAGTTTCGGAACAACGTTGGTACCTGATCCCATTCCAATCATTCCCATCATTCCCATCATTCCAATCAATCTCTTACAGACGTTGAACCGAAACTATGAAGCTCATACCAATGTCATCCATCGTCCATCGTCCATCACCCATAACCTTCCTGCTACCACTCAATACATGATATGATAACTGATAAAATACTCTTCCAAAGCCTTCTGCTTCATCAACGTCTTTATAACTGTTTCTCTCCCTCTTTCTCTTGCATAAGGCTTAACCCTCGCGTCACTTTTCCCCTCTAGTTCTCTCCCTTTTGCACGCCGTCTTGATGCTAGAGGAGTAAGGAGGCATGAGCGTTTATTTCTTTCCGCATCGGTCAATTCGTGATATTATCCCGAAAGAGGTGGAGTTAACCATCGTGATGAATTAAAAAGCAACAGAACGAAGAAACGAAGAAACAAAGAAGCAAAGAGCTTGGGAAATAGTCTGACTTGTTAATTTACAAATTATTCGCTCTTCGTGTCAGAGTTCCGAGGGGATCCATTACAGCAAATATTTCATATCACCCACGTCCAGGGCATGCAACCGTCTTCCCCGGAAAAGCAATGCATATTTATTCCTGATTTCTTTGCTGTCTGATCTCTGATAACGTAAAAAGTAATTTCTTCTGTGCACCCTAAACGCCAATGCCATTCATTTCGCTGGTGAAAGTGCTGTCGTTCATCGTCATGTGTCCATCCATAACTTCATATCACATCATTTTCGTTACCCGGGATCGTCCAATGTTCAACCTCCAACCTTCCCTCCATCAACTTCCATATGCTTCTCGTGGTTTACACTATTCATTTATTCATAGCATACTTCTTTGTGTTTTCCCTTGCCTCCTTCGCAAAGCCCTCTGTATCCGTCTTCAATTTTTCCGCAATCGCATTCTCCAATGGGTCATCTGGATTTGGCTGGATCAAAAGGTTTCTGATGGCTCCCAGAATGGCCGTGATCTTTCCACTAGGCTTCCACTTGTCTTGCTTCAACTCATCCACGCAAATTGATCCCTTCTCATCGTAGGTAACGTTGGGGTGGTAGATGCGAGTTACAAAATTGACAATGGGTGGTTTGAAAGGATAGTCTTTGGGGAGGGCGACGTGGAGGATGAATAAGCCGCCCTGGTGTGCAAGCGTTAGTAATAAGAAGGAGGGGACCGTTCAAGTAGAAAAGAATCGTACGGCATATGGTGTGTTTGCAGGACCTTCCATCTCGACTTTCCATTGATGTAAATCTTCCTCCTTCAACAAGGATGTGCTGATTCCTGGGATGGGGTTTTCCGTCACTTCTTTAAACTCCTAAATACATCTTCTGTCAGACCATGCTCTACTTGTGATCAGACTCGGGAATCGTAGTTGCAAACCTTGGCGATACGGCGTGCTGCCATTTCGACTGGTGGTGGATAGCTTTCAAGGTAGCTACAGAGAGTGGCGGGGTAGGTATGAGTGTTGGATGAGTGGTGAAATGTGCAAAATTGAAGTTGATGTGACTGTTCACTTGCTGTTAGAATCAGAATGGGTTGGGTGGGCGAGATCTCTTACTTATAGATGTATGGTCAAATTTCAATCTATGAAACTTATTTAGACATTCAAAGAACACTGCGTTATGTAAGATTATTTATTCTGTTTGGGGTGTGGGAGTTTGAAGTTATGTGAGAGTATTCTATAGAAAGCTAAATAGAAAGCTACCTCCCTCATGGAAAGTAAAACCAACCAAATTTCACTCAAGGAGAAGGTTCACGTCAGAGCTTTTGGAGATTTGGAGATTAGAGATAGGTAGGGTAGGGTAGGTACCTGGTGATGAACGGCCTTTTCTATCCCTGTCCTTCCGAGGCAGTAAATGGCAAGGCTGAACATTTGTGTCAGGGAAAGAAGGCTGGCTGGCTACCTGGATTTACTTACCTAGCAGGTACGAGTGAGTGAATACCTCGTTGGAATTATTCGGACGTACTCTTGAAAGATGTATATATATTACAAACCTTGGTAGAAGGTAAATGCTAGAAAGTGAGTGATGGTTTCTGTATCTATGAATGGCCTTTCATCAAGTCTTCTTTTCAAGTCCCTCTCTGTCTTTGTCTTGGTCAGTTCCCTAAGTTCTACCGATTACTTCCGACTTGGTAGATGCCGGAAGTCCAAAAGTCTACCTAGGCCGAAAAGTCCAACGCTTTAGGCCCAAAAATAATATTAAGGTCGACTTCATTCATTCCTGTTGCCTTCACATTGGCGTGAAATTATCCTCACATGTACATTGTCCTTCGTTCAGGTCATGTCAAGTTGGGGTATCTTCTTTCTTTTAACGCTGTTCCCAGTTCGGCTACTGCCTTGGTTATTCTCTCTGTAAAACCACGACTAAACCCATCATTCCCAGCATAACAGTCTTAAGCCATGGATGCTCACTGAGTAGAATGGTAACATATCCTACAAATGGTATGTATCCCACAACACTTCCGATGATATCTTCCCTCTCAATGTAATCCTGTCCTCTTGCATATAGCTCCGTATCGTCTGCCACATTGTTGTCTCCCTTTGTCAATAATTTTGCTTTGGGTCTGCAATCTTGGGTATTAGTATAAATGTATTGCTAGATTCCACGAAATTCGGCATTCCAAGCACATCTCCGCCCTTCCCCGCAAGCCGTAAGGTAGAAACTCACCCTGCTCCAAACTTTCTGACCAACCGATGCACAATAGGTATATCCTTCCCCTTGACATTGTAGACCACAATTTCTCCAACCTTTGTCTCTTCTAACAGATTTCTGTTCCATAGAAACAAAAGATCTCCACGCTGGAACGCAGGTTCCATGGATCCAGATAAAACGACAACAATTGGCGAGGGAGAATCTGAAGCTACTGAGAGACCTTTCCACATCATAAAGGCAGTAGAAAGAATGAGGGCAAAGTTCAACACTTGAGCCGCGGCTTGGCGGGGGTTCTGAAGAAAGGAAAGCATGGTCGATGGTGGAGAGGGTGCACAATTCGTTGCGTTGGTAAGGTAGAGGTGGAAAATGTGAGAATCTGCGAATTGATTGTCTTAAGATCACTCAAAGAATGGGCGAATCGCCTTTGGTGATGATTGCGATCAAAGGTACAGACACATTTCTTAAATGAGGACACCTTCTGTAGGTAAGGATTAGTTATGCTTGACTTGTGCCTGACTTGTGCCTGACTTGTGCATAACCTTATGGTCCGTGCATTGTGCAATATTCAACGTCCTCACTTCACTTGATTGAGTGAATTATGTAATCAGATGCTCGAGTAGGTGACCAAAGATTTGAGGAGCTCGAGAGAAAGATAACCAACCTTTCCACATAATGATATTTCATGATATTATAAATATATAATGTAGCAGTAGGTATTCAATCTCTCATAGTCATCGAGCTTTCCATGAAACCCAAATTGGCTCCTTATACACCCAAACCTCAAAGTTGCATTTGCCGTTCTGGAGTTTCCTCTGGACAATGAGTTCCGCTTCCTCCCCAGATAGCTGAGTAAGGGAGATGCGACGAGCTTCTCTACTTTTCCAATACATCAGCTAGAAATTCGACTTATGTTCAAGATCTATAGGTATTCTGTTCCCGCATCTTGACAAGACTGTGCTTTCCCTTTGTTGCCGCTGTATCCATTCGCTCCTGCCATTAGTGTTGTTGACAAGAGGAAGTGCAAATCCTCATCTTCTCCTTCCTGTCTTGATACACTTCTATGCTAGCTTTTTCCATGGCATGTTTACTTCTTCTCTCCATCTGTTTCCTTTCTTTCCATCTTACACCACGACACAACTTCATTGCAAAGCATTGTGTTTCTCTGCGGTTTTACTTAATCGATTCATTCATCCAAATCTCGTTTTGGTCGGTCTCGTCTTTCATTCTATACCTATTAAGCTTCATCTATCTACTCGAAACCGTATCCTTCGATGTCTTCATCTACCGCTCTTCTTCCAAATGGAAGTAATAAGAAGAATGACCATGTAAGTTACATCTCAACATTTTCATTCACAGTTGACGAATGATTCTAATCAAGTTATAGCCTATCTTCCTCCGTGCTTGTCACTCTCCGTGGATCAATATTTCCCAAAAATGTCTTGTCTACCTCAGAGGAGCCCTCGCAGCCTACTTTCTGATCTCTTCGCTTGTCATTCTTCATTACGAGCTTGAAATCCTCAAAAATGGCTGGTTGGTTATTTATAACCTTTCAAATATTGTGTACGGCCTTCAAACTCTATACGCCTGGGTCGCCTTTGTAAGTATATGTCCTCGGCTCCTCAAACTGCACGCATCATTACTCAGTTTCAATATCTGGTACTAATCTTTACCTGTCGGCAGATTTGGACCTTCATGCACCTTTACTACCCCCACAACAATGACAACAATTCTTCTTCGCTCTCTGGCTACATGCGAAGATTTCTCTCACCATCTCGTAAAAACACTAACACCAACGGAAAGTACTTATTCAGCGTCTTTCATTGGGTTATCCTTGCTTTTCCTCATGTCGTTACCTTCATCCACTGGGCAGTTATCGTTCCTCGAAACAAGACAGAAATTCCAGGTAAGAATCCTTTGACGATACTGCAATCAAACTAACGAGGATCCAGGAGACACAATCTTTGATGATAAGCTCACGACTTACTTCATCTTCAGCAAGCACGGTCTTAATTCCGTCGTTGCTTTGAGCGAGCTCTTCATCCTCAGCAGCATAAAGAGATGCGACGTAGGTTTTTCTGACTCTATCTCTCTCATTCTACTAAATATGTTCAAGCCTGTTTGGAACCATGTTACTGCCATCGCTGTACTTCTTCTTGCATATGTAGGCTGGGCAGCTGTCGGCAAGTTCTATGTCGGAAAATACACATATTTCTTCCTTGATTATGAGAAGTTAGGATGGGAGTATTATTGGACATCTGTTGCTGCTTTCATTGTTCTCGGTGAACTCTGTAAGTTATTCCTCCCTTCATGCAGATATGGTCTAGCTAACGGATTCAGTTTTTGCCTTCGTATATTCCCTTACGGGTGTTCGCGAGTCCATGACTAAGAAGCAAAGCGATGACAGGGGCGCAGGGTATCAGAGATTGCCTCAGTAGAAGGTCATACCGAATTTCTAAGAGATTCAAGAGAAGTCTAAGCACAATCATTGAGGCCGACGAGTCATGCGTGGAAAGGTTACGAAGGATTAAAATGTTGATGGAAAGCAACCCTGATGCGTGACCGAGGTATCATACTGTTTGACTTTTGTTTCGTTCGGTATTTTTATTTGTTTCCTTTCTTTGCTTTTCTGTTTATGGTGGTAGTACGAAAGAAGTTCATTGGGTTCACTCTGTAATTATCCAGATCCGATTGCTTTGCTTTAGCTTTACCTAGTACCTACACTAATCCTTCCTAATTATCGATTCTATCTATCCCTTGTTATGCCATTTGATTTTGATGTTCGCAAATGTGATTGAGTTGATGGGGTTCAAGTTACGGAAGACAATGATGGATAGCTTGGCGAGAAGATTTCGTGAAGTGGTAAGTAACCAAGCGCGCTCACATGAAATTATTGAGAATCCTACTACTTGGTGCCACGCGTGCTTGAATTTCGATGTATGATATTACTCTGATTTAGCAAGATGTTAGCAAGTATCAATAACCATCCACAATCTAGAAAAGGTTCGATATTTTCAGCGAAGTATCATTCGGGTCTTATTTGAGGTTGCTAAATAGTCAGTCACCAATTCAGATATTGACGATGCACTAATATCTGGGCGAAGGAGTTGAGGAGACAACCGATTGGCGACCTTATATGATGATTTCCCTGGGCGGGGAAGCGAGGGGATGATAGGGATTGATTATGATGTATGGATGTTGTGGGATTTGTTAGTTGAATTTGTTCGTTTGAACTTTGTATACAATACTAAGCTGGTCTTTGGTTATGATAAAGTCAAGTCACGAAATGATGGCGTGGCATGTTTGAAGGGTCATTTGGTGGGTAAGGGGAAGGGGAGGAAGATACGGATAGGATACGTGATGCGTGATGCGTGATACGCGAAACGGCGGTGTTTTCTGTTCTTTTCTTGCAAATTTGAAAATTCCTCAAAGGGCGAGATGAGATGGGAAGTTTAGGGCTGCCTGTCAAAGACGATCGGGCTGATGATAACCGACTGTCGTTCTGGTGGATGAGTGGTATTCATCATACTTAAATCAACTCAGAGGTTTTCATCACAACGTTCCCGCTGTCACTCAAGATACATCCACATATTCACCAACGGTCATCGCCTCATTCTTCAGCATCAAAATACTCAATGTAAAAGTTTAACTTGTTTTTGATTTGCTAACTGTAGATAGTCTGTCAATGAAAATGCAACGCTTTCCGCTAGTGGTCTCAGCTGGTGATCCCCGCTGGTGGTCTACACTAGACACATTGCTAAAGAAGCAAAAGTTGGTTGATTGAATACAAAAATCGGCTCCAGGCAGACCACATCCGAGAAGTTCTTCCATCCCAAATTGTGTATGCCATCGCGAACAGTAACAGCACAATTCTAAAAGGTGTAAATTTGGATGTCCTCCAAACATACACCTCAAACACAAATTACACCACATAGAGTTTCCTCTGCAGGTGAAAATGTCCGTCAGGTAGAAAATTGTGCGACTCGGTCACCATTCAAGAAAAAACTCTGCAGGTTTCGAGAGGTGCAAGTTTCGAGAAGAAAATAAAAGCCAAAGGAAAAGGAAAAGAAAACTGGTAAAAGAACTTTTTGTCATATACCCTACTCCAACAGACAGTATATATGCCTAATAGCATGACCGAAGTCTATGAACTTTTGTGTACGATGACCCATGCTTTTGTCTAACGCCAGCTCATCCGTTATTAGATATACAATGTGCAAAAGAAAAATATCAGACACGGAGAGAAATCTGAGGCCAGGGATGACAGTCAAAAGGTGTCATGCCGTCCATCAGTCGTAATGAATCATTGCTAATGGAATGATAATCAAGCAATCGTGAGCTCGATATTGGTAGTAAAACATGCATCGATGATATTTACGCTTTGCTGCGACTTCTCTTGTGGGGTTGACGTCCCTGTGATGAACCATTTGATTTCCGCTTTCGTTTAGCGACGTCACCAGCGGGACTTGAGGGCATAAGGGCTTTGAGTTTTCGTCGTGGGGTTAGAGAACTTGTGAGAGAATCTAGATGTCCATTTTTGACACCTTTAATTGTGGAGGTACCAAATGCAAGTGCATCCTTAGAGATAGTATTGCTGTTGATAAGGTTTTCGTTTTGTCGATTGAGGCGAAAGGCACCAACATTAGTACCCTTGTCAAGATGTATCAGAAGGGGATGAAGTCCATCGGAAGTGGTTGGTCGGGCAGGGGTAGATGACGGCGCTTCGACCGGACCGTCATTACGTTCATCCTCATCATCTGTCAATGTCGCATCCATGTGAAGCAAGTCACCCCACTGGAGAGGTTCACTTTGGTCTTCGCTTTCATCATTGGATGAACTGCTCGTCGGGCGACCGACGTTATCATCCACGTAAAGGGGGTTTTCGAAGAAGGCCTCTGGGTTACCAGTGTGGTAGGATCCAAATTCTGATGCTCCATCTGACACTGCACTCATCATAATGTTTGCTTGGTTGCTAAGGACTGGGTTGTACTGTTCCATACTGCCGTTTCTAATGGGTGAAGGTGAGTTTTTATCTTGTAGTCTGGTGGGGTCGGAACAGTACATCAAAAGGTCCTTTCCTTGCTCGTCCAATATAACAAAGGGTACATCAGTATTATGATACCAGGTAATGACATCAGGTTGGCCTTTTTTCCGCTGGATTCGAAAACCAAGGCATGGTGGAGGTGCTGGCGAGTCGCCTCTAGGAACGGAGTCGTCGGCGTCTGGACGGTTCTCTCTCCAATCTTCATCATCAGTTGTGTCTCCACCAAAATCATCACCAAGATCAGCTGCAGAAACATTGTTATTAGTATACGGCACAACAACTGGGCTCGGAAATCACAAGCTCAGTTTGACTCCACTTACATTGATACCCAGATGCAACGGAATCATCACTATCACTCCCTTCGGAGTCATCAGAATCATTGTTCCCATTTCCCCATTGTTCCGTGTCCGAGTCAGGATCATCATTATATGTGTTATCATCCAAGCCTCTGGCAAGATGAGGGGGGAGCGCATCTGCACTTAAAAAGGGGCCTTGGGCCGAAGTGTTCGTTTCGAATAGATCGGGATGCCAGTTGACGGATTCATCCTCAGAGATGCTGCTATCTGAATCGTCGTCGGCGAATGTAACCCGCTTTTTGGCACCCTGTATGCCGAGCAGATTGTCTTCAAAAAACCCGGGACTCTCGAGTAATTCTTCCGAGGAATCCTCAAATCCTCCCCATTCTTCATCGTTATTTGTTGCCCGAGGTGTGTCCTGTGCATCGGTATCTTCTTCGATAGTCTCCAAATCGTCATCCTCTTCTAACATAGCAGCTTCTTCATACTGCTCGATCCTTGACCCCCCGGCCCGCCTGAATGCATCGGGCTCGTCATCTGAATCATTGTCGTCGGAATCACTGATCAGATCCACGCCAGCATATGAAGAGTCGGAGGAGTAATCAGTGATTTTCTTGGGCTTCCTTGAGTTTTTTGATCTGGGAGGAGTCTTGAAAGACTCCCGTTGTGTGTTTCGAGACATTGTGGTTTGTGTTTTAATATGATCTGCAAGAAATATTTTGTTGTGGGGTTAATTGCGTTTGACCTAAAGTATCGGCGGTGAGAGTAAATTTGCAGATGTGGAGATGTAAAGGTCCAGAAATAGCAGTGATAATTCTACCAAATATGTCGTGCTGGTATCAATTGAGTGTATCAAAAGATGACCTCGAATTGTGATTAAGCCGATTTTAAAGCTTCTAGGAGATGTGTAAAATTGCAGGTATGAGTAATTTTTGGTATCTTTGTTTGTTCGTTCGAAGAGAGCCTCCTCACCTTGAGAAGGGAAATGGCAAGATTGGGAACTCGATCGAAAAATTGTGATTGAATTTTCAAACTCTCAATTGATATCTTAATCAATCTATCAAATTGGCTGATAGACAGTGAAAGTCTGGATTATCTCGTCAAGATCGAATGTATAAGATTGGGGAAGTTTACTCGTTGGCTGAAAGGACTACAGACATGCCCGGTTGAGCATGCTGTAGTGGGGATTCACTGCTCAGCGATGGCCTGTGGCATTGTCTCGACGAAAATATGAATATGAAGATATACTTATTTGAATAAGTTTAGGGTGACTTCGTTGTCTTTTAGAAGTTGATGAGTTTGGTTGAAGGAGGAGAGGAGAGGAGAGGAAAAGGAAAAAAGAGGAGCACCGACGATATATTAATTCTTGGAGGGGACATTTTCCAACATTTGACGCTAGTACGTATTTGTGCTAGTAAGGTAGATATTAAGCAGCAGATGGCAGATATAGACTGGGATGGTGGGAGCTTTTACTACGAAATTGTGCGTGCTTCTCATTGATCCTTGTCGGTCATAATTTGTGGGGATTGGTTGAAGAAACGACCAACCAAAAAATGATTGATCATAATGATTGGCTAATTCTTTTACTTGACATTCATTTCTCACCGCTACAACCCAAAATAATATAGACTTGGTCACTTTTCTAACCGTCTCATTGGATGAATTGAAAACCGTTTAAGAACGAACACATTAGTTCTACTTACTTACCTACCTAGGTAGTTACACATGTGTTCAAGGGGGAAGAGGAACTAGTTTCATTGGTTCATATCTAGCAATTGATTTTTATGACTTCTTCTCGATCTGCCCCGTCTCTTCTTGAGGCAAGAGGGCGAGAAGGAATTTGTTTTCATTGGTCAACGCAGAAGAATTTCCATGACAATTCGTTCATCCGGAGCGGATCTCCTAAGGCAAAAGGCAAGAGACAGTCTGTTTTCATTGTTTAAATACTTTCATACTTCCTATGGGAGTCACTCAGATACCTAGATTCATGAGTCAAACCACTGCCAAAGGAATTGATAAGAGTCATCTCGAAAACGAAGTAAGAGGCAAGAAACGGATTCCTTCATGTTTATTCGTCATGATCTATCAATTTTCATACCATCTATGAGGAGTCACGCCAAGTCATCTATGGCAGTAGAGAGATGCACGAGCTAGGTTAAGGCATGGTGACTGAAAGAAGTGACATAAGTTGGCGCCTTGCTATTCGTCATAAGAATGTCAATATATGGGGAGGTGGACTTATAGACCTGTAGGCAATAGGTAGGTATGAAAGATCTAGGGCTAGAGAATACCAGGGGACAGGGACTAGGAAGCAGAGAGGAAAAGAGAGAAGTGAAAACAGGAGTGAAATGAGGAAGATTATTGGTGTTGGTCTGAAGCCTCAAAGCTAAAGATATCGAATCATCTATTCAAAAGTAGTCGATGAAAGTCCTGAAAGTGGATATTTTGATACTATTGCGGGCCAATTATGTACAGAGTACAGCAGTCCAGTTTCCTTCTTTACGGAGTACTGTGGGTACAAAACGATTATGCTTCGTACAGAGAGAACTAACAACGCATATCAATCATCTACCTTGTCCTCTGTACCTACGATTGAACTTTGAGGTAGGAATCTTCTTCTCCATACCACGCAGAACATATGATGTATGATGCATGTGCTTCAACATGGCCACTGAAAGAGGAATTGAATTTGGTATGCGGTATTGGCGGCCAATGCCAATATCATTTCTTTCCTTTAAATACCTTATCATATACAGCATACTCCAGTTCATTTGATGGTCAAGTTTGGATACTCCGGACATGTGAAGATTAGATTACTACACGGAGTAGGTAATGTATCTCTACAAACTAACGAGTATTAGGTAGGTACCTACCTTAAGCCGGAGTCGAGATGGTCCCCAAACGGGAACTTCGGTATCCAGAGAGACTTCCGTACCGGCCGACACCTGATCTATGGCATGGCATTGCATGTCATGGTAATTTCTTGTCTAGGTGGGTTTTTTTTATCGAGGAATGCTATATAAGTATTTCTGCAAAAAAGCATTTCAAAAGAATATGTGTTTATCCTGATGGAAGTGGAACAAAGGGATTGTCCATTCCTCGAGATATTGATATTGATTTCTTGGAATCTTTTTGAGGCTCAAATTACTCATATCTCGGAGCTAGCTAATCATCACAACTACCACAATTGCTTACCCGGAGGAGCTCCTCCTGCTCGCCAATGAAATGGCAGTCCGTCATACACCAAGGACTGTATGACTCTTCGTATGACTCCTGTATGAGATTAAGGTACTCTCATTGAAAATCCATTAGATTTCCATCAAGGGCTAGATGTCCAAGGTTACCTATCAACTTGTCTAGGTCTTATGCAGTATTCAAGATCGATATTAAATTCTTGCCGAAAAATCAACCCCTCTTCTCTTCAACGTTCAGCTTCTAGCCCCTCATCACAAAGTTCATAACCCGACACATATTATTAATCATCGATCAATGATTCAATAATTGCTCGAAATAAGTGGAGAAATGCAAGTGGGGGCCAATCAAAGTGGAATTAAGGGTCTTTAATATGCTTGTTTGATTTTTTCGATTTTTTCGATTTTTTCGATTTTTTCGATTCGATTTTCCTCTTTGTCTTTTTTGCCATACCGAAAGCGGTGAGTAGTGAAATTATGTGGGGAAGAAACTAAGCTCTCACAATCAAGTGCACCTGCATAACTTTGTGCGTA
The DNA here is from genome assembly GCA_905066765.1 of Sclerotinia trifoliorum. Classification (NCBI taxonomy): domain Eukaryota; kingdom Fungi; phylum Ascomycota; class Leotiomycetes; order Helotiales; family Sclerotiniaceae; genus Sclerotinia; species Sclerotinia trifoliorum. The sequence continues at coordinate 1,102,647 of CAJHIA010000024.1, forward strand.
GATCCCCTTGGCTCCTCAGCTCCTAAGCTAAGCCCAATCCAGTTCATGAGTGAAGTCTGGTTTGTGTTACTCGAGCACAAACAGGAAACTTTCTAGAAGCTTTTCCTATTAGACATCGACTTCATCCGCTATCTGCCCATGGTAACCATGAATAAAGGTTACTTGAGACAGTGAGTGGTGTATCCCCCCTTTGCATGTCCATCACAACAACCCTAATGGTATCGGAAATAGCATCATCATCATCATCATTATCTTGAGCAAAGTATCAGCTCTGGCCGTGTAATTATGGGTGTACAGACCTTGAAATCATTTCATTGATCTTTTCTCTCTTCCTCATCTCCCACTTCCACTTCCAGTTCCTCCGTCCTCTCTCCTTTTCCCCAACCCAACTTTGCCATCAGTACCTTGGTCCAGAATATTGTCTTCATTGTACCAGCAATTGAAAGTGCGACAACAACAACCCATTTCACCATTTTCGTGGCGCCAAGGTCTTGAAAGTTGCGCTCGATTGAGGGGTTCTGGTTTTCTTTCAATTTGGATTTCGCTGGCTTTGCTTTTGGTGGTGCAGACATGTTTGATTTGTGTTCGGCGTATCTCTGTGGATCAAATGTACTGAGTTTATGTGCATGAATCCTGTTGGTACTTCGTGACGTTGATGGTGAGCTTGAGATAAAGACTCGGAATTTGGAGAGAGCCTTGTACATCTTGAAGTTGTTTCCACGACGGTGCAATATCGCTCAAGTGACTTGTTAGTTTCCTCATTAGTGATCTTTGGGATGGTCGTCATGAATTCATTTGCGTTCGTTATTTGGTGCTGAAGTTATATGATTGTTCATCATCATCGGTGTGCACAGTCGTTTTCGCGACACAGTGAAGAACAGGATCGATTCATTACAGGTCATGAATATACCTATTTATCCCGATGGAATACTCGTGACCATTGTCACACCAACAACTCCTTCATCATAGTTTCTGAGACAGTTATCATGATCTGGAGATGTGTCAAGCGATATCAAACAATGACAATATATATGATTACATTCTCTATATTCATAGTTCACGGGCTTATCTGTGCCACCATAACCTCCTATATTCCTCTTCTCGCGACTTGACTACCTCCTTGGATATAGCCATGGTTCAACTAGCCTCCCTTCCACTATTAGTAAAATATCATTATCATCTTCGGCTGACTTTTCCACTATGGTGTGTTACGATTAAGCTATTGTATTTTTCAGTTTCTTGTCTACTTAGTCATGTGTTTTCGTTTTCATCAAAAACTGTTCGAGGTATAGTTTCTAAATAAACCGTAATATCGAGACCAGGGTATATCCTAGGCGTTGGTTTAACCTTTTCTCAAGGCATCTTTGATCCGTCTACAGTATCGGGTACTTCGTTGCTTCTAAGTTCCTTTTTCTTCTCTTTTTGGGAACTTGTATCTTTGCAATAAAAGAAAGTTGCGATTTTAGAACAGCTTTCAGGAAGAATTTCACATATGTGTGCGAGAATTTTAAGAAGTGTCCAGTACAATCAATGATGAAACCAAATGAATATTTTGGATGAGATTGTTAGAAGCAATTGACGATTAGAGTTAGGCAGAAATATCAAAGGTGGCAATTATACTCACGTGACCGTTAACACAGGTACAAGATTCCAAGTTGTGATCACCATTTCCGCCGAGAAAGCAACGATAAACGATGCCCAATATGGAAGCTGTAATGGCCCTATCAATAGCATCAGCCACTTCATTCAGATTTTCTTAATGGCAGGCAAAATGAATCAAGCTGACAGAAATCCAATAGCGAAGGTCAAAGCTACACTCGACTTCTTCCCGGGCTGGCTTCGTCTCCGGTTTGTTGACTGCAATCAATGGCAGAATAGTGAGGCATCAAGGAGTCAGTAGTTGTATATCAGATGGTCCAGGAACCAAGATCCTCACAAAAGATAACAATCAAAAGCCAGCCCACAGCAGCCGTATGTATACTCAGGCCCCTTTGATGGTTACTAGGCTTGTAAACAATTGCGTTACCCATATTTCATTTCCAGTGGAATAGCCAAGATGCATGCGTGATGACAATAATGAGGTCAACATGTTTATGGATAAAGTGAGGAAGCGTACGTGCACAAACTATTATAGAGATATGGGTGGCTATAGGAGAAAGCTGTGGTTCAATATCAATCAGTATAATTCTACCTAATTACGTCCACCACGATTTTTACGTACAATTGTAAGTGATAAGGCCCCCACAAAACATCCACCAGTCATGCAGTCTTTTCCGGATGAGCTCCGAAGAAAATCAATGAAATTCATGATCCTCTACCCCAACTTCACTGGCTGCATGATTCAAAGGATTGTCCAGCTCCTCACGGTAATACATATTATTATCAGAAAATCATGATCGTAGAAACAACTATTATTACCGCACATAGTGAAATCTGGCTTTACAAATTTCGACATGACCCCTGATGAGGGCGTAAAAGCTACAACGTTTTGAAGTGTGGATACAGGTAGCTGAGGGATTGTCTTGCTAAGAATTTCCGGGGATCAGGAGTAAATTCCATAGTGTTTGAAAGGAGGCCACTAGATGAGATTTGGAAAACTTCAAGGTCCAGAAATAATATGACAAATACTTTGAGATTTTAAGAGAGTGTAATGTTTGTGACTTTGAGTGTTGCCTTTTCATCACTTCCATAATGCTAATAATGGATTTATACAATGCAAATTCAAATTCGTGCATTTCCTACGCGAGGAATGCGGAAGAATCTTTCATTGCATTTGAATATCTTTTCTAAAACATAGACAAAGAGTCACTTAGCTGGGCTTCACTACATCAACTTTCGTCATGGTGGGAAGAAAAGAGGGTTTAAATGCCAGCTCTCCTTCAAATTTCCTCCCACCCTCTTTCTCTCTCACCCTTATGCTGCTCTCCCATGGTCATTGAAATATTCCAAATATTCCTCGAAAAGCCAGAGGCCACGGGCACTAATCCTGACCCTAAGTTTTTCTCAACACCATGTCTAATATCATATTTTCTTGAAACTACAAGCTAGGATGGGAGTATGCTAGACGATTCCCTCCACAACGACAAGACAGGAAGTAAACAGCACCTCCTCACTAATCCCAGACTCCTAAGAACATTCTAAAGCTTCTGCGGAACCCCAGAAACATGGAAATAATTTTCATTTTCCTAGGTTGAAAATATCAAGAATGAAGGTTTAATAATTAGGAATGATAAAGAACCGGATCATCGAGAAGAAGTCCAACAGGCTAGAAAAACCTAATTCCGCACGCCTGAGCAGTTAAAAGAGAGAACCTTTTTAGAATTAATGTGGTTCTATGTGTGCTATGTTTAATTGCGCTCTACTATGCTATTGGTATTTGTAATAGAGAAACCTAATACGCTAGAGGATATAATTGACATCTTATTGATGTTACCAGAAGATGGGTTGGTGGAGGTAGTGTGAGGATATAGCGATCATGCTGAAGCTGAAGACGTTTGGCTTGAATGGGCAATATAGTTTCGTTTTGAACTAAGCCGTGATTCATTTTAATCTCTTGACCTAAGGATGAAGATCTGTTGGTATCTGTGCCGCATCCAGTAATCGCGGCGTAGCTGTAGGTATAGCTCCCTCCGAAGACCTTTCCTCCCATTGAAGACCTTTCCTTCCACCGAAGACCTTTCCTTCCACCGAAGACCTTTCCTTCCACCGAAGACCTTTCCTTCCACCGAAGACCTTTCCTTCCACCGAAGACCTTTCCGCAGGCTCCGTTGGAGGACCTTCAGCTTTTCATGTAAGAATTTAGCAGTCAGATGTTTAATCTTGCTACTGCCCCGGAAAGCCCAGATGTCTTTCATGGAATCTGTGCAGCTCCGCGTCTTTTCGCCATCGGTGTTGTTATATTATCGATGGTACTTTTGTTGTACGGAGATGATGTCTGATGAAGATCCTGATTGAGTTTTAGTTCAGAAGTCCTATTAAAGTTCAATCATTGGTTCAACAAGTATGATTCAATGCATTAATACAGTTGCAAGGCACTTAAAAGCACAAGGAACGTTGTGCGTGCTAGAAGAGAATCGTCTTATTTTTATTTGTATCCTAATTATCGAATTAGTCGTTAACATTGTTCCTGCTGTCGTCCCCCATTTTCCGTGCAGTAATCTGTAGTCATCATTTATTCATTAATCCATCTAATCTTGTTATTCGCAAGAGTAGTCATTTCTCTATCAATCCCTTTCTATTCAAGCCCTACACGTATCTTTCTCTCCGCTCATTGTTGTGTGATACAAAAAGCTCATGGGTCTTCTTCAGTTTGGTTCTGTTATCAACTCATTAGCTTTTTTGTCATTCAGGTAGGGTGCGTATGGCAAACTTACATCTCTGACATAATATTCATTGTAGCAGTTAACATCTGTTGATGGGCTATAGAAAACCAATCCAGTTCCTTTAACCGCTGCAGCTGGGCCGGCAAAACTGCTAATTGTAGCTGATGCAACAATCGCTTGATAAGCTGCTGACTTTGCGTTCTTTGGGATAGTGGTTGTCAATCTGAATGGTGTTTTGGTGGCAACTGAGAGTCCTTCGAAGGTAACAGCTTTTTTGGCGCTGATAACAGCAACAGCTTGCGGTTCTGGGAAGTCGGGAAGAAAGTCTGGGTAATACCAGAAGGCGGATGCGTAGGAAGCAGATGTAACATTGTTGTAGCAGTTGGCGAGGATATAGAGTTCTCCAGTGTCGCGCTTAGCGACTGGAACGGGGGATGAGATGGTGAGGGTGGTGAAGGCCAAGAGGCCAGTGATGAATGAGGCAAGCATTTTCTATGATGTATTTTGGAGATATATGATTTCACCGAACAATGGGTAGTACTTGAGATTTCGGCTAGGAGTTGATGAGGATGATGATGATGATAGATAGATGTTATACAGAGGCAACGCTTTCTTATATACTTCTCAAACAACGTACTTTGGAACAAGTCCTTTTGACGGAAAATAAAAATCTCGTCCCTTCCGCTCTTCTCAACAAGTCTGGACCCTACCTCCGTGTTCAGATATGACCTTGCGAGCTTCTGTATAGCACATACCAGGTCGGCTTGCAATAACTTCAGAGAATTCTTCCATAGAACTCCACTGCTGCAAACACACATCATGAAGCCGACAGCAGAATTCCGTACCTGTAGATCCATCGACCCACCATCCATCCGTTGATATTCTGAGCGGAGGCTGGGAATAAGCTGGGTCCAAACCTAGGCCCTGGCTTCCGAGAAAAAAAAAAAGGACTCGCAGACTTTTACTTTGCACAGCCTATCGACCGCAGCCAATTGAGCATTGCTGCATTTCGATGCATCTCGCATCCATGTATTAGGACTATAATATGTAACTAAGTAAGTCTTCGAGACTCTGAGCAAATAGAAGCCTTTCTACGAAGCGGAATCACATGTGAAGAGTAGCCGAAGGGTGCAGCTCGCTTGGCAAAATACGGGCAATTTGATTCATGCAAGAGAAAGATCAGGAACGTTATCGATATTTTGCACATGCTACTTTGGCATATTCCGATGAAAACCACGATGGATGGATAATCCACTGTCTGAACCCCTTCTAATCTAGCGTTGAAGAAAACCATCGGGATTATCAAAACCCCTGTTTACGGCGCGATTTGACAGCAGGAGGTAAAAAGACACATCAGTTTCACGCGGAACACTAAGAATTTTGTCCCTTTAGATCACTAATTATGTAGCGCTTGTTTTATCGAAATGGGCATAGTTTGAGGTTAATCTTTATCTAGAAAACCGATGTCCCGCTGCCATCTGATAAGCGAATTCTACCTCGGTCTAATGTCCAGAAACGGCTGTTGTGTTGCATAACCTAATTCATCAACCAAGCAATAGCGCTAATGCGGAACATGTTACTAGCTGCTGGTCTGGAAGCTTGTCTACTCTGTACAGAAGAAATTTGGTTCGCAGCACAACTAGAACGTTAGGAAATACTTGAATGCTTGTGGTTGTCTGGTATAGCTGTTTTTTTTTTCTACGTTGGAAAGTATGTGTGTGTTATAATTATTAGTACGTGGTAGGCTATGCTGTCTGAGAATCGACTCCATGTAAGATCTGAAGTGTCGGTCAGGTTGCTATAATAGTTCACGATGGAGAAGCCATAGATAGAATACGGAGTAGTATAAAGGGTTATTGCTATAGGTGTGAAGAGGGTTGATTTATCATTATCGTACGAGTAAAACTATATATAGCCCCACTAGAATTGCACCTGCTGTATTAAACCATTAACCTTATTTTGGAAATCGTGATACTACTCTCGATGAGGCATTTCCAACCAATATGGGTCGTTGCCGCCCTCAATCGTGGATCCATAAAATAAACTCGAACCGGATCTCGGCCTAGACAAAAGTAACTACGGTTAGATCCGCCAGGAATATGCAGCGAGTTACTGCAATGTACCTTGTTTAGAAGGTGGGTTTGGCAGACTTAACGGTCCATACTTCGTATAGCCTCAGAATCGTAGCTCCAATGATAAACTAGTCGCCTCCACCACAAGCAAAGCATAATTAAAGGTAAGATCTTATCTTGCAGCCAGAAAGTTTAAAACCCCGACAACAGTATTAAAGAAGAAGGAGAATCTCTAAAATGGGGCGATTAGACCAATGAAAATGGATATTTCCTAGCGTTCAGAGTTTTATCTTCCGTACTTATTGACCGCACGAGTATCCGAGAGGGACGGAGTCTACATTGATTGCTGTCAATTTTCTATCCTTGTTTACCTTTTTTTTCTTCTGCACTCAACATATTTTTTTCCGGAGAAATTGATTCTTCAAAATCCGCGCATTCATGTTCTTTGGATGGCATTTCTCCGAAGAATTCCTATCTGTCTACAGTGACCGGAAATGGAAACAGCTGGATTTCGATAGCGGTTGAAAACAGCGCCCCATGCATGGTACTGTTAAATGATATCCACAATCTCATACGCCCTTTACGAACAACAACATTTTCCAGAAACACTTTCCCAAATATCTTTCAATCGATCAAAGAATCTAAGGCTTTTTTCCTTCTCCTCATCTGCTTGCCGATCAAGCATCTCTGCAATTCTCCTTTCCTTCATTGCCTCCGAGCCATCTCCCTTTAGTTCCAATTCATGTCCTCTTTCTTCAATCTGCCGTTCTTGAAAATCCGAATTCACATCTCTAAAGCTTTTCTCCCCCTCTCCTTTCACTTCCTCCGCAACAACAATCGATGTTCTCTCTTCGATCCTCGATGTTCTTAACCCAGCACTAGAACCAAATCCGAAATCTCTGACTATGTTCAAGCCTGGTAGGTCGATACTAGGATGACCAAAAGTTTCTTCCTCAGGAAGTGACAGTATCAATGAAGTTTTAGATCTAGATACAGGCTCTGGTCCTCCGGTTCTGCCGATTCCCAGTGGAGAAGTCGGGAACGAGGCCAAGGCATCCGGGGTGAGAGTTTTATTAATTTCTGCTGTATTGGAGAAGTATTTGGTAGAACCACTCAAAGATGTTGTGTGAAGAAAAGAAGCTCCGGGAGTAGAAGGTCGAGAATAAGCCCGTGATGAGGGTTTCAGAATCGGAGGTTCTTGGCGTGTCATCTTCCTGGGCTTTTAATTTACCTTTCCGCTGTCAAAATTTGGAATTGAAATTCCAAGACTGAAGGGAGAAGATGAAAATAAGACCAATGATTGAGTTGAGCTTGGTTTGGGAGGTTAGGAAATTTTTAATCGGCACATCTTGTGGATGTTGAATCTTACAATGTTACATTTGTCAATCAATGTCTTTGTCTGGGAAATTGGTGTGACGGGATTTCCTTTCTACGAGATTGAAGTTTGAGTTTGTCCTCGAGAGTTTTGAAATTGCGACAGAGAGTCCAGTAATCCGAACTAGCAGACTAATTCGGGTTTTAAATGTTTTTAGTCGGTTCAAAATTCAAAATGAATCCAACATTTCAACCACTTCGAATAATTCAACTAGATCAATAGATCGAAAGCCTCTGATTGTCGGACCGCAATCCGGATTACTGGAAATCTGAGCAACGATAGATTAGCATCTAGTACGACTGACTAGTGATTCGTGTTGAATAAGCTCAAATCGTTGATTTGTATCATTTTTTAGATGCTACCACAACGTTTGGTAACACTACAATATATCCGGTGTAGAGATTTCAATCTCAGTCGGCTGGTAGTGGCATGTTTCATGCTTTCAGATTTAAAGCTTCGTACTGGTAGGCATATGGGAAACAGAAACTAGAGTGGTCTGCACTGGGAGGGAGGAAGGATAGGGTAAGGAGAAGCGAAATTTCACTTGATTGTTTGTTGTCGGATTTTGTATTATTTAATAATGTTGATATTCCAAGCCTCATAAATAGCCCATAGTTGAATAATGACATCTTCCCACATCCAACGGTTCCTGACCGAGGCTGTGGCTGTGATACAGATTATCGCGAAGTAAAAATATGGAAAAGATGATTTCTCAAACCCGAGATTGAAACATATTTTAGGTTCGTCATTTGCAAACTGATGTAGAGAATTTACCAACAGGGGTTTTGAGTAAAGTCATTTTAAGCAAATTGAAGTATATACATCAAGAATCTTCTCTGTACATGTGGAAGTATAACCTCGCATTCTGAATAAAACCACTAGGATTGATTTCAGTCATGCGCATGATCTATGTAGGACGAATTTAACATAGCATCTGCAAACCACATTCAATACAATTCATCCATTTCATATATTACTCCACTCAAGTTATTTTGATATAGAAATTATGATGTTGATATTTCATACTTTTAATGTCCATATTTCAGAATCTCCACTCTTGCGATTCATCCCATGTCATGTCACCCCAACCTCAAGGGTCTGGTCATGACTTTAATCCATTTTGGTACGACCGTCCCAGCCTTAAAGAATTTCCTTTCAAGCCCACTTTAATACCCAATCACTCGTCCAAGCGCCATCACTTGTAGAATTACTCAATCCCTTGACTGCAAGTACTTGGCTAGTAGAATTGTATGTCCATCCGCTGGTGAGATCAGCACCATTCCAGTTAACATCGGTAACTGGTGACGATACACCCATGACTGTGATATTGGCAAGCGAGTTACTGTCGACGTAACTACCTCGTCCTGATGCGTATAGTGAATTTTTCGTCATCGAGAAATCAACCCAAAGAGTAGCATTGGGAGTTACAGATTCTCCATCGTCCAGATACAGTTCGCCACTAGCCGTTCCTTCCAAACTGGATGCAACCAACAATCCCCAAGGATTTTTTCTGCATTTTTGAGTCGTCAATGCGGGCTCCTGAATTGGAAGAATGGCACCACCACGGATATAAACTGGAATATGACCGAGTGGTGCGTCAATTGTGATGTTTTGACCAGGGGATGAGGTAACCGCAGACTGGTTATACCAATCATACCAGACCTGCCCCTTCCCAGATCCAGGGAATACACCATTGACGGAGGTAGCGCCTTGCTCCAAGACAGGGGTTACCAGAATGTTTGGGCCGAGTAGAAACTGTCGATCTGCAGAGGCGAGGGTGGGATCATTGGGAAATTCCCAGGCTAGAGCCCGCATCACGGTTGAGCCGGTGGAATGTGCCAAGTAGAACGTAGTATAGATATATGGGAGAAGTGTATATCTGATCGTAGTAGCAGCCTTAGTGGCATCGATGACGGATGCCCACACGTATGGCTCTTGTGGATTGGCAGCCAAAGTATTATGGTTTCGGTAAAATGGAAAGAAAGCGGAGAGTTGCATCCAGCGATTGCAGAGTTCTTCGTCACTATTGCCGGAGAAGCCACAGGTGTCTGCTCCGAACATGGGAATACCGAATAAAGAAAATGAGAGAGCTTGTGGGATAGAGAAGAACATGTAGGCCCATAGAGAATAATTATCACCTCCCCAATGTCCAGCCCACTTACCAGATCCTGCAAAAGTAGAACGGCCGATAATAAATGGACGTTTAGTTGGGAAGACATTGCGGAGGGCGTTATACGTGGCGTTTAGAATTTGGGTTCCGAACAGATTATGGTAGTCATATTCTTGAGTTCCACCATGATGTGTCGCATTTGGTGACACTGCATGAACATCTAATGCTCCTTGGAAATTGTTAATGGTGTATGGAGGATAAACTATATCGCGGAATCCTGGTGTTGGTGTTGTGCGGATATAAGTCGTGGAAGATGATGTTGTTGCTGTCGAGGTAGCATAAGCTGAGGATTGACTGGCAGAGGCAGAAGATGCAGATGCGGCTTCAGTAGCATTAGTGAGATTAAATCCTTCCGGATAGTTGAAGTCGACATTCCCTGGTTCGCCTGGTAGAAGAAATGGTGGATGGACAGGATTGAGAGTGAGATTGTTGCTCCCGCATGAGCCAACACAGAAAGAAGAAACTTCACTCATGTCAATCCAAATGCCATCGAAGGAAAAATTTGAATGCCATGTTGTAAGTTCATCTATCCACCATTTGTATGCTCCTGTGCCATTCAACACCGACCCAATCCAATCAGGGAAAACCGTGTAACCGGGCCATACACTTCCTATATACAAACTACCATCAGGATTCAACATAAAACTGTTGGTTTCATTACCACGACTGAATGGTGGATACGCATCGCTTGCATTTTCGGGATTAGGAATGTATATTGCCGAGTCAACGATCGGAACAATGTGCTGTCCATTTCCGTGGAGTTTTGAGAGGAATTCAGCTCCTTCAGAATGCCCAAACCTGCCTTCGTCAACCTCAAAGTCGCGATATTGATTCATGTAATCGATATCTAACCAAATGGTCTCTAATGGAAGACCAAAGTTTGCGAAATTGTCAACAACCTTGCCGAGTGCAGTCCAGTTCGAATAGCCCCATCGACATTGGTGATACCCGAATGTAAAATATTGTTGCATAGCCGGAAGCCCAACAGCACTCATTTGATATGCCTTTGTAACCTTTTCTTGTGTTGGCCCAGCATAGAAGTACAGATCAATACTCCCCCCAAGTGTCCTCCACGTGATGTTTGATGGTTTCATCAGAACTTCTTGGCCATGAGCATTTCGTTGATAGACACCATGAGTGTAAGAAACATAATCTGCAGTGGTATCCGTTGCATTTGCGACATAGGTCATGTTTCCCGTAGCCGCATCAATCTCGTAATATCTTGTATCGAGATATATTCCGTGATCGCCATATATGTTTGCATCGATGTTATCGCCAACGTCGGCGGCCCAGAAAGTTCGTGTAAAGTTGTTACCCATACGAAACCCATGGATGGATTCTCCTAATCCATAAAGATTGTAGTTCTCTGGCAAAGAACTAGCAAACTCGATAAATTGGTTCTCGTAAACCAATTTAGTACCCACGGTGGAGAAAAGAACATCCCCCGTAGATTGACGAAATATAGAGAATGAGAATGTCGGATCATTACTCCACAAAAAGCTAAGATCACTATCTAGAGTGGTAGAGTTCGCATCGGCATCAATAGAAGGTTTCTCGACAAGTGACTCTGGGAGGATAAACCAGGAGCTGTTTGAAGGTCCAACATAAGTAGGGACAATCCCCACGTGAAGACGATCTTTCGATTGGTACTCCACTGTCAAATTGAGGAAATCGATATCCGTCCCATAAACATTGCAAGCATCACCAGCCAATGACAGAGAAGCCGTCAATCCGTAAGAGGTTCGCTTCACATTGGATGCAGTATACCCCGGACAAACATCTTGTGGATTAATTGCCTGCGGATCGTGGATGTTTGGAATGATAGGTGCGCTGGCATCAACTGAAGCTGGGAGCGTGTAAACGGGACGATAACTTGTGGTAGTATCTGCTTGTGATGATATTGAGTTTTGAGCAAGAGTGGTATTTAAAAATGCCGTGGCAAATGCAGCAACTGTGACACCAAGCTTGCCTCTCATTGTTCTTTGACTACCTTCAGTGTAGTAATGAACAAAGTGAAAAATGAGAAGCAAGGGGACAAAAGTCCATAAGCCAAAGTATGATGGAGAAATTGAGCAATAAGGAAAGAGAGAAGTGATGAACGTCTCGGGAGAATAAACGAGTGAGTTTATATAAAATGAACACCCCTCCCCCGCACTCCGCCCAAGACGAAACCCGCCAAAAAGAATGTTCCGTAGTAGATCGACCCACGTCATCTATGAAGAGATCTACTAGAAAAAGGTTGAAGTGCGATACGACTTTTGGATGCTGTGGATAGAACTTCGACACCTGTTCATATAGATCACGCACAGAAGGACCGAAATGTTATGTATGTTATGTTATTCAAGGAAATATAATTAACTAGTCCGTACTCGAGTAGTACTTTTGATCAAATCAAGTGACATATTTGATGTCATTAAGCCATTAGATCCTTTGAAGCATCCAATGGTAAATTCTTTGACTTGTATTGGTCGTCAAGGGGGCAGTCTGTGCTGTCTTTGAAGTTGTTGGCTTCCTTCTAAAGAGTGCGAATAGTTTTTAGTTAGTTGGGAACTAGAGACGGGGAGTGAGGTTGGTTGGTTTTGGTTGGTTGGTGGTTGGTGGTTAGGCTTTCAGTGGGGGAATCGAGGGACATTTCAGCGAGTAATTTGTGTAATTTGTGTAATGTGGGGGACTGGATTGGGGTGAAGCGGAGTCGACTGGGGAATTAAATGCGGATCGGCAAAGCGGAAAAGGTTAAACCATACTCATAAGCCTTAAGGTTACGGAGTACTTGAACCTAAACCAGAGTTTTACTAGGTTGTATTGATTGAATTTTCGCGAAGAATATAGCGAAAACAAAGCCGAGAATGTAGCGAAAGAAATAGCGAAGAATGTCTAATGAAGAATATAATGAAGAATTTAATGAAGAATTTAATGAAGAATTTAATGAAGAATATAATGAAGAATATTCGAATACGTGGAGCGTCAAAAAGCTCCTATGTTGTGCCCGTTGAATCCAATGGGCTTGGCTAGACTACTCCGTACAGCAAAGGGATTCATCTGGAAAATGAGTACTCCGCATGTGAAAAGGATTGATGATTTTGACAAATTATCGATATTCGTGTCGCCTAGTGGTTTAGTTAGGTCACCACTCTTCATCCTATCCTACTTTTGATCGATCAAATCTTCATTTTCTTGGGATTATTTATTTCGTACATTTGCTGAATCCCTCGTTCAATCCAAAAGTTTATGATGAATCGGAGTAAGCTTCGTCTCCCCATGTGACGAACAAATGATCAATGAGCATTCAAAATTCCAGCTTCCAAGTTGCTGATATTAAACATGCTCACCTCTTCTTGCTCGTGGGAGATTTGATGAAACTCGAATGTTCGTTGAGCAAACTATTTCGTTGGGGAACTGCGACCAGCTCATCCCATCCCATCCCATCCCATCTCATCGAGATAAACGAACTGAAAAAGGTACATGCCGCGTGTCAGGTCATACCACACTTTCTCAGCCACCTTGGGGATTGCAAAGCTCAAACTCTGTGATATGCTGAGACTACCGGTCAGAAGTTTCCCCATGGAAAGCCTTGAGAAATTGCATATGCTGTCGAAAATTCTCATCTGGTTTGAGCTACAGGAGACGGGACTATGGAACAACACATCGGTTACGCAACTGTTCCGAATTGAAGTTGACAGCATGTTCATTGATGTTGACCCTTTCTTATAAAAGATAAGATACTTCGCACGTCGGCTGCCATCTTGAATTCCGCGTTAGCGAAACATTCCAGTCACCGATGCTTTGGAAAGTTAAACATGGTCATCCTGGCAACATGATTCATCGACGTGATTGATTACCGTATGGGGTTATCGTGTGTAAATTTCGTGGTCTTTTATCCTCTCGGCTTTACAGAAGTTTGTTCAAATACTGCAATCTATCGTGGGCTAGATTGGAATGGAGGTCTACCTTCGCTGGGCCTTTGCTTACCAACTACGCAAAGCCAAGAAATGTGGACAAATTTTTCACATGTAAACCTTGATATCGGGATAAGGTTTATGGGGGTGTGGAGGGTTTCCACAAATCGGATAAGTTTTGCAGCTTCACGCCGTTTTTCCACTTTTTCACTCCGTGTACAAACTGTCATTGCGGTTTGCTGAACAACACCAGCAGTTGGTACTACTGGTACACGGCAGTCTTACTTGCTTATTGAAGTTGCGCAATTATTCTCTGCTGAACATTGTCCTAATGGTCCGGGACGAGCCAGTGGCTTGTTTGTACAATGCTTTACGGGGACTAATTGTGTGACAAGCGAGGCCAATTGATTTTTATTTGGCTTTGCCAAGTTTCTGGGGACTGGAAAACATTTTGATTTCTATATGTGTACGACCCACCATCGTCGTTGAATCATTTGCCATTTGAGTTCATCTTCCTGCAAACTATCACGTCTGGAAGCCTCGGCATTATCCTACTTACATCTCTCTTCTGGGAAAAACTTAGCTTCGGGCCCCGATGTATCATTATTGCGTGCTGTGGTAAAGATTTGTGTGATGACTTCAGCAGGCCTGGGGAATATTAGGTTTTTTTTGGACAAGAACTAGCATGCATGTTTCATAAAGTTCTGCAGAATTCCCTGGCTCATCCAACAACAAAAAGGTTTATTTTTGGTGGTCGCAGTGGATCATCCTTTCATCATGGCCTCGAAGAAGTGAACAAAAGTGGAGATCAAATATCGGTCTTGATCAACGTCCCAACTAACTTTGTATTGGTGATGTCGCATGATCGAGCATTCGAGAACCACAGCATCTATTATTGCACGTCGCCGCCCAGTAGCACTCTACTACCTTGCGTTGTTAATTTCAAATATAGTTCAAAAACCTTCGTGCTTAGCAATCCTCTTTCCTGATTGGCTTGGGATGAAAAGATTCGTGTTACCCTAAGCTTTTATTAGCATGTCAACAGCTACTCCGTACTTAAAGGGGCAGGAGGGCTATTGTCTCGGCTTCATATCAAATGGGTAATCCATGTTTTTAATAGCCGTGTAGAAGCTCTGATTTGGTTGATCCATCGAGAAGATGGGTCCCATTCATATTACGCTGCAATGATTTCCAACATCCCTTATGTGCCTGGGCCAACCTGTTCTGACTATAAGAATGCCTTCCCGCTCACCATTTTATCGTTTTGGTCACCTCAGCTTCTTTGCAAACGAGCCTATCAACCTGTACAGCAAATTGCGCCAATATGCAATTGGCAGCATTTCTAAGCCTCGCGGGCTTGGTTACGGCCCAATGTCCGTACGGATTTGACACACCACTCCAAAAGCGTGAATCTGTTGATGCTCAAGCCAGTAGTTCTAGTTTCTTGAATCAATTCACAATTAACGATACCGATGCATACTTTACCACCGACGCAGGTGGGCCCATACAAGAGAACACTAGCTTGAAAGCTGGGGAGAGGGGTCCAACGCTACTTGAAGATTTCATATTTCGTCAAAAGATACAGCACTTCGATCATGAAAGGGTATGCCCTTCTTCTCTCTTCAACTAATTGTTCTCCTAACTTGTTTCATAGGTACCGGAACGTGCCGTGCATGCTAGAGGTGCCGGTAAGCATCGTATCCCATGTCTTATGGATAGATAATTGACATTCATATAGGCGCTCATGGTGTTTTCACAAGTTATGGAGATTACAGCAATATCACCGCAGCTAGCTTTTTGAGCGAACAAGGCAAAGAAACGCCTGTTTTTGTGCGGTTTTCCACGGTCGCAGGAAGTAGAGGTAGTGCTGACACTGCGCGCGATGTCCATGGCTTTGCTACCAGGTTTTACACTGACGAAGGGAATTTTGGTAAGCTACTCCCTTTCGATACTATTGGTAAAGAGGACTAACGAGAAATTAGACATTGTAGGGAACAACATTCCCGTTTTCTTCATTCAGGATGCAATCCTATTCCCTGATTTGGTTCATGCCGTCAAGCCATCCCCGGACAACGAGATCCCCCAGGCCGCAACAGCTCATGACTCTGCTTGGGATTTCTTCAGCCAACAACCAAGCTCACTTCATACTCTCTTTTGGGCCATGGCTGGAAATGGAATTCCAAGATCATTTCGTCACATGGATGGTTTTGGTATTCATACATTTCGCTTGGTCACTGATTCCGGTAGTTCCAAGTTGGTCAAATGGCATTGGAAGAGTAAACAAGGAAAGGCAAGTTTACTCTGGGAGGAAGCCCAGGTATTGGCGGGGAAGAATGCAGATTTCCACAGAAAGGATTTATGGGATGCTATTGAAAGTGGAAATGGTCCTGAATGGGAGCTAGGTATTCAAGTTGTGGAAGAAGAAGATGTCTTGAAGTTTGGATTTGATCTTTTGGATCCCACGAAGATGATACCTGAAGAGCTTGTTCCAGTTCAGAAAATTGGAGTTATGAAGTTGAATGCCAACCCGAGAAATTATTTCGCGGAAACTGAGCAAGTTATGGTGAGCAATGAATCTGCATTTTGTTGCATATTATACTAATCCTGAATATTGTAGTTCCAACCAGGACATATCGTTCGTGGTGTAGATTTTACGGATGATCCTCTTCTTCAAGGACGTATCTTTTCATACCTAGATACGCAGCTCAATCGCCATGGGGGACCAAATTTCGAACAACTCCCTATCAACCGCCCACGCGTACCAGTCCATAACAACAACCGTGATGGTGCAGCACAACAATTTATCCCACTTAACACCGCTGCATACTCTCCAAATACTCTCAATAATGCCAATCCAAAGCAAGCAACCCAAAAAGATGGCAGGGGATTCTTCACAGCCCCTGGAAGAACCGTCTCAGGCAACCTAGTAAGGACGGTCTCGTCAACCTTTTCGGACGTTTGGTCTCAACCTAGATTGTTTTATAATTCCCTCATACCAGTGGAACAACAATTCCTCATCAACGCTATTAGATTCGAAACTTCGCAACTCACATCTAAAGTGGTGAAATCGAATGTTCTCATTCAACTAAACCGCGTTTCGCACGATCTCGCCACACGTGTTGCTGCAGTCTTGAACCTACCTGTTCCGGAAGCAGATGATACTTACTATAATGATAACAAAACTTCTTACGTTACAATATTTGGAAACGAACTGCCAACCATTGCGACACTTAATGTCGGAGTTTTGGTGTCTGTCAAAAACAATGGAAGTTTAACGCAAGCGTCCAATCTGGCAACCGCATTTTCGACATCCGGTGTGAATGTGAAAGTCGTGGGGGAGGTCTTGACATCTGGAGTAGATGCTACTTACAGCGCCTCGGATGCGACACTATTTGATGGTATCATTGTAACCGATGGTGCCGAGATACTATTCACAAATGGATCAAAATCAACGTACTTCCCTGCCGACCGTCCTCGTCAGATCTTGTTAGATGCGTACAACTGGGGCAAACCTGTGGGAGCTTTAGGAGTTGCTAAAACGGCGTTAACCGTTGCGCAAATTTCTTCTGGAGCAGGCGTGTATAGTAATGCAACGGATGTAAATGCGTTTGTTAAGGATTTCGAAGCTGGATTGAAGACATTTAGGTTTGTTGAAAGATTCGCTTTGGATGATTAAGGCAGAATCCACCTAGCCAGGGAATAGTCGAATGGATGGCGAACTTTGTACCTAATTTGTAAGATCTGTATGTATTGTTTATGATTTTAATCATGGCTTATTCTTTGGTTTTCGTGTCATGACTTGCTGTGGTATCTCACATTTGATTACAATATTAACCTTGAGGACCAAACAACTTACCAGCCCACTCAACATTTCCTTCATATCGTAACCATGAGTGACGGGAGTAATATACGGACTAATTCCAAGACCTCCGCTGTAACGAGGCCTGCCGCATTTTTCAGTATAGAAACTATTTTCGTTGGAGTATTTTAAATTCCTTTCCCGAATTGGTATATTCCACTCAATATATGGATTCCAGTAACTCGAATGGACAGTTGGATATATTACAGTGGATATGTACTGTGGGACATAGCATTATTGTTTAAATGTATCAATGTAATACCCATTGCTTCAGTATCAGACACCACAACACTAAATCACACTACTCCCATCACTGAAAACTGGTCTTGTATTAAACCATGAAAAAAGATTTGTTCGATGAAGGGAATCAATGTCCGGGCTCAAATATCACCTTGTGCACTTGCATTTTATTAAAAATATCATATCCTTCCACCGCTTGACTTAATGGCATGATTTTATTAGTCATGAAGCTGTATTCTGTTAGAATCCTAAGGCCGGAGTCACCGAGATCGAGTAACTTACTCGAGTTTATGCTGATTCTTTTTCAGAACTTCCATAGCTTGAGGGAAAACACTTCGAACAGGACATCTTCCGAACTGTGATTTCACATTTTTCCCATACGCCTCGCTTCCTGACCAAGGAATGTCCTCTTGCTGCACACCTGTAGTTTGCGGCTGATTAGCAGAGAGATTTGTCTTAAGCTAAGCTGTCAATAGGTCAACGTACCAAAGCTCGCGATGTTTCCCCACGGCCGCAATAAGTCGAATCCAGTTCTCAACGCATCTGCATGACCCACTCCCTCAATTACGCAATCGGCGCCTCGTCCATCAGTCAATTCCTTCACTCGCTGCGTCAATCCTTCTTTATTCGTCTGGTCATTCCAAGGTTCAGCGCCCAACTTCCTGGCCAATTCCAACCGACTTTCCACACGATCAATGGCTATCACGAATTTCGGTTTATACTCCAAAGCGTTGATCAGCGCACAAAGACCAACTGGCCCACACCCAATTAAAACCACAACACTGTTGCTTATGGTTTCTGGTGACATTCCATCAAAAGCGTTTCTAGCCGCGAAATATCCAGTGGGAAAGATGTCCGCCATCAAAACCAACTTTTCCTCATCAATACCACCAGGTACTTTTACAGCCGTGGTATCTGCCAATGGTACTCTCATGTACTCAGCCTGACCACCATCAAGTAAAGGACATCCGAACAACAAGGATTTCTCACATCGCGAGGAATATCCTCTCGTGCAATAAAAACATTCACCACAAGACACGGTAAAGGGCATGACGATCAAATCGCCTTTCTTATGTGTCTTTACGTCGCTACCCAATTCAACAATTGTACCTGTAGTCTCATGACCCATGATGAAGCCTGTTTTAGAGGCTTGGTGTCCTCGAAAAACGTGGAGTTCACTGTAAGAATATGTCAATCTCCAACCTCACATGTAGAGCCTTACACGTCAAGGTAACTGACCTTCCACATAGTGCCGAATATTTAACTTTGACAATTACGTCGGTTTGATCAACGATTTTGGGGATGGGACGATCCTCAAGTCGAACATCCAGAGTACCGTGAAAAACAACGGCTTTCATAGTATCTTGGGACATTGTATCAAAGGCTTTGATGCTTCTTGTTATGATGTTGGGATATTTGAAAAAGGCTATGCAGAAATTGAAGGATCATTCATGTATTGGATAGGATAGCGCTATATGTGTGTGAATTGTCTCTTTTAATGATGGATTTTCTAAAATACCTCGGAAGCATTGTTTTATTGATTAGGTAATTACTCCAATAACCCCGCCATTGCCGAGGCGGGATCACCATCTCGAGGAAGGGGTAATTAGCGGGGAAGAACTTGGGGCTTCACGATTCCTATCCAACGCGGAATTAATATATCCAGTCAACCAACATTGCCAAGAGGAAGGACCATCGCCACCAGAGCTCATTTGTTCAACGGAAGTCTGCAGGTATGATCCTACGAGATGTAATGTTTGTAATACGACGAAGTGGCCACCAAAAGCGGGGTTGATCATTTTGCAACGATGATAAGAATTACTCATTTCCTTATCATATTACAAATCTCGCACAATATCACTTCTTCTTATACCTCTGTCACAATCCAAAGTTGAACCATCAAATTACACATACACATATATGCACACAGAGCTACAGGTATAACTACAATGGCAGGAATACAACGAGCTCTCGACACAGGCGCAGTACCAGGTCATATTTCCAATGTCTGTCCCCCTGGAACGAAAGCATATCTACTCGAACTCGGATGGCTGGAATGTGATGAAGGGTTTGTAGTGAGAGGTGGTAATACATCATTGAAATCTACAGAAGGAGAGAACTTTGTGAACAAAAGAAGAGAGTTACCAGTGTATGCTGTTCTTATTGACCATCCTTTTGAAGGTGTAATACTCTGGGAAACGGGATGTGGAGCTGATTATCCCACGGTTTGGGGTCCAGATATAGTGGATGTTTTTGCACGGGTCAAGTATGAACCTAGACATGAACTGAAAGCAGCAATTGAAGCCACGGGACACAAATTGGAGGATGTTAAAAAAATGTAAGATCTTACACCACCTCTAACCAACGCATGGAGAAGATATACTCACATGATTGCAGAATTCTCGGTCACATGCACTTGGATCATGCAGGTGGATTGGATCAATTCTTGGACAGAAAAGATGTCGAGATCTGGGTACACGACAAGGAGTTGAGGTCGGCATTTTGGTCAGTTGCTACTGGTGCGGATGCAGGCGTTTACTTGCAGCATTATATGGATGTAAGCTCGATCTTTTATTCTTCCGGGAAGTATCACAAGTGCTGATGTCAAGAAGTTATCCTTGAATTGGAAAACGTTCGATGAAAGAACCTTGGACTTTTGTCAGGGAATTACTCTTCATCATCTTCCAGGTCACACGGATGGTCTTGTGGGAATGCAACTAAACCTTCGTGAAACCGGAACGTTTATATTTATCAGTGATCACTGCCACGTCATCGAAAATGTAAGGACCTGCATCCGTTAAGATCAATATCCTGCTGATAATCTAATAGTGGCGAGATGGAGTACCTCAGGGATGGCTCGCACGGTATGAAATGCTCGATACTAACGAAGCAGACTACAAGCTAACATGAAGCTACAGTGATCATCCAGCCTGGTTCCAAAGTACCCAGCGATTGAGGCGTTTGGAATCTACCACCAAAGGTCAAGTGATACCAGGGCACGATAAAGAAACATTCTTGCAACTTCAAGGTGATATCAATAGTAGAGGGGGTTATCTAGAGTAACCACATTCCATGGCGCTCAAAGTAAGCAAAATATGTGGATGTCAGGCCACATCAGGGTCTGTATACATCTGTAGAACAAGCGACATATTCTTCTCTGGCATGGCTGTATTATTTTTACCTTTACTTCTGAAATTGTTGCAGTATGAAGGGTTTGGTTATCGGATTTTGAAAAGACGAGGCAATCCACACCTGTCACTGGCGACTGCCACATTCATATTCTAGCACCTATCTTTAGGTGAGCCAAAGAAGACATATGGTAAGGTCTGAGCTCTTTCACTATGCTTGATACTGAAAAAGTGAAACTTCAGAAGCAAAGATCCATCATATAAAAGTACACCTTGGGGGTGTACAGATGTAAGCTTATTAGAAAAGAATGGGGTCAAATGAGATGGCCAGGTCGTTCGTGTAGGTTGTTTAGAAAAAGAAGGTTTCTATTTTCCTCTGGCAGTTATGCCACTCAAGGGAGGCGAAACATGAATACATCATACAGGGGATTTTGCAGTATCTGAGGAGTATGCATAGTACTTTTATATTCATGATTTGAAGAAATACGAAGATAGTATGAACCGAACATCAGTTGTGTAGATTTGGCATGGCAAACGGCGGTGTTGTTATCTTCCTTGGATGCTTCAAGTTTTGAACTAATTCGTGCCAAAACTTGTTTCGCAAACCGATAGTCCCCGCCTTTCAAAGGTTCCTCCGAATGGCAAAGATGTTGCTTAAATGGATTCGCTCGCGCTGAATGTAGAGTTTTAATGGAGAATGAAGGTTCAAACAAATGATGATACGCTGCTAATTATGTGCCCAGAAGAATTTTGCGCTTCTCTAACTTGAAGGCCATCATTATTCTTCTATATCAGTCCAATCTTTAAACATCCTGTTTGCCCGCGTTGACCACTTTTGTAATATTTCCAACTGACCTGTCGATCTTTCTTCAAATGCGACTTCACGAACGCTTCCCGAATGGTGGCCAGAGAGAAGAAAGTCGACAAGACATTTGAGTAGGTGTTTCGCTTGTGTTATGCACGAACATACTCGCGACCAGCATCAGCTTAAGTCAAGCTCTTAGCATACTTCTCAGAGAAGGATGAAGAGGTATGATTGTCCCGGTTGGGTTGCGGAAAACGGATGATATCTGCTTGAAGGAAGAGGTTGTTGCAGAAACTCATAATTCGCATACTAACGACAGGACTCTCCCGAAATGAAACCAGCTTTGAGGTCTAAATCACCTATGCGCAATGGGTGGTAAGAAGAATTAGTGTTGGTCATGTTCCATAAAATGTCTTGTATGTATGTTGACATCTCAGGTTGTTATAGCAAAGCCTTTTTCGCAGAGGTCGCCTTGCTCAAGATTGCATCAATATCCTGCTGTGGAGTTTGATTTGCATAGCAATTACCATTAAAGGCATGGCAGATATGGAGAGGAGAATCATACGGAGTATATTAATGTGGTTGCTTGTGCATAGGTAAAGCATCTGCCAGCTGGGAAATGCGCATGTTCCACATTGCGTCAGAATCGTAATTCAGGGGAGATGAAGGAAAGAAGGCCATGCTCGAATCATTAAATAACCTTATTTTTCAGATAAGAGATTATTGAAATGGCAGGTTTGGAAAGACAAGAGAACCATGGTTAATAAATGTCAGACAATGGTCTTCATCATGAGGTAGTGAGTATCAGCCGTCAATTGCATCTTCTTTTCAGTTTCATTTTCTTTTTCCCGTAATTAATTATCATCATCGGGATTGGGCTGTAACAGTTTTAAGTTTGCAGCCCTGATAACCCTGTAATTAAAAAGTGTCAGCCTTTCAGCTCAGGTGATTTTGAAGCCAAAATCGGAAGTTTAAAGCCTAATCGGGGAAAGTGAATACTAAAAATGCGGTAATCTTCAGTGATCATCCCACACAAATCCATTAAAATAGGCTTTCCCCAGTTACAAAGCCGTACTCTGTACTCCGTAATAATAAGATCTTACTGTGCCGATAGCATCCACTCATCCACTCATCCACTCATCCACTCATCCACTCATCCACCCCATCCACTCATCCACCCCATCCACTCATCCACCCCATCCACCAGTCACAATTCACCATTTACCCTAACAAAATCTTGGAACTTTCTTGATCCTCCCTTCTTATTATCATCCCTTCTCCTCCCCCTTCTCCTCCCCCTTCTCCCGCCTTTCTCCCTCCTTTCTCCCTTTTCTTTACCACCTCCTCGGGAGAATACAAAATAGATTCCATTCTACCCACCTTTTTACTAGAATAATTAATTGTATTACCAGCAAATGCATATCGAAACAAATTATACAGAAATATTTTCATTTCACGGCAAGAACCTGATGCGCCCATCTAAGAATCACCAAAAGTTACATCGAAATTATCGTTCCCAAATTCGTGCTGACGCTGAACGTCGACGTGGTGCACCATGAATCAATCACAGATACAACAGAAATCAGCCATAACTACAATTCGAGGGTTTCAAACTCCTGCTGCTTCAGGAGATGAAGATTCCGATTATGGCTGCAATACCCCAGCACGATACAATCCAAAAATCAGTGATGTTGTCAGCGCAAACTGCAGCCCGTCATTGAAACCATTCAAGTCTCCGGGGATGGGTGGCATTAGTCAGTTGAAGCTACAACTCGATATGCTGAATTTGGAGAACGAATCCAGGACAAATTCTCTGGTGCGCAGCCAAATTCAATCTCTACCACAAAGCAGTACAGCAACGACGTCTGACGACTTGAGCGATGATGAACGATCCGATAGCACAACTTACGAGATCCCTTTGGAACACGATTTTGTTAGTGAAAGTGTGCGTGCAGAGCCAATGCTGGGCGCAATTGAAGGAGGTTTGGTTCAGGATACAATTGCGAGGAAGATGGCTGCAGATGATTTTGAATCTTTGCGATGTTTAGGAAAGGGAACATTTGGGACTGTCATTTTGGTGAAGCAACGTACAACGGGGACATTGTTCGCTCAGAAACAATTCAAAAAGGCATCTCTGACAGTTCACAAGAGACTGGTGGAGCAGACAAAGACGGAAAGAAGCATTCTCGAAAGCGTAAACCGACATCCCTTCGTCGTCAAGTTATTTTATGCATTCCAGGACCACGAGAAATTATACTTGATCTTGGAATATGCACAGGGAGGAGAATTATTTACTCATCTGGCAAGAGACCGTATGTTTTCCGAGGAAGTCGCTTCATTTTACATGGCGGAGATGGTTTTGGCTTTGGAGCACCTTCATCGTAATCTTGGAGTTGTCTATCGCGATCTCAAACCTGAGAACTGTCTGCTGGATGCCGAAGGTCATTTACTTCTCACCGATTTCGGACTAAGCAAAGTCGCCGTTGACGAAAATGATAAATGCAACTCACTGTTGGGAACTGTTGAATACATGGCACCTGAAATTATTCTCGGCCAAAAATACGGAATGGCTGTCGATTGGTGGTCTTTTGGCGCTCTCGGGTTCGACTTATTGACAGGCAGCCCACCCTTTCAAGGGCAGAATAATAAAATTATACAGGACAGGATTACGAAGCAAAAGCTTGCCATGCCTTATTTTCTAGGACCAGATGCCAAAGATTTGTTGACTCGTCTTCTTCGCAAGGAACCCAACAAACGACTTGGAGCTCATATGCCAAAGGACCTGGTCACTATCAAAAAACATCGATTCTTTCGCCGTATTAATTGGCAGAAACTCGCAAAAAGAGAAGTCGAAGCCCCCATCAAACCATTTATTACAGATCCGGAACTTGCGGAGAACTTTGCGGATGATTTCACTGAGCTCTCTTTGAGTCCTGTAATTTCTAGTCACAATGGTGTACCATGGAGTGCGTCTTCTGCGAATGAGGATAATCCTTTTGGTGGATTTAGTTATGTTGCAAGTCAAAGTTTATTGGATTCGAATGGATTTTTAGAAATGCATCGGAACAAAGTAGCGACCTGAATTTGGGTTACTACCAATGAGAATGAATATCTCACGGTCTGCGGCGAGTCTTACGTCCTGTATTTGGAGTTGTTTTGGGAGCACCCTGGGGTGTTTCATATTTTATTGGGTATTCTGTATTACGGATGAGAAATACATTAGATCATGATCAAATTGGTAGATCACATATGTTCATCGGCGTTGTTGTCAAGAAATAGAAGACTAGGAAACGAGGAAAAGTTGGCGGCGATTATGGATTTTATTCTGCGTGGGTGTTGGGACTTTTGAATGGGTTTTTCATAAGATTGGTATTAAGATATGCACAATTGTGATTTTAGTCATCCTTTCCTTTCCTTTCCATGTCTTTTCCCCGCTATCTGAATTCTCACGTGAATTGCCACTCCTAAAACAACTTTCCGTACTTTCCGTACCTGTCTTTCCTAAGTGTAAATGAATTGACATTTAATATTTTAAGTATACTCACGAAAATACATGAGACGGGCAGAATCATCAGCATCATTTTGATCTTTAGGATTTAAGTTTCAATTCTAATTTCAACCACGTCATTACTATTTCACATCAACAAATTCCTCACCTCGGAAGCTTTACCACCTGCCACAACACCACCACAATAACTACGCTCATTCAGCAAAACATCAAAGATGGTAAGTACTTGATATATATTTCAGTATATCTATGTCTTCTAATACATCTCAGGGAGGAGGTGCTAATCTACCCCGTCAGTCAAGAGACTCAAATTCAACCGTCGAACTTCTCATCCTAGGAGCGGGGTGGACATCAACTTTTCTCGTCCCACTTCTTCAACAAAAGGGAATAAACTATGCCGCTACCACTACTACCGGTCGTGATGGAACTTATAAATTCCGCTTTAACCCAGATGATAGTGATGGAAACAAAGAACAGCTGTGTGATGTTCCAACTGCAAGGTGCATTTTGATTACTTTCCCTCTTAAAGGAAAGGGACAATCACGATCTCTCGTTGAGCAGTATTCGGATACGCATTCTACCAAGTCTTTTGGAGGCAGCCCGGCATCATTTCAATTCATCCAATTAGGAAGCACAGGAATTTTTGATATTCCAGGTCAAAGTACATGGGTTACTCGCCACTCATTGTATAATGTTGCTAATGATCGAGCAATCGCTGAAGATGAACTTATTGAATTGGGTGGATGTGTGCTCAATTTGAGTGGATTATGGGGTGGTGAAAGAAATGCAAAGCACTGGATTGAGCGCGTAGCTAGCTCAAAGGAGATGTTGAGCAATAAGAAAAGTTTACACATGGTACATGGACTTGATGTTTCGAGAGGGATAGTCGGTGTGATTGGCAAATGGGAAAAAGCAAAGGGTCAAAGATTCGTGAGTCTTCCGCATTACTTTTCCGCTCTTTACTGACACCATCAGATGTTAACTGATCTCATGGTTTATGATTGGTGGGCATTGATATTAGGGTATGCTGGTGAAATTGATGAGGAAACAGGAGATGGAAAAATGGAGGGTAGGCAAATCAAATGGATTGGTGAATTGATGAAGGAAAACAATGTGAGAGCTTTACCAAGATCAATGGATGTCTTGGGACGATGTTATGACTCGAGAGAGTTCTGGGAGAGTTTTGATGTTATGCCTGTAAGATCAAGAATATAATTTTGGTGGTAGCATTGACTTATTATGAACACCAACTTCCGTCTATCCACAGACCTATTTTCTCCCTTTCTTGATTTTTTTTCAAGATCGGCCTCGTATTCCTCGACCGAGATACCTCTGTTTTCTGCCAAAATAGCAGCGACCATACTACATGCATTATCCCATGCTGGTTTGGATAAAGCTGCCTTCTCGGCAGTGGTCATCTGCTTTCTCCATTTCTCCTTTTCTGATTCCTCCATTTTAGATGTGATAGCGAATCGCTTCAAATCCCCCTCCAATTCCTCTATTCTCTCATTCTTGCTTTCATCAAATTCTTCCTTCAATACATTAGCGATGAGAGATTCGATCTTGCCGATATCCATAGCGACAGCCGCGGTTAGTTCAAAAGTAAGGGAGTCTCGGATGGTACGGGCTTGCTGCACGCGTTTGATGAGGATTTCGAGGTGCTCTTTTTCTTCCGCAATTGCGGCAGGTGTTGGTAAACGCTAGATCGAATCAGTACTCGAATAATGTTGTGATAAAAAGTAATGAGTATTCTTACAGCTTTCAGATCGTCTCGGATCTTTCTCCATTCTGCAGCAGACTTGACCTCCTCCTCTCCGTCAAGCAATTGCCCATCTCCCAACTTAGAAACTAGATTATCTAGTTCCTCCATTTTTCTGTCTTTCTCTTTTTGTTCCGGATTTTGATTCTCCATTTTGGTTTCGTGCTTTGGAATGTTTGCGTGTTGTTGTGTGATGCTTTATGTGGGGTTTGACGAATAATAGATATAAACGTTCAGCTTCGGATGTTTAGGTATACGGATTTAGCCGCACTGGAAAAGCACTTTTCAATCATCTAGATGGTCTGGAGACAATGTATGGTACGAGCAATAGAATAGTGGTTCAATAAATGAATTTCAAACTCAAAGTCAAGAGATATACCTGTCAAGTATGATTGTGATGTATTGGAGCGGCGTGCTACTAGCTGAGAACATAAAGTAGTCACGGAGAGGTTCAAGAAATAATTGGCCATTTATCTGGCAGTACTACAGGCAGCCGTGCTTGTAATAAATAGTCAAGCTCCTATGGAGGCCAACAGGTTTGGCTCTTCGTAGGTTAGAGATCAGAAGTCGAGCAGATCTGCATACGTTCACTATAGTTACCGTTAGTCCGAGGCAAAACAACAATTGGGAACATCTAGATAGACAGATCAGCAAAGCCTCTGCGTCAAATGTCAAACTAGAGGCGAAGATAGCTGCAATGGAAGACTAGGGGATGGAATCGCTAACTATTTTTCAACACTAGTAGGAAGGGAACTGGTAAACGCAAGATGAAGTGTTATTTTGATTGGGCAAAAGTTTTGGTCATCTGAATTTATGAAAGTGACAGTATGTATAACACGCGATTTCGCATCGTCCGTGAAGCTTTTTGACTCCACGACAAGCAGCCACCGTACCGTACGATACCATTGAACTCTCAGACACCATGCGTGACCTTACCAGATCTTTCATTCGTGCTCTTGAGTGTGGTGGTGTACCACTTCTGATTGAAGCGGTTATCAAAGTAGAACAAAACCATGAATCCACTGCTGGTTCTGAGCTTGCGACCCCCCCTGGGCGAAATATGTACACAATTCGAGAAAGTTTATTGGAAATTCTGGGCTGGACAATGCGAGCTATCATCACTGTAAGTTACTGTGACCACCTTGTGATTATAGCGAGCTATCTATTTCCTCTCTAATCTAACCTACAATTCTAGGGTAATTTTATACGTGATGGACTCCGTCCGAAGCCAGGTGAGACGTTACCAGCCGATTTTGAAGTCCGAGACTCTCAGTCGAATACAACAAATTCCTAGCCCTCCCAGCCCTCCCAACATTCTCATGGTTCTGGTAGTAGTGTTCAATGGGAGGTTGAGCGCATCGAAGATGCTGCAATTTGTGAAATCGAGGATAGTGATGACTACGGTCGCGTGGTTTACCACATCAAATGGACGGGATTTGCTCACCACGCGAACACCTGGGAATCAATCGACAATTTAACAAGCTGCAGATTGAAAATCCTTCAATTCTACCACGATAATCCGGATAAGCCACAATACGGCCCTAACGACTGCCAGGAAACATTGAGCGTTGAGCATCTTGATTTTAGTGGTATTAGTGGGTTTTTCACCAACGACCCTCCTGCTGAGCACCAAATTATTTACGCTCATTGGTTGGTTGATAATACCAATACCAGTTCTCGAGGAGTTTCTCCCACTACTAAACAGCTCTTTCGTATCCTTGAGTTGCTCGAATTTTACATGTCTGATTTCCCAATTGATCACCCCGGATATACAGAACATCTGGAATTTATCCGAACCATTGGCCAATTGG
Source organism: Sclerotinia trifoliorum (assembly GCA_905066765.1). NCBI lineage: Eukaryota > Fungi > Ascomycota > Leotiomycetes > Helotiales > Sclerotiniaceae > Sclerotinia > Sclerotinia trifoliorum. The sequence continues at coordinate 1,131,592 of CAJHIA010000024.1, forward strand.
AAGATCCAGACCATCTCTTTAGAGCAAATTGGGACGAAGAACTTAACGATAATGGACTTCGTCGATACCTGAAATCCCAAGACAATTTCGAACCAAATCGAAGAGCCCAAAGAATTTGTCTTGAGACCACTATTCCCACCATTCGATCTCAGTTAGAGTTAATTCCCATCGAGGAAAGAGATCGACCTTATCCATACCCTCTCTCCGAGATTGGCTTTACCGGAAATGCAAAGAAAAGAAAGAGATCCTATGAAGATCACAGCAGCTCAATGAAAACAATGTATTGTATCGGTGCTATATCCATTTATCTATTCGGGGTACGATATCATTGGAATTTTCACCCTCTCCCCATCGTGAGAAGCTATTCCGAGGCTAAATGCTTAGAGCTATTCTCCTCCCAACTTAGCCAATCATATACGTGGCTCGGAGGTATGAATACAGATCTCGCAGGAAATTCGAACGATTCGGCAGCCAAAATCTCTACCGAGACATATCATATACTTAGAGACAAGACTCTCAATAATTACATCATCTTTACGAACTTGGAGCTGGCAAGAGAGAGATTGGAGGAGAGTGTAGAGATAATGGGGTTAAAGTTGGAAGTTGATGAACTCACAGAGAGACTAACTAATGAAGAGGCTGAGATAGCGGATTTAAGAGCCAAACAAAGATCTTTGCGGGATGAATTAGCTGTTTTGTTGAGAGAGAAGAAGAAATTGGTTAAAAGAGCTGCAGCCGAGAGGAATATTATCAAGGAGGGCCTAATGGCTTATGATAGGATGAAGGAATTACATACTTGTTTAAAGAAGTTATTGAATTATTAGTACTTTATAAGTTTAAATTGCTAGCTTATAACCTTGTAATAAAGTCCTAATCTTAAATAATACTAACTAGTATTATAAGGATTTTTTTGGTGGTCACCACCGGTGATGACCACTTTTGATAGAGGGGTGGTGACCACCCAAAAAAGTAAATATGGTCATTACCCCGAAATCGATCAATTTAAGAGATATTTTGAAATTTAAAAAAAGAAAATATAATAAAATTAATTAATAAATTCAAATATTTAATCAAAATTAAATTATCTTTATTATTTGTGTAATAATATCAATCACAGGGGTGGTGATTATATAAAATATCGATCTAAATAAGAATTATTGTATTATATAATAAGTGTAATTATTATATTGGATAATTAATGTATTCGATTGAAAAAGATATTATATTATATAATAAATATAATTGTTATATTAAATAATTATTATATTATTTATATTATTTATATAATAATAAAATTATTATATTGAATGATTATTATATTATATATATAATAATAGAATTGTTATATTATAATGATTGTTATATTGTATATATAATAATATAGTTATTGTATTAAGTAATTATTGTATTATATATAATGATATAATTATAATATTAAGATGAAATAATAATAATTGTAATAATAATAATTGTAATAGTAATAATTATAATAATAATAATTGTAATAATAATAATAACAATTATAAATGTAATAGTGATAATTGTAATAATAGTTAAGATTGTAATTGTAGTAATGATTATAATAGTAATAATTGTAATAATAATTATAATAGTGATTGTAGTAATGATTATAATACTAATAATTATAATAATAATTTAAATTGTAATTGTATTAATAATTGTAATTGTAGTAACGATAATTGTAATATATATTTAAAAATATAATTGTTGTATTGAATGATTGTTATATCGGATTGAAAAAGATATTATATTATATAATAAATATAATTATTGTATTGAGTAATTATTATAATTTATATAATTTGAATAAAAATTATTATAATATATATTTAATATAATTATTATAATTGTTGTATCGGGTGATTGTTTTAATGTATATTTAAAAATATAATTATTATATCAAATGATTATTAATAAGTATTATAAGGATTTTTTTAATATTTATTATTGATAGTAATTATTTTTTATAGAAAGATAATGATTATTTAAAAAAGTAAATATAATTATTACTTTGAAATCAATTAATTTAAAAGATATTTTGAAATTGAAAAAAAGAAAATATAATAGAATTAAACAATAAGTTTTAATTATTTTTAATAAATTAATAATAAAAAATTATAAAGAAATGAAGATTATTTTTGATATAAAATAAATTTACAAAATAATTGTCACGATTTACAATTAAGATAAGGATATGTTGAGAAACAGCAGTCAATATATCCATATAAGCTTAGGCCTTATCGAAAAGCAAGGCGATTCGTATACAAATTTGTATAGTAATCGCCTCATATAATCTCCTCATTTTTAGCAAACTCGGATATATAATCTAATCCTAATCATATAATAAAGAGCCTTGGAAGCTTCGAAAGTTTCTAGAACTTTAGGAGTTTTTTAGAATTTTAAAGCTTTACAAAATTCTTTTATATTCATTAGTATATAATCAAAATAGTTTTATAATTTAGAAACTTCATATTCAATTTAATTATCAATTAGTTTATTTATATTCCAATTGATCTAATAATATATTTATTTTCGAATGGATAATTAATGATTATTAATCTTAATCTACAATTATCAATTATACAAAAACCTAAAGCAATCGTTGTTTTGATCAGATTGTTATACTTTGAGTATTGTTATAATTAAGTTATATACAATATAATAGTTTTTAATTAATAATCTATTGAATTATTTTTATTCAATCTAATCAAGGTTTTTGTTTAGATCGTTATTATTATAAAATATAAATGAACGATTTAGATATCTATTTTTGATTTATTTTATAAAGATTGTAACAAATATCGAGTTTTTGTTATATAAATTGATCTTTATTATATTTTTAATAAATAACTTTTCTTGATTTTTATAAAAAGAATTTTATAATTAATTTTCTTTTTCTATAGAATTATATTCAATTAAATTGAATTATTTTTCAATAACTTAATAATCAAGATTATTAATAATCAATTAAACAGAAATATGAAATCTGAAATTCATCATCTTTTTCTTAATTATGAATTATTCAAATAAAAATTTGATAAAGTATTCGGGGAAGTAAATCCCGATTATATAATTGAAAAAGCATTATAATAATTCAAACAAATCGGATTAGTTATAATTTATATTATTAAATTTCAATAATATATTGAGTGTATTATATAAAATGATAATTATCTAAAATTATAGTTTTATAAAGATATTATAAAAGATAAATTAACAAAAACTTTAAAATCATTTAATCTTTTCGAATTAATCGAAATCTTTATTCTTATTAATAATCGATTCTATAAATGATGAATAAAGAAAAAAGGAATTATTCAGGAAAATAAAAAGTTTCAAAAACCTTATTATCAGAATAGATATTATAATATCAATAATCTAATAGAATTAGATAATATTGAATAATATTATATAAAGTTAAACAATTTGAATATTGATGAGAAGAAAAGATATAAAAAGAATAATTTTATTATGAAATCATTTTACAGAGTGTCACGAGGTAATAGTCAACCTGTCTTTATGAGTTTTGATTTTATTGAAAAGTAAAGCAACTTATATATAAATTTGTATAGTAATCATTTTGTATAGTCTCTTTATTTTTAATAAGTTTGGATATATGATTTGATTTTAATTATATGATAAAGCTTTTAGAAATATAGGCTCTTATAAATTCCTTGAAGTTTTTAAAAGTATAGGTTTCTGAAAACTTCCAAAATGGATTAATATATAATCAGAATAGTTTTATAATTTAGAAACTTTGTATTTAATTTAATTATTAATTAATTTATTTATATTCTAATTAATTTAATAATATATTCATTTTCGAATAAATAATCAATAATTATTAATCTTAATTTATAATTATCAATTATACAAAAATCTAAAGCAATTATTGTTTCAATTAGATTATTATATTTTAAGTATTGTTATAGTTAAACTATATATAATATAATAGTTTCTAATTAGTAGTTTATTGAATCGTCTTTATTCAATTTAATCAAGGTTTTTATTTAGGCTATTATTATTATAAAATATAAACAAACAATTCAGATATCCATTTCTGATTTATTTTATAAAGATTATAATAAATATTGAATTTTTGTTGTATAAATTAATCTTTATTATACTTTTAATAAATAATTTTTCTTGATTTTTATATAAAGGATTTTATAATTGATCTTCTTTTTCCAAGGAATTATATTCAATTGAATTGAATTATTTTTCAATAATCTAATAATCAAGATTATCGATGATTAATTAAACGAAAGTATGAAATCTGAAATTCATCATTTATTCTTTAGTTATAAATTGTTTAAATAAAGATTCGATAGAGTATTTGGGGAAGTAGATCTCGATTATATAATTGAAAAAATATTACAATAATTCAGATAGATCAGATTAGTTATAGCTTATATTATCAAGTTTCAACAATATATCAGATATATTATTTGGAATAATGATTATCTAAAATTACAATTTTATAAAAAATTGAAAGATATTATTAAGAACAAATTAACAAAAACTCTGAAACCATTTAATCTTTCCGAATTAATTGAAATCTTTATTTTTATTGATAATCGATTTTATAAACGATAAATAAAGAAGAAAGGAATCATTCAGGAAAACAGGAAATTCCAAAAACTTTATTATCAAAATAGGTATTATAATATCAACGATCCAATAGAATTGAATAATATCGAATAATATTATATAAAATCAAACAATTTAAGTATTAACAAAAAGAAGAAATATAAAAAGAATAATTTATATTTTATTTATAGAAAAAATAGATATATATTCTGAAATTGTTCTCAAAAGAAGAAATTATTTATTACAAAAAATAAGAAACAAATAAGATTTAGGAATAGAAAATAAGGTTTTCAAAAAATAAGGATCTTAAAAGAAAATTCAAAAGAAATAGGATTATTGAAAAGAAATCTATCTCAATTCAATTTCGAATAATTAAAAAAATTAAATATCAATAATCAAAACCTTAGAATTAATATTAAGAATAATATCGATTATAAAAAAGAACTTTTAGAAAACCTTGAATCAAAAAACAAAAAATCAATCAAGAAATTCGAAAAGAATCAATAACTAATTGAATCTTATTATTTGTTTTAAGAAAATGAATTATAATATCTAATCAATTATTTAAATAAGAAACGAATATAATATTATTATAGAAAGAAAAAATTTGATTTTATTGAGAAATATAAAATCTATAATTATTCTATTTTGTTAGTATTTTATATAATAATATATAATAATATTTATTATATAATATTTAAAGAAAATATTAAAATAAACAATATTAGAAGGTATATTATAAATATAAGTTCTTTATCTTTCAATAAAGTATAGGAATATAATGAATATGATTTAGAAATTAAAGATATATAAAAGATTTTATTACAAATCAAGATTTGTTGTATTTGGTGAAGGATCGATAAGGATAACAAAGAAATGTTAAATCGAGATTATTATTGAGATTTTCAAATAGAATTAATAGGATTATTATTTATTATATTTTATTGATTATTAAGTATAAATGAATATCAATATGAATAATTGAATCTTCTTATTAAAAAATAAATTATCAAATTATTATTGTTAGAATTAAATGGTATTATAAAAATCGAATAATTAATTATAGAAATCAAATTAAAGAATTAATAAGTTAATATTTTAATTGATTTTAGAGTTATAAGTATATTTATAAATCCCAATTTTGTAAGAGAAAATAGAATTCTTATAGAATTAAAATAAAATCTTTATTAATTGATATTATTAAAAAGAAAGAAAGTTGGAATTAATAATTGGGTATACAAAAAAATTAATATTATCAAGATAATTATACTAAATGGGTATATTAAATAGATCAAGATAGATTTAGTATTATTAAATAAATATGCAATTATCTTTGGTATTCTATAAATTAAAAAATATAATTCAAATATTGATTGGGTAAGAGATACTTTAATATTCAATTATTATAATTGTAATAACAAATGATTATATAATTTAAAGGAATAGATTTCCTAAAAGATCGGATATTATATTATAGTAATAATAGATTCTTTATTAATCAATAAAATCAATGAAAAAGAAATTTTAATGTAATATAGAAAATTCGTTAAACTTTTTAAGAATCTTTAAGATTTAAAGGTTTTATCAGAATATAAGCTTTGGAATTATAAAATCAATTTCAAAAAGGGATTCGTATTCTTTATTGAAAAGTTAAGGTTATATAATCCTAGTATTATATAAATATAAAAAGAATACAAAATCAAAACTAAAAAGAAAAAATAGATTAAGAAATCCAAGTCCTTTTGTATATCTAATATATTATTGGTATTTAAGAAAAACAATTTAAATAATTAGTTTTATAAAGATTATTATCAAATTAATAATAGAACAATTAGAGATATATATTTAATATCAAAAATCTAGAAATTCAAAGATAAATTAAATAAAATTATAATCTATATGAAATTAGATTAAAAAAACATTTTCAATTTGATATAAATAAAAGAGGGTTATAAATGAAAGATAATCTTTATTCTATTATTAGATTTATAAGAATATATAATTATATTATTCAAGTTAATTAATGTATTAGTTATATATCAATAATAAAATAATAAGATATTCAAAGAATTCAATTCGTTTATAATCTATTATTTAGATAATATTTTAATCTTCTTTTAAAAAGAAAAGGAATATGAAAAATATATATTAAAAGTATTCGAAGTATTCAAAAGAATAGATTCAAGATTTAAATTATCGAAATACGAATTTGAAATATGAAAGATAATATTCTTAAAATATATTATTCAATTAAAACAAATAAATATAGATCTTGAAAAAACAAAGAAAATAAGAAACTAAAAAAGATTTAGAAATATCAAAGATATACAATCTATATTAGAATTCGTCAATTTCTATTAAATATTTATAAAAAACTTTTCGAAAATAATAAAACTCTTTATCAAAATGATCAAAAAAGGAATAATTTTTATATAAAATGAAAAGACAAAACAAGTTTTTCAAGAAATTAAGGATAAATTTATAAGGGAATCTATTCTTTATAATTATTATAATAATCGAGAAAATATTATCAAAATAGATATCTCTGATATCTATATAACAAAAATCCATCTATAAAAAGATGATAATAGGAAACTATATTTTATTATTTATTATTCAAATAAGATAAACAAAATAAAACAGAATTATAATATTTATGAAAAAGAATTCATAGTTATTATAAAAACATTGAAACATTAAAAGATCTATCTTCAAAAGATTAAATTCCCAATAATCATTTATATTGATTATATAAATCTTCGAATCTTTATTATTATTAAGGTTTTGGATAATTATAGATTAATTAGATGAATTAAAGAACTAATAAGATTTGATCTGATAATCAAATATATCAAAGGAAAAAACAATACAAAAATAGATATTTTAAACAAATTATTAAATTATAAAGATAATAAAACCTATCAGAAAACAACGATCTTGAAATCTTTATCAAATAAAGATTTTATTTCTAATTTAATAGAAATTATTATTATAGAAAATAAATCAATAAAGATCTAAAAAAATAAACTTATAAAAACACAATAAAATAAGAAAAGTATCAAATAATCAGAATTATTAATAATTGTTAAAGAATTGTTTTAAATAAAAAACAAAATATAATTACCAAATAATATCATTTCTAAATATATCACAGAATAATATATATTATTAATTTATAGATATCAAAAAGTACAAAAAATATATCTAAAAATCAAAAAGTAATATTAAAATCCAGAACTTTATAATATAATTAATAAAGTAATCATTGAATATAATATTTATATTAGAAATAAAATTTTCTATTATATTTCTTATAATTAAATAAACATTATTAAGATACCATTTATATTATAAAAATTAATATTATAGAACTTTATAAATCTATTATTAAAATCCAAAAATTCAATAATAAAAATAATATACAATTATCTTTTTATTATAATAAATAAACTAACAAAGTACCTAATACTTATATTATATCAAACAATATTAATTACAGAAATACTAGCCTTTATATTTCTAAAAGAAATCATAACAATATATAAATTATCAAAGGAAATACTTTTTGATAAAAATAAACTCTTTATATCGAAATTTTGAATCATTTTAATAATATTGTTAAAAATAAAAAGAAAAATGTTTATTATATTTTATCTATAAATCAATAAAAAAAACAAAAAAGTAAATTAAGTTATTGAAACTTATCTTCGATATTATATAAATTATTAATAGAATAATTGAATAAAACTTTTATCTTTAATATAATTTATATATAATAATTCAATATCAAAAACAATATAAATCATTTCGAATTATATTAATTATAAATATAAACTAATTGTATACTATAAATCAAAGATTACAAAAATAAAGAATTAATCTATAATAATATAAATGAAAAGATTCAAAGAAATCTATAAAGAAATAATAGCAAAATTGAAATTTGTTATCGAAAGAAATATATATTATTATAATCGGAAATATAATTAGAAATCAATATTAAAAGAAAAAAATAAAATCTATTTATTTCAAAAAAATATCGAAACAAAAAAACCTAATATAAAATTGGATTATAAGAAATTCAAATCATTCAAAATCAAGAAAATTAAAAAATCCTTGAATTATGAATTAATATTATCAAAAAATATAAACATATATCCAATATTCTATATATTTCTATTTAAATTAATATCCCTAAAAGTATCTAAAACTTCTGAAATAGAAATCATATTTACAAATCAAAATATCAAATACAAAATGAAAAAGATACTAAATTATAAATATATTAAAAACAAAATCAAATATTTGATGAAATAAGAAGATTATTCTGATTCCGAAAATATATAAGAATTTAAAAAAGAAATTAAATATTTAAAGAAATATTAAGAGTTTCGTTAATAGAATCCAGATTTATTCAAAAAAAAAAAGAATTTATCGTTTTCTGTAAAAAAGGATCAAAAGAATCGAATTCGTTTATAAGAATTTCGTTAAAATTGATAAGATTAAATAGTAATTGATCAAATTGATTAAAGGTTAATTGATCAAATTAATCAAATTGATCAAATTGATTAAATTGATTAAAAAAATCGGAATTAATAATAGATATTGAGGATATAATAATTTCCTTTTTTTCTTTTCTTTTTTTTTCTTTCAAAATATTCAATTTATCAAAATATTTGAAATCTTATTTAGTTATCTTTCTATAACAATTTTATAAATAATTTTGTTATTTTCAAAAACAAAGAATTTTAGTTATAATCTTTTCTTCTTTTTTACAAAATTTTTCTTTTTATTTATCTAAGGATTCCCAATTATTTATTCGAAGAACTTTCTTATTCTAATCATCTTCTAAATATTATTTTATATTATAAAAGATACAAGATTATATATATTCGAAACAACAAGTTTTTTATAAATTATTCAGAATTTTTATATAATAAAAGTTTTTTGTATAACAATAGATATATAGAATTATCTCAATATTAGAATTCTCAATTTCAATTATAAAACAAAATTTCTTCTTATTTTTTCAACAAATTTTATTAAATTATAAATCATTTATAATAAAAAAGAAGATTAAAATATAAAACAATAAAAAATTAATAAATTATATACTAATTATAAGCAATCAGAAACAATATTTGATTAAGAAAGAAATAATATTATGAAATCATTTTACAAAATATTATAAAGTAATAATCAATTTATCTTTATAAGTTTTGATTTTATTGAAAAACAAAACAATTTATATATAAATTTATATAACAATTATTTTATATAATCTTTTTATCTTCAATAAGTTTAGATATATAATCTGATCCTAATTATATAATAAAATCTTCAAAAGTATAGGCTCTTATAAACTTTTTGAAGTTTTTAAGAATATAGATTCCTAAAAGCTCTTAAAATGGATTAGTATATAATCAGAATAGTTTTATAATTTAAAAACTTTATATTCAATTTAGTTATCAATTAGTTTATTTATATTCCAATTGATTTAATAATGTATTCATCTTCGAATGGATAATCAATGATTATTAGCTTTAATCTACAATTATCAATTATACGAAAATCTAAGGCAGCCACTGCCTCGATCAGATCGTTACAAATTTATATTATATTTATAAGAAAAGCAGATATATATTCCGAAATTGTTTTCAAAAAAAGAAATCATTTATTATAAAAAATAGAAAACAAATAAAATTTAAGAACAGAAAATAAGATTCTCAAAAAATAAGGATTTTAGAAAAAAATTTGAAAGAAATAGAATTACTAAAAAAAGATTTATCTTAATTCAATTTTAAATAATTAAAGAAATTGAATATCAATAATTAAAATCTTAAAATTAGTATTAAAAATAGTATCAATTATAAAGAAGAATTCTTAAAAGATTTTAAATCAAGAAATGAAGAATCAATTGAGGAATTCAAAAAGGATTAATAATTAATTAAATCCTGTTATTTGTTTTAGGAAAATAAGTTGTAATATCTAATCAATTATTTAAATAAAAAATGGATATAATATTATTATAAAGAGAAGAAACCTGATTTCATTAAGAAATATAGAATTTATAATTATTTTATTTTATTAATATTTTATATAGTAGTATATAATGATATTTATTATATAATATTTAAGGAAAATATTAAGATAAATGATATTAGAAAATATATTACAGATATAAATTCTTTATTTTTTAATAAAGTATAAAAATATAATAAATATAATTTAAAAATTGAAGAAATATAAGAGATCCTATTATAAATTAGGATTTATTATATCTAATAAAAGATCAATAAAGATGATAAAGAAATATCAAATTAAGATTATTATCAAGATTTTTAAATAGAATTAATAAGATTATTATTCATTATATTTTATTGATTATTAAATATAAATAAATATTAATATAAATAATTGAATCTCTTTATCAAAAAATAAATTATTGAATTATTATTATTAAAATTTAATAATATTATAAAAATTGAATAATTGATTATAAAAATCAAATTAAAAAATCAATAGATTAATATCTTAATTAATTTTGAAGTTATAAATATATTTATAAATCTCAATTTTGTTAAAGAAAATAGAATTCTTATAGAATTAAAATAGGATCTTTATTAGTTAATGTTATTAAAAAGAAAGAAAATTAGAATTGATAATTGAGTATATAAAAAAACTAATATTATCAAAATAATTATATTAGATAAGTATATTAAGTAGATCAAAATGGATTTAATATTATTGAATAAATATATAATTATCTTTGATATCTTATAGATTAAGAAATACAATTCAAATAAAGGGTTAGGGTTAGGGTTAGGGTTAGGGTTAGGGTTAGGGTTAGGGTTAGGGTTAGGGTTAGGGTTAGGGTTAGGGTTAGGGTTAGGGTTAGGGTTAGGGTTAGGGTTAGGGTTAGGGTT